>JAODJX010000066.1:767197-780367 GCA_026776945.1 Isichthys henryi
GAAACCCCACGACGACATGGGGAGAACATGCAAACTCCGCACACATGTGACCCAGGCGGGGATTCGAACCCGGGTCCTAGAGGTGTGAGGCAACATTGCTAACCACTGCACCACCATGCTAACCACCGCACCACCATGCCGCCCCCGACACTCTATCGAATCGCCATATTCTTTGTTACCCCCACCCCACTTCATTACCCTCCCCCATACTAAAAATAACGACTTTAGTGTGGATCTGGGAAAGAATTACATCTGACAGGGTGTAATTGGAGTATGGAATAGTCTGCCTGAAGGAGTAATGCAAGCTAAGGTCCTAGATTCCTTCAACTCTGAACATGACAAGATCCTGCCAACTCAATTATTAGTTTAATTCCCTCCAAGCAAGTTTAATGGGCCAAATGGCCTCCCCTCGTTTGTAGGTTTCTTATGTTCTTATGACCTGAATTTACATTTGTCTGATGATTTTATCCAAAGAGATTTACAGTAGAGGTGAGGATCACATTTTGCTCCCTGGGATTCAAAGCCATGACCTTTGCGTCGTTTGCTCTCTACCAGTTGTGCTACAGAAACAAATTTAAAATTACCGGTGCAAATATTTTTACTGCCAGCATAATCGTGCAACAATAATCAGAATGACATTTATCGCCTATCATATATTGCCATCGTAACTAATATTTTGGTGTAAAATAATAAATATTACATATATTTCATTGATTCATATAATAGATGCAAAAAAATTGAGTCTAAAAATTTTAAATGCTGTGACCAGAGTTAGGGCTGACATCAGGGTTTGATCTGCTGTTACATCAAACTGTGCAATAGGCCTGATATCAGTGTGGCGAGAACGTCACGATTATGAAAATGATTAGACGTTTATTGGCAACAAATGCCGGGATCTGTCACCTCTTCGACCTCTTGTTGCCAAGCACCTGGACGATCTGATCGCTGTCCAGCAACAGGTCCACCGCCTGGGAGAGAGGAAGCAAAAAGCTCAGTGGCAAAGCATCGGGCCACAGAGCGCCCCCCCCCCTTCGTCCTTTTCGGTGTTTGTGATCGAGAAATGTATGACAGGTTAGACCTTGGCAAATGCTCCAGTGGGGTCAGCCAGCATTCGCACCTGCGATGACGGAAAGGAAAAAAAGCATGAACCGTATATCACCTAATATAATGACTATAGCATTAACACACAAGTATATACCTGGAAGAAAATAAATTTGCAAAAATATAACAAGCATTACTACATGTGTATTGGGGGATTTAAATATAGAAGGAGCTGAGCTCCGTCTTCCTATGTCCAAATTGCACCTTGTCAGAGCGCTGCTCCACCCCCTTCAGCGTTAGCCGTTTCTTTCTTAATTCTTCGTACAATTTCGTAACATTCCAACGTGGAATGACAGGTCAGTTTTGCGCTAAAAGTCATATTTTTTCCAACCAGCATTAATGCTTATTTTCATTAGCAGCTCTGAGCAGACAATTTCGAGTGGATGAGATATTTCTTCATGGCTGCTTCATTTCTGTCCCGTACTTTTGTATTTCGAATTATTTTTTTTTTACTGTACTACGACCAAAATGAGACATATTGTACCCAACACAAATCCCCACCCTCTCTGATTCAACCCCTGTGTGTTTCTATACCCTTTTAATGCTGCTACAGACACTGAAATCTAGTTAACAAAATTGTGTGAAATTTTAAATGGGCACCTATATTAATGTAAAATGCTTTTACATTAATGTATTGCTGAATGGCTGGTTTGAAACGGAATAATAAAAAATAAATGGTAAATAATACCCTGCTTCAGGGACAAAGGACAATGTCCAACTCAAAGCCCCCCACACCAACCTTTCCCCCCGCAGCGTGCTCCTTCCCCCAGGCAGACATCACGAAGGCATCGTTGACGGAAATGCAGGCCAACTCCTGCACCCCTTTGCTTCTCAGCTGCTCGGCCTGCTGCACGAAGCCAGGGAGGTGGGTCTGGCGAGGTAGGCCGAGAGAAGGACGGAACTTTAAAATCGAGAAACGTTACTATGGAGAAAACAGCTTGTGTAACTATTACTACATCCTCTGCAAGGTCGCGACCCAAAGCCAAATGCAGATACACTGGAAACTGGAATGCATGCAATTCGTTGGTGACCCATCCGATTCCGGACAGCATGCAACAATGTTAAGGAATGTGCATTAAAAATGTCTCGTTTGTGGGCAAGGCAGAGGACGTCCTGCCACTGAACACTAGAGACTGTGACACTGTAATCATCCCCATCTTTTGTGAAACTGTGCTCCCAGACTGTACTTAATGATCATCAGCCTCTCCTCTGCATCACGTAAAAATTATTTAATAAAAAAAAAAAAAAAATATATATATATATATATATATATAAAAAACTGCTTCACCTTGGAGCAGCCAGGGGTGAAAGCTCCAGGAACTGCGAAGAGAACACCCTTCTTGCCCTTGAAGAGCTTATCCATGGCCACCTTCTTGCCAGGATCATCCTCCTGAACCTCTACGGCAGGGAGTCTTTGGCCTACCTGGAAAAGAAATGGTTTAAAACGGATAGAGGGCGGGACGATGAAGGCTGATAAAACACGTGGTGTTGTTGTTAGACGTAATCATAGACCTAGAAATGGTTTCCGCTGTGATTTGACACCAGATCAGAAATCCCGCTAACGCTAAACGCATACAGTCAAATAATTGTGCAGGATTTGCCAAATAAGGCAACGATGACCTACAACCATGAACATAGGCCTAGTCAAAGACAATCGACCCCCTTCATGCAGGTACCTTTAAGTAATACACTAACATACAAATTTTAACGCAACACAGCACTAGCATATTAATAATGCAGTCGCCACCTGAACGACACCGGTGTGATCATAAAGAAATAACAACAATGACACTGGTAACTGTACATAGTCTGTAGTAAGCATGTTAAGGTCGATAAATCAGTAAATAAATGTAGAATAGCATTACAAAAACGTAATTAACGCTAGGGTCATTCCGTCATAGGAAGTAAAACGATCTATCCAGATGACGGAGAATATGAACTTAAAAATATGTATCCATCTAAATATTCACAGGCGCAAACCACCATCATCAGTTACTATTACAACTGGACTAGTACACGACTTCCGCAGAAGTACGCCAGGCTGCTATTTATGCTTCATACTACATCAATTGCATGTATGCTTTCTCTGTAGAAAGTGCACGCCGAGAATTAAGGAAGTATGTGAAAGCACGAGCAACTGCAGGTATATTTTTAGAGTATTTCGGCATGCCAGTTTCCTACCTTAATTGGCATGTTGACAGCCAGGGTCGTACGTAAGAACCTAATGCCGTTGACGGATCGGGTCGTCTTCAGCAAAGCCGATGTGAGAATCATGATTTTCGTTCAGGCTTGTGCGCGGCAGCTGCTGATAGTCGGCACGGGAGAATAGGACAAACGACACCCTGTCACAAGACGTTACTGGAGCTTCTACCTGGCCTGTTATACGTAGATACGTAGAAGAACTGATCCAGGATCAGATCGAAAGAGCCCACTCCTGTTCTCGACTCCACTGAGCTAAGATTAATTTTACTATTCAGTCCGTCTTAAAATAGCCTACTGACATTTAAAAAAATATTCTGCAATTTAAAAACCATACTTCTGATACTTAACCCCAAGAAACGTTTAAACAGTGGCAACAGCGTCCCAGGCTTATAACATGTTTTTCAACGCTAAGAATAATAATAAATTATAAAAATTAAACAAAGTAATGAATGCCACCAAAAGAGATAATCACACATCGGTAGTTAAAAAGTGTTACATTTTCTAGACATGTGACAAAGATTACGCTTTATTGTGCCTGACAACACTATTCAAGTACTTTATTAATACGGTTCTCCGGAACGACGTGCTTCTGGACGTTGATACCAACGGTATTATTACGAGGGGACATTCTCACCAGATTTCCGGTTCCGGTGGTTTGCTGTTGTAGTTCGGATAAAAATGAAGTCGCGTGTAGTATAGGTGGGTATCGGATATACCGTACTTTAGTATGTTGGACGATATGTACGCTTATTTGTATTATGACGCCAACTATGATTACATTCCAGCGCTATCATATTCACATATGTAATATACCCAGTTTAATTGAATCAAAAGCAAGGGGAAAAATTTTGCGACCGCAGATCATAAAATAGCGCGCTCACTGACGATATTCATATGCTCTTAGTGAAACCGAATACGCTGAGAATATTTTTCTAGGAGAACCTACCCCTGGTTTATGTAGTTATGATCACTAATTTATTTGCCACGGTAAATTATCCATCTGTTTGTAAATGGTTTTAGGTGTGAAAAGTACAAGGTGTGCTGGAAGCTATGAATGAAGAGATGCTGTGCAACCAAATATTCAAATAATAATGTAATGGAGAGCAGGGGCAGACAAACAATCATTTAAAAACCAAGACGGACAAGACCAGAAGTGTGTGATGGGATGTCTCCATTTATTACACAACAACACAAAAACACCAATATTTTTAAATACGCAAATGAATCGAGTTTATCTGTGATGCGTTAACTTGTTTTACAATGATTCAGCATGAATAAGATAGACAACATCAAACTAAACATTTAAGCACAGCCAACAATGAACAAATACACTCATATCCACACACACAGAAATTGTATTAAACATCAACAAATTGAGTAAAAAATAGAATTTAATCTTTTTTTTTTAAATACAGATTTAATACAAATAATGGTGTGTCCTCCACGTTGTATTTTATTACTTCTACAGACAATGTTTTTTATTACTTTTGAGATTGTTTACAGCATGACTATACAGTAAAATGTAAAATAAACACTCGTTTATTTTTAGTATTGCTCATTTACATAAATCTATATGAACATACTGACAGCTAATCTTACGCTGACATGAAATTTCTAACAGATAAACGTCCTTAGCACTGAGTCCTAAGTATATACATAAGTCCCGTTTTGCCATCGAAAATGAACTGCTTATCTATGCATACAAAAAAGTTAGAAAAAAAGTCTGACCAAATAAAAAAATATCAACCTGATTCCAACCACATGGACATTGCATTGATTTAGTGTTGCTTTATAATTAAAACCTACGTATACTATGTCCCTGAACCTTAATTGGCTACTACACACCTTCAGATACGTACCAAAATTATGTACCGTAACAGCCCAACTGTAAAAAATAAATACTTGATTATTGCCAAATAAATACGGGTAAAAGCAGAGCACTGTAGTGTTGCAGACTTCCTGGACAGTAGATGAAGGGTGCAATAATTGCATGAACCAGTAGATGGGGTACGCATGTAAACCATGTTATTAGAGCAATTTGAGTTTCGTTACATTTACCGAAGCCCGAGATTTGTGATTAACACGTTAAAATGTTAGATAATAAATTGTTAGTCGAACAAAAAACACATTTTCAGCTGAAACCACGCCATCATATTGATATCTGTCATGCCAAACCTGAGCATTAACCACACATATACGTACCTAAAATATTCCAGACCAAATAAATTAACCATTCATTCATAAAAACAAACGTTTTCTTGAAGTATTAATTCAGGACCAGAGAAGAAGGACTGAAGCTGCTCCAAAGGCAAAGAGTGGCCCTACAAAATATGAGGTCTTTGACATCAACTCAGTTAAATCCTTCATATATTTGCATCCCCCCCTCGTATTTGATACCTTAGTACCCCAAAATGTAGGGGGTTGCCAGTTTTGTTCTAGTCATATTTTTAATCAAGCCAGCCTTGACTACAGACATGATGTAAACAAATGCAGAACTGTATCCTAGAACTGACTAATTTTTCAATCTTGTTAAATCTAAATTAATTACAAAACTTGTTACCTGCGCAGATGACTTGGTACAACATACCCCCCCCCCCCCTTTAATTAGCCCATTGTGACATTTAAGCCTCAATAAATCAACATTTAATCAATCATTTCAAAGCCTATGTATTTATACAGAGAGCGGGATGTTCTAAACAACACGATTAATAAAAACTGTCGACAATCATTAACCGACTGTATTACTCTGTACTTAACAGGCGAAGATATTTCAGAAACATTTTCATTGTCGGGACGCCTAAGCGATTGCAATTTCTGCAAACACGCGTGTACACGGCACGATTTCAGGATACTTCACAGCAGCTGTACGTGGTAGCGGCTTGCTTTTGAGGTGACAGGTGACAAAAAAATATGCTAATAGATCAATGGAGGCCAGACTGTCCAATCCAGCAACCAGCAGCCCTCACAGCTGTCTAGAGGTCATATGTTCCCAGGTGCCAAATGTAAAAATTTTTTTTTTTTTAAAAATCGACCATTTATTTTGGGTTCACAAATGACAAAAGGCCAACATAAACCTTTTTAAAATTAAAAAAAAGATACTGCAACAAAAAATATGCTGACATTAAACTGCAGTTGTACCGCATTGAGAAAACTCCTGGATTCACCCCTCACAATAAGCAGTTTCCGATGACAGTTTGGCTTATTTTATAAGACAACCATAATTTTTTTTTTGAAAAAAAGAACCTTGTTACCGTTTTAACATGGTCAGTAGGCCTGTTTTTCAGCGCTATGTGGGATGAGGTGGGACCACTTTCCACGCTTCGCACGGGTCTGCAGACAGCATGACACATGAAGTAAAGCAAACAGCGGAACAGAAGGGTCTGTGAAGGGATTCAGAGGTGCAGACAGCAGTTTTGTCCGTTATGCATCTCCAGTGAAGGACGATTCCGAGATTCAGTTCCTCTTTTAGTCTTTGACTCCATGTCTACGTTGATGATGGAGGATTGCAGGTTCATCGTTTGATTTCAGCTCCTTTCCCGCGTCTTTCCATTTCACAGAAGGACAATGATGAGAACACAGAAGATTTTTCTTGTAATTCAAGTCACGTAATACAACAGTCGCACCTTATTACATTACAGACAACCCCCCCCCCCCCCAACTCTTTAAGCACACAGGTCAAAATAATACCTTTATCAATCACGGTCCTCGGATCCTGAACAGTAAACCCCAAAGGTTTTCTCTGAACGGACGAGACTGACCACACGGAGACAATTACAATACGGCTTTTTGACTTTTCGGCCCCAGATGGGTCGTTTAAAGGGAAAGGGTGTCAGAAGTCACATGGGCGACTCGCGGACTGAGATACGCACGGGCTCGATAGCTCGAGAGAACATGCTACCGCAGATGCTCATCCACAGACACACAATCACACCCGTAGACCACACCGACTTTGAAGATTAGTCTGACTGGACAGTTCTAAACACTTTTTTTTTTGTTTCCAGTAGAGAGTCATTACTTTTAGACATAACTTTTCCGCTCTTCTATAACCACCTGCTGTCCACAAACCACAAATACAAAATATAGACTACATTCAGTTCTCATTGCTCGCCCACCAGCGTCTCTGCTCTACCTCCGATTGCTAATTCTGTTATTACTTATTATTACTCTGTGTTGCTGCACATATTGCTTTTAAAATCCTGAAAAACGCCGACTCGAGCACCTTTTCCATACGGCTCTGCGTACCACCCCAGCGTGTACCGTATTCACATGAGTGACTGCGAATTGAAAGTGTCAGAGTGCTCGCGTCAAACTCCCCTGCCCGCCTGAAAGATCGATCTTGGGTACATTACCCAAAAGCTCCCGTTAACAACTTCCATGGTTGGAGCCGTTCAGTTGCCTGACTCCAACGCAAAGTTTTCGTCCGTCCCTTATAATACTAGGCGGTCCCGTATAAGAAGTGACACCTGGCAACCCTATTGCAAACGAATACGGTTGTTAGCAACTAGACTTTTAGGAAACGTACCCCTTAGTGTAAGCATATTGCTACGGCTGACATTTAAAATCCCTTTCTTACTCTGTTACAAACAGCACGGTTACGTATAAAAACCACAGCTGTTCTGAACAGGAGGTCGCACTGCAAAATTTCAGTACCCAAACTGCTACCCAACTGGAGGTAGTAGTAACAATAAAAATGCTCTACGACTACTTAAAATCAGATGCTTAAAAAAATTACTAGAACCACGATGAACTAAATTCTCGTTCACCACTGGATTCTTGTGTGTGTGATTCACACTAGAACTTTAATAAGCAAGTCCTTAGCGCACGATTCCCCCTGGATAAACAGGGGCAGGGAGATGATTTCCTTTAAAAGAAAAAAAAAATGTAATGAGTGTGGTGGTAAGTCTGCGTTAAGGCCGATCTGCCCTAAGGTTCCCAACTACCCAGAATCCAGAGGGGCTGGATTCCATTTTTTATTTTTTTTTAAGGAAATGCTTTCCTTTCTCAAAAGATTCCCAAATGGCTGTGCGACACTAATCCTCTCTGCCCCAGGAGTGGAACATCTTTACAGTTAATCTGCATCTACGCGGTTCAAGGACGGAACATTAGACATCAAAAAAAAAAAAAAAAAGCTAATATAAAGGACCTTATAAACCAGAAAACTCGGCTGGAACTAGTCAGAATTGTCAAGAGAGTAACTGCAGTGGAAACGGGCTGTTTATCGCGTGTGTGTCTGTGTGCCTGTGTTCGTACGCCTTCCGTTATGCGGATAACCCTGGAATCTGTCTAAATTCATGGCTTATAAAATAAACGTCCCAATATCTGCCCTCACTCTAAACTCACGCCTCCAACAATGCAACTGACACACCACACCCCCCCCACAATATTGAATGCTCTTTGCTCCTAGTGGAGTAATATTATGTACATTTACACCTACCCGCTCAACACATCCAGCCCAAAATTGTATCCAACCCGCCACCCCCATTCCCACACGCATCTCCACTGCTCATTTCCTGTCCTCCTTCCCTCTCCTCCTCCCCTATGGAGAGTCCATCATGGCCTCCAGCATCTCCAGGAAGAGTTTATGCATGGGCACGCTGCCGCGGGTCTTGATGCTGTAGAAGGTGGAGAGGGCGCGGCCAGCGGTCTGCCGGAGAAGGGGGAGGGTCAGGAGGAGCTTCCCGGCCCGGCGGGGGTCGTCTGGCCGGTGCTGGTTCACTAGTTCCAGCAGGGCCTGATGCAGCAGGTCCCGCAGCTTCTGCACTGCCTCCACGTCCTCAATGTAGACCGAGTCTATGGAGGAGGAGATGAGGGAATTTAGCATGCAATTGCCCGGTGACCCTGAAGGGGGCGCTATTGAAACAGGACCATGTGAAGAACACGGTACAGAAACTGCAATGGTGACTTCAGTAGTCCGTCAATGTAAATCGATAACCAGGCCAAGAATAGTTTCTATAAATACATCCTAGACAAATAAATGACAGAAGGAATCTGCTTCCCACATATACTATGCAATGGTCCTATCTGATAGATCAATAAGTGATTAAACCAATTGACCTCGAACCAATCTGTACACAAAAAAACGGCACTCATGGTTCCTCTGGTGAATCTGGGTCTTCTTAGGACACCGAAATCCAATTAAGGAAGGCCGATGGCAATAAAAATACCCACGAACTGAATCCCCACAAAGTCTATTCAATTCACCAGGGTTTGACGATTTCCTTTTTGTTTTCTTTTGGTATTTTTTGAGTGACTGTTTATGAGGAAATTGTGAGCAGCAGATTCCCCTGGCAGTCACACCTCACCATGAGCAGAGCCGGTTATCTACAGACCACAAGCACCGCCAACGGCCGGGAGGGGGGTCTGTCTGTTCTTTTCCAAGAGCGGCCTGCTGAAACGACTCAAACGAGCCGGGCAACACCCACCCAGCACAAGCGGGGGGGTTTGGCAGATCTCGTAATACATCTCCCAGACAGGAATGTGGATTTATAATTCATACTCTCTTAATGAATTTATGGAATGCTAAGCGACGGTGTTCAAGATCGGCCTGCGGGGACGTCTTGCTAAGACCACCCGGCCTGTAATGCGCCAACAGGGACCCTGAATGTGACACGACAAATAAAATATAAGTGCTAAAGCAGACGGCCGTGACTCTGTGTACCTTAAGGGTACCTGACTACAGAGGACGAAATATATTTAGATTAGTCAACAAGCAGCGGAACTGGTATTGGACAAGCAGCACTGTCACCTGCTCAGTAGGGGGCGATCTTGTCCCAAGAAAAGCAGCTCAGTTTTGGCCAAAAGAAACACTGTCCTTGACAAGTCTATTACTAACATCCAATTAGCTCCCTGTCTGGAGGTCTGAGGGCAACAGCTCACCCGAGTTGGTGAGCGTTATGGCCTTCAGCATGACGAACTCCTCACGGTCCAGCTCCAGCATGCGGTACCGGCGGGCCAGGAGTCCGATGGCGGCGTTCAGCTCAGCCAGCCCGGCCAGACGCGACATCTCCTCGTCCAGCACGAAGTCCTCGGCATAAACCACCTCGTCCTCGCAGCCCAGCGAGCGGAAGGCCACGCCGAGAACCAGAACCTCCAACCACACCGACTGCAACACCGACATCTGGTCCGCCAGCGACAAGGAGAGGAAGCCTGCAGGGACGGTAGCAGCATGGAAGCTCAAAAAACCATCAACACCACCAAACATGTAGATCAGGGGTGCCCAACTCAGGTTTCCCCTCATTTAACACACCTGATTCAACTCCTTGAGCCAAATCATTTATGGTGGACCTGGGTAAGGACTAAGCTACACAGGGATCCGGCCCCCCAGGACTGGAGTTGGGCACCCCTGAAGTAGATACATCTATGAAAAAAATGTACAATAACTGGATAAGAGGAACCTGAACTAACCAATAGAAAAAGGCCGCTTTTTGTTTGACATGCCCTTCCACCTATCAGCACGCGGCGCTGCTCCTACCCCGGCCTCGCTCACCTGGGATGTGCTTGGCCCAGCCGATGATGACCACAAGCTCGCGGTCGGCAAGGTCGCAAAGCGTGGTGAGGGTGCGCAGGGCTGTGTCAGGCTGCAGGGGGTCCGGCATGGCGAACAGCTTCTCCGGCTCGGCCGCCAGCAGGTGGGACACGATGATGTTAGACGGACCTGAGCAGGTAAGACGCCGAAGCAAACAACCGACAGGGTGCGAGTTATAACACCTGCTGTCCAAAAGTGCCTTAACGGATTAGTCCTGCAAGAAATGTAACTCACCTCTCTCCCCCTCTTTCCTAAGAGGGAGGGGGGCGCTCTGATAGGTGCTGTTCTCTACCTCTGGCCTCCTCTTGTACTTTTGCCTCCCGCCTCGCACGCGGTCCAGGCGCACCCCTGCAGGGGGAGCCAGCGAGTTGTTATTCTTGACATGAACACACAGTGACTGGAGGCAGCAGTGCTGCAGGGCAGTGCACCCGAGCCTCTAAACGGCCATTTATCAAGCTAGTTGGCGTTCAGCGGGAGTCAGGTTCTGCCCAAGATCTGGAAGGGAAAGTGCGTCTTCTGGGCTTCCAGGATGCTCCCGCAAATTTCAAGACGTGTGACGTGCGCGACAGCACTTCAAAAACCGCTCTGGCTTACATCGCCCCTAAATCTCCTGCAGCCGCAGTTCCCTGCTGGGCAGACAGGGCGGCGCTAATGAAAACAAATCGGCTCCGGGGCCATGTCATTGTATGCACCCATGAGGGCAGTTAAATTGGAAACAGAGTTGACACAGACAATACGAATGACACCGGCTGGATGTGGCCACTGCCCTCTCATGTGGCTCCGCCCACTCCTCCCCACCCCGCCCCCACAGCTCCCACCTTCTTTGAGCATGCCCACTTTGAGGCACTTGGTGAAGCGACAAGCCTGGCAGGCCTTGCGACGCCTCTTGGTGATCTCACACTCGTTCGACGCCGGGCAGCTGTACTCGATGTTACCTGGGAAGGTGGAACAGGCAGGGGAGGAAGGGTTATCCAGCCCCTTTGGGTTTAATGGTGCTCATATCTTTAACACTGTCAAGATACAAGGGGCGTGGAGCATACAGACTAACACAAACAAACGCGCACACTGCGCTCCGTGTCCCTTTCATTCTGAGAAGTTCCCATCACTTTAACGCAGCAAACGATTGCTGCCAAGGAAGTTGAATCTTAAAAATGCTTCTGGCAGTTCCGATACAAGCATTCCCCCCCCCCCCCCCACACGCACAGCAAAAAAGCCATAGACATGCAGGAAAGAAATACTCAAAGCATCACGCCCCAGGTGAAGATGCTGACACTACATATGTCTGAGCTTCTGTTTTCCATAAAACTAGTAAATGTGTGAGAGCGGCGCTTGCTCAGTGAAGACAAGGGGCCTACCCTGGATTGTCCGTTTGAAGAAAGCCTTGCAGGCCTCGCAGGAGGCCACGCCGTAGTGGTATCCCGAGGCAACGTCGCCACATACCAGGCACAGTCGTTTGGGGAGCGTGCTCAGGGCGTACTTGCAGCGGCCGGCCCCCGCCGAGCCCTCCTCTGCCCCGTCCCCGCCCTCCTCCTTAAAGTGGCAGCGCAGGGGTGGTGGCGTGTACACGGCCGGCGAGCAGCGCCCCCCACCGACTTCCCCCTTTCTGCCGCCACCTCTGCCGCTCTGTGAAGAATCTGACGACGCTGCACCGGGACTGGTCCGGCCCCCACCTCCTCCGCCGCCACCCTCCGGACTGCTAGGCTCCGCCTTAATGTGGAGATCGGAACGCCGCTCCCTGGAGGACATGATCGCTGCAGGATAGGACAGGGGGTGGGTTCTTTATTACACTCCGACAGTGTGTATGTACACATCTACAGAGCTGTTGGAAATATAGTACAATTGCACCTCAACCACCCTTAACATTCCATTCCCGGAATCCATACAATAAAAATCAACCATTATTTGCTACATTGTTTCCTTAGTCTTCCTTGCAGATTATTAGCAATCCTTCTTGAACATAAATAGCACAAGGACACTGTTTCATCACTGCTGCGGACTTCAAAGGTCCAGATCCTTCCGTACGTTACTTCGAGACGGGTGGCATCCTTTACAATCCACATTCAGCGCCGGCGCTGAAAGTTCCCATCGCATTTTCTAAATTGGTTTCTCACGCGTTTGTACACGGGCCGCGGACTCCAAGAATCTGCTTTTCTATTTCCAGTCACGATTACAATGACAGTAACGTCAAACACAACATAAGTGAATGAGAATACTTTCAGTGGCCCATAGCAGGCTGATACGGGGGGGGGGGGGGGGGGGGGCAATTGATTTGGCCAATGGTTTCAGGAAAAAAAAATAAAAAAAAAAAAAACCCAGGGGGAAGGGAGTAACCACCCCCCGGC
>JAODJX010000066.1:780377-793362 GCA_026776945.1 Isichthys henryi
ACCCCACACCCCCACCCCCCCCCTCCACCCCCCCCCCCCCCCCGCCCCCCCGGCGCCCGCCCCGCCGCCCGCCCGGCGGCCGCGCGCCCCCCCCCCCCCCCGACAGGTCATGTGAGCAATGAGTAGAGGAACAAAAAATAAAAAAAAACTCACCGCAGGGTCATGGTAGTAAGCAACGCAGGCGAGCAAAATGTTCCAAACTCGGAATTTTTCTATTGACCTTTTAAAATCATTAATCTGCGACCAAGCACATTTCATAACCTGGGCTGTCTATGTAAACATATTTAGCAGATACTCCCCCCCCCAAGTTTAAGCAAAGCAGAAATGAATAAATATCAAGTTTTACATGAATGAAATGCAGTATTGGGCTGCATTCCCATAAACATCCCGTCGGTCGTGACTATGCTGATGGGTATCTGTGTGGACTGCGATTTGGAAGCAGATAAACGCAGTTAGACGGCATAGACCTACTCGTAAAATAAAATAAATAATTGAGTTTACCGTAAACCCAACTAAGTTCGTATATGTTAATTGAATGGTATGAGAGTATACCCACCTACCAAGACATTACTTCTAAACAGCTATTTGCTGAGGTCTAAGCTCGATTCTCCGATGAAAGGGTGTGGAAAGGGTCGTCATATATTGTTGGGGCCACATCAGCCACCGGCTGGCATCCCACCGATGAAAGATACGAGTTGGGATTCCTCCGTTCATGGCTGCATAGTATGGTCCTGGGTGTGTAGTTATGATCCACCTCCAGGGGACTGACAGCACGTGCTACACACACATATAAACAAACCTGCTGGTTTGGAATGAGATTATCAGCCCCGGGATTCCAGATGTCATTTAAAGAAACCACTCCAAGAACCCTGCAGAGTTAACGCCACACATTCATAATTGATTTAAAATTTATATTTTCCAGTAAAAGGCTTTGCCTGAAATCTAATTACAGTGCCGGCAAATTACCTACAGTTAATTACGGAAGGCAAAAAAAAAAAACGGGCATCGGCGTAGACGGCAGGTAAACGCGAGGCCGGCGGTGACGCACGTGCGGAAACCACGTGGCCGCGGGGAGCCGCAGCGCAGACTGGGAGCATTCGATCACGCGTTTCGCAGCACGAAAAAAAAAAAAACACCGTCAAGGTTAAAAGCTCTTTTAAAAGCAACCTCTGCATCTATGATACGGGTCAGGAAAAGGAAAGCAGGTAAGGGTCAAGAGAACGCTACGAACACGGGATCAATAAGCTACCAGGCTATCGGCTATAACGCGGGATTTCGATTAATCAACATGCTTCGCAATAACAAATGCATTAGGAAAGCATCTATTATGTATTATCGTTAAAAATAAATACTACATGGAGCAGAGGATAGTTATTTACACCCGTCCAAAAATATATAAACTAGATAAACATCCGCTGCCGCTAACTGCAAATATTATAATAGCAAGCTGGGATCTACGTAAACGCACGTACCTCCGCGTACTTAAGGTATCCGCAGGAATAACAGTGCCTCTCCCAAGCAGTAAGCCGGCGCCGCGGCCACCCGAAGCGCCGCGAGCTCCCAGCTCGCGACGCTCTCATTCAAACTACGCCGCCGCCTCGCGGAACGGGAAGTGCGGCCGCGCGCGGCCGGGGCGCCGCGGCCCGAAGGGAAGTGACCTCGAGCGGCGGGGGATTCGAAATCCACGGAGCTGTCCGGCCGTTTCCGATCGGCCCCTCGGCGGGGGGCTCCACGTGGAGCCGTGGATATCGGCGCCTGAGCAGAGCAATTCGCACGAAGACTAATTTATTGCGTCACTGCAGTGTTTTCCTGCGCCAGGGAGATGCTGTCGGGCACGACTGCAGGTCAGGGTCATTCCTCCTGATGACATCAAGCGCTATTAAAGATTTAATGACAGAAAAGACTGAACACTTAATTTTGCAGTGACCACAGCTGGCGGATACAGGACCCAATACCTGTATTTTTGGTATCCCTGGGCGATTCAAGCTGTTTGCGGTCTTTGCTGGCTTAAGGATATCAGACCTGTCGACTTGCCGCTCTGCTCATCCAGATTCCTGAGAAGAAAGCAATGGAAGGCTGTCATTCCTCAACACGACCAACCCAGATCCTCAAATAATGCGACAGCCGCATCTTGCGGTGGCAGCTGAAACGCGGGCGCATTTTCAGAAGCGCCCAGCAGTCGAACCCTAGTAGAGTTTCTGCGTTTTTTCTGAAGAGGATTAATGAAGCACACCTTACTTCTTAGACACGTTTTATTAGCTCCGCCCAATTTTAATAATCCATGCAAGAATTTTAATACTCATACACCTGACATATCTATAGGCCTCAAGGGCTTGATTTGACATTCAATCCCAATGGCATCATGCACACAGGAAGAATGTCCTTCACAGTACTCAGATATCTTGGGAATTGGTGTAGGGGGACAAGTATAGAATAATCCATAACCACATAATATATGTATTGAATTCTATCCAGCAGCAGTACAGTGAAGCTAAACAGCAGATTCCGCTCCGTCCGTCACGCCGCTGGTTTCGCCTCATTGAGAATTTCTCCGCTGACGCATTCAGATAAGAGGCCTTTATCTCGTACGTTTCTTCTAGTCCTTATGTCCAGCGGTCAATTGCTGTCCCTCTCGAATTTCACAATTTGCCGCAGATTTGCTGACTCGAAACAAAATCGGCTCTGTTCGCCCTCCGCCTTGCCGCACAGGCCCCTGTTCGGCGTGTCAGCGCACGCCGCCCCGCCTCTCCCCCCCTCCCTGTACCGTCCCTTCCACTGCCGACTCGTCCAACGGTCAAAGTCACGAGAAACCTAAAGGACGGATGTATCATTATAACAGCCCCCGCCCCCCCCCCAACTCACATGAAATCCCTGCTATTTACCTGATCCTGCATAAACTACAAAGGGACTTATACCTAACCATTAACTAAAACACAGTAACTATAACCTACTGTACTGTATACAGTAACTTCACCTCGTACATTAACCGCAAGGGTCATTAGAACGATCTACAATAACCAGGCTTCATCCAATAAACTGACAGCTGTAGATTCACCACAAAGGCTCCAGTTCTCGATGACAATTTCAGATCATACCAGCACTGCCAGTACACACCATTTTTAAGTCTCGAACGAATACTGCGTGTGTCGTCCAGTGGAAATTAATTTCCTACCTTCACATTCCCACCTACATAATATTTTAAATTAGGAATGTATATATATATTTTTTTTAATAGACGTTAACACTGAGCCCTATTCTGAGAGGCAGGAAACGTCCATGTTTTTCCAGGGTAACGGGTCAAAATGCAGGTCTTTCCCGATACCTGTAAACGACAACATTCGGCGTAGAAACTGCAGCCCGGATTTGGCTGCGTTTAAGTGGACGGGGACATATAATGGAGATGTCTTTGTCACGCCGCTGCAGCTGCTATCCACAAGCAGATGCATGACACATACTCTCGCTCTCAGGCCTCAGGTGAGATGCAGACAGGGCAGATCTGTGCATCCGGGTGGAGGAGGATGGATGACGCAACTTCTGTTCTCCACACGCTAGAGGTTTAACATTAAAGACAGTGCGCCCTCCCCCCCACCTCCGCATGCCTACGGCAGAGCAGATCGCTCTTTTTAGCATATTTTTAGCCACTAAAACCATCAGGTACTCAGTCTCGTCCCAAATGGGAATATCTGCGCAGACGGCAGGCTGGCTGCGCCCACGTCATTCCGCCCCCCCCAATCACGATTTACATAGGTTTTAGAGCACATTAAGCGCGCGCGGAGATGGAACTGCTGCACGACTGCTTGGAAACCGTGTTCCCCGGGGCTCGAGATCCACGCCGCAGAAAATCAACCGTGAGCGTACTGTGCCAAAAAGTCACACATACAAGAAACATACAGCACTAACACTGCAAAGTGTAAACTCAGTGTACTGAGTGTAGATTTATATACACATAGACTCGCATATAATACTGCATGTGTGTGTATATGTACAAAATATGTACAAATACTGATCTTAACTAAAATATCAAATAATATGGTGTCCAGTTTTATTAATCCTACATGCTGTTTTAGCGTTATAAAGCAGGTATCCATATACCGATTCTCTCAGTGGCATTTTTCTGTAGCCAGCCTAGTCGTCACTGGGGTAAGATTGCCGTGTCTAGGGCCAGTGACAGCTCTGCATTCCAGGTATCATCCCTGTACACGCACGGATATTAACTGGACACAGCTGCCCCCCCGCTCAAGGGCACCGCGGCCGCAGAGAGGCCGATCCAGCACGCCGGACCCCTTTGCCAAAGAGAGCTCCATCGAGCAGCTAATTCGAAGCTGTCAAAGTTATCAACCTTTGATTATAAAGGCGACTGCAAAACTAAAATACAGTGTTCAGCAAAGTGTGTGTGTGTATGTATATATATATATATATATAGAGAGAGAGAGATACACACACATTACATATATTTAAATACATATATATACACACTATATATATATATTATATATAAAATACAAAACGTGTCTATATTTTCGTTATAGATCCGGGAGATGTAATGCCCTACAGTATATAATTGGGGTGAGCTTGTGGCAAACAGCTGAAGTTTCCTTGGTTCCTTCACACTTCGACTGTAATCAGGTCATTTAGCCACTATTCCCTCAACTGCAAATCCGCATAATTATCCGATAATACCCTTCCAATTAATGCCGTACAAGTTTATCGAACGCAATGCAAAATAAGCCGTTTCCTTTCATGCGTTACTTTCGCGCAATGAATAAGTTCTGGTAACATTCATAGCGATCAATAGCGCTTAATAGTTATGGCATGTGTCTTATTTACGTCCTTTTCTATTTAAGCTTCACCGCCTGATCGTTCAGCGTTGGGGGGGGGGGGGGGTCAATGATGGCTCACGTGTCTAAGCGAAAAAATAACTTCACTAACAGAGTGCATAGGAAATGAAAAGAAAGATGGGGAAATGAAGGGGGATGGAGAGATGGATCACCAGTCTCGTGCATGCGTCATCCTATCAATTCTGAGCTGGTGGACTGGTACGCCGACAAAATTTAAACGCATTTATACACGAAGATGAATAACAACTCTGGGGGAAATAATCAATCAATGAGTAAGCGTGTAACCTGGTACTGCACTATAAAAGGTATAATAAGGGTAGTCAATGATTAGCTCACCATTAAGCTTCGTTTGCCGACTTCCAGAAGTGGCCTGTACTATGTAACTACCTTTGGAGATACGATCATAACATGCCCGCTCCCGTCATTTAGCAACCAACTGCTGAATGTAAAACACAACGACACGCTGTGCAGATGCACCAATTAATGATGTGCGAGTGACGCCGTGCAACTCCCCCTACCACAGAAATGACTATAGGCTATACAGCCAGTCGCCTTGACACAAAACATCAGCAAAAGCGGCTCGGAAGTGGAAATGATCTCGAATTTATTTGGACGAATATGACGATACGACTTAGCAACTCTCAGCTACTGCTCCAGGCAGCTGTAGAAGCCGAAAAGCAGCCATGCGATTAATTCGGCTTATGCATCGGCTTTCCAAAACGTGAACACGCTCCCTTCAGAATAAGAGCCGCAAGCAAACGATCGCAAACTATACACAGCAGCTACGAAGTAAAAACTCCCTGACATGCATAACTTCAAAGTCATAACTTCCTTGCATGCATACACAAACACACACGCATGTATATATATACATATATTGCATATGTGTCAGTACATCAGCGGGGACTCCCTGTACTCACCATCGCTGGGACGATACGCCGCTGTCAAGCTTCTTTTCCCGGAACTCAGGACGCTGAACTCTCCCCCTGGAGACGGGCACTTCGGAGCCGTGCTCTACCACCGACTTTCCGTACCAATTCTAACTAACCCCCCAGCGATGCAAAGGCATTATTCAATCACATGCTGTTTCGAAGCATTCTTAGATCACGCATTTACAAAATTATGATAAATAAATCCCATATAATCTGTAAACTCTGTCAAAAGCAATTGCATCGATGCATATATAAAGTGTGTGTGGGGGGGAACGTTTGCTAGCGACCGAACAGCTACGTAGCGCTATTGGTAAGCGTGGTAAACAAGCAGAAATGGATCATCCGGTCGACACGCTTCGATATTTTAAATCCGGCATCGGCGTTTGCGCGTCTCTTTTCCTGCCCCCTCCCAGTTAATCTCACGGCGTTGCAAGCAAATTCGCGTCTTCCGCATGGGCTGCTACGGTTCCACGTACATCCCTCGCTCATTGTCCTCCCTCTCTCCTTTTGCGTCGGTCGTTTCTCCGTTACGTATGCATGCACCCCCCCCCTCCTCAATCCAGCTCCCCTGTACTGCCGTCATCCGCGTCGCAACAATTCAGAAAAAAAAGACCAACTGTAGTGTAGCAGCTCTGACGACTTCATGTGTGTTTTAAATAATCCATCACATTGATTTCTTTTTGTTGGTGTTTCGTGGTTGTTATTTTTACATGATTGCATTTGAGCAACGTACGTATTCTATGCTGTAAACTAGGCTATAGTCTAAATGTACTCTTACAGGGAATTAGAAGTAAATTGAAAAATTGGTGCATTGCATTTCAGCGTTTCAATGTCTCAGTTTCTTCTTCGATAATTAAACGTAAATGTGGCATAAAATACCACTTTAGTCTATGTAATTTTAATAATGACTGGTAAAAAAAATGTAATTCATTAAGTAAATAATAGCAGTATGTCAAATATGGTCTGTTGTAATCTTGAGAGTGTTTTTGAAAATAATTTTTGATCTCCGGATTAGATTGGTTTGCATATGAATTGCATGAGTGGGGTTTTTAGTATACTGTTTGTTTGAAATTGTCCATATTTGTTCATTTCTCTTGACAATGTGCAGGAATGCGTCCGCGCCATAAAACACAGCACTGTAAATCACGCATCGCTTTAGATGGAATGGAAAATGGGGCGGCTTGCAGTCGCTCCCACCAGCAATTCGGTCTTGTGACACTGACCCAGCTGAGTCCGCTCCAGCCGCGCATGGAACAGGGGTGGGCGCCAGGCCAAGGCAGATCAGGCCACTGGCGACTGATGCCAAGGGGAGAGAAAGACGCGAGATCTCAAAGTAAACCGAGACCCTCTATGCGCATATGGGAAAGGGGGAAACAAAAATGTTTAACTCCCTCTGACACGACATGGCAGAATAGTCTCCTTTGTGTTTCGAATGATGCAAAAAGTTCAGAGCTGTACCTAAATAAACGTGCATGGAAAATATCATTGCTTATATTTATAGTGCATTTGTCTGACCGAATCATGTCGAGTCGGTGCTAAAGCCTCGTTCCAGAAACGTGTAAAAAGCAAGGATATGACTCGTTTAAATTTCGCCTAGGAAACAAAAGTCATGGGGCTAAAAAGCAAGATTAAACAGTAAAGTGCTGTGTGTGGGGGGAGCAGCGGCTTGGATCCGAGTTCCCCTTGCCGGTGTCATTGAGATTGTATCTGCGACCTTGAATTCAAGGTCATGGCTAGCGCCGCATAACACCACATGCACGTACAGCAGCGCTGTGCGGCATCGCACTCCACGTCACGATTTCAGCAGCACGCGTCCGTAAATGTTTGCGATTTATACAGTCAGTCGATCACTCTTTTTTTATTAAACCAAGTTTTTTTCCTTGATTATGTAATATATTTTATTTTCATTGCTAAATCCGGGGATGCTGATTTATTTATTTGAATTTCTCGGTGTTGGCAAGTAACACTAACATACTAAGCCGATTCTCCTGCACTCGATATGCTAGAAGTTTATTATTAATTTAAGGCAATACACTCTATGCGCCGCGTTACGGATTGTCAGTCTTTATCACCTGTTTTTAGTCGTTGGCGGAGCCTGTGAGGTCGGTGCAAGTGTGAACAATATATTCTAAAAGACAATACCCGAAAACCTGCACTTCGGCGTGAACATAATCACTTAAATGCCGTTATCTGAATTTATACTTAAGATGGGGATCCCAGCCAACATACGACAATTTGTTCTCACATGCTTGGCCTTCAAGTTATTTTTTTAACCATTTGTTTAAGCTTTGCCACGCTTGTCCTATTTTACCGAGCACAAAGTTTTGTTTTGTCATCGTAAAAGAGACTTGGAACCTTATTTTCAGGGACAATGGTTTCTGGTTTGATAGTGATAATTAGCCTATACGTTTCTTACCAGTGTTCACAACTCAAGGTCAAATAACAGGAGAATAGGAGTTAACCAAAGTCGTTGTGCTGGACCCTGAGTACAGATACAATTCCCAAATAAAATAACAGAATAAATTAAGTTCATGAGCATTTGTAAATGCAAACATAGCCACCGATTACGAACAATTTTAAACACCTATTCAAACATTGTCTTTTTTACAAGCTATTTAAGCGGTAGCCGAGTGTTACGTAGGCCTAGGTCTTGTTTGTAGTATGGCATTACATGTAAACTGTGCTTTAATTTTTGAATTATGTTTACCCATTTATATCTAGACATATTCATTTACTGACTTTTTTTTAGATATGCAGCCATAGTATTTTGACCACTGGCACAATCATCTGAATCTGTAATACGCTTTAGATTAGCAGACCAACCACATTTCAAGATTTCTTCACTCATTCTGCCAACACGCCGCTCACATTTGACACGCTAGGCTACCCGCCCCACCATTTATAGCAAGGGCTTGGCTCCCCCTTGTGGCCGCTCTGCTCCAGTACTACTGAGGGCCAAATTACGCAGGTCTGGCGACAATGACGTCGGTGTACAGTCTGTCCTCCCGCGCAAGGTCACTCACGCGCATGGGGCACAGAGACAGTTAATCCGGGCTCGCTTATTACTCACAGTTGGCTCTCCATCCATTTAACCTTCATACAATAATGCAGGTATTATTGTAAGTTATAAAATTTCACGATTTCACAGACATTCTATTTTGTATCAAAACAGTCTTAACTTTTAAGTGCAAAACCCCATTTTAGCGTTCCGCGTTAGTTAGTTAACCCTAAATATTATTTCAAGTACTTCAATAATATGCTAAATCCATTTGCATTTTCAGTACTGATACTAAAAGACAATAAATAGGCCTGCCGCAGTGATACTCATAGTATGAGTGCATTATAAATCGCCATGAATTGTGTTTTCTACAAAATTATATTTTACTGAGAATGAGAACTGTTTCCCAGATGAAGGTCACCTTTATTTTGTATTCCATTGGTAAACGATTCAGTTTATATCAGATTCTAGAAATGACATTATGGTATATTATGTCAGATTGAATTGGCTGCCTGTCCGGTTTTCCACAACTGCTTGTTCGATGCAGGTTTGTGGTTAGTCTGCAGTCTATTCCAGGAAATACCAGGCAGGGCACACCCTGGACAGGCTGTCGTTTCATTTCAGAATAGCACGTGAAGGACAATTAGGAAGAACCAATCCTTAAGGCCTTGACCCCATGGAGGAGAAACAGAAGGAGACCCTATGCATTCAGGGTTCCACACACATACAGACATGGTCACACAATATCCTGGTGAGGTGTGAGACCCCAGTGCTCAGCGGGCTTTGATCCAGATCAAGTTGCATTGTGAATGGGTGTGGAGTGTTCCTTAACTGGGATTTATGGTTAGAGATGAATTGTACTTGGTACTGGCTTTCATATTTGCCTTCAGAGATGTTACCACCAGAGGATCAAGGGTTAAAATCAAGAGTCTACATTCAAAATAAGTACATCAGACACTTAAAGCACCATATATATATATTCTTTTTTATTGTAGATTAAGTCCGTAAAGGATGCATTACACTCATTCAAGTTCATTCAGTGGGCAGTGGATATTATTCTCAAATTTATCTTATCGTCCACTGCAGGAAAGTTGTCTCCGGTTCTTTAAATTATGGCCTGACTGGCCGTTTCCAATTTCTGTAGTTTAAATAATCTCTCTTAGTTACCCAATTAACTGTTGATTTATATATTATATTTTTATTGGTTTCTCCATATAGACCAGCTGGCCAGATAAAAACAAGAAGGCGGAAACGTAAAACTCGATTGTTGACGATTTAATTATGAATTCCATATTTCACGTGCAATTTAGTACATTCAGAAATACAATACAAATGGAAGAACGTGAAATCATCTAATACGCGATCTCTTGTATTGCTGCTAAAATGCTATGTACAATTTTGCACAGAAATAAATATCTCAGTACTGCAGACTCGCAGAACAATAAAAACCAGACACAGAATTAGGGAAAAGCATTTATTTTGTAAATAAGACGTAATGTCCACGGCATTTAACCCTTCGATGGCAGTTCAGGCGCACCTCAGGACGGGAGAGTACAAGACAGGATTTCTTAGGTGTTACACATCAGTTCCCAGTCAAGAAGGATTCCTAGGTGTCTTCACACGTCGCAGAGCAGGGAGGATGGAGCACGTTGTCATTGTCACCTTGTTGGCTTTGTTGCCGCTTCTCTCGCTAACGCACCCCGTCACGCAAGCTGGAACTCGCAGCGAGGGGCAGCACGTGACTTTCCGTCACACTACCGTTCCACCTCATTAACTCGCTGCTTCCCACCACTACTGCAGGACACTCCAAGACGGGGGCGGAGGGGAGTGAGTCCCCGTTGTGTTGTGACACATTCCTTCACATATTTGCTTATTCTTTGCCTGTTCTTCCATATTGCGCTGTGACAGATTCTTGTACATGTTTGGTTATTTTTACGTGTTTCTTGTCCCTTGTGACAGATTGTTGTGACAGAATCTTGTACTTGTTTGTTTTTTGTTACATGTTTTTCTTCCCTATTGTGTTCTACATGGTACATCCCAGTACATTTTTGATTATTTTTATATGTTTCAAATCGGATTAACTAGGGCAGTGTTCCTCTAGAGAATAAGCTGTTGTTGCAATAACATTGAATATTCTACCTGAAAGTAAATGCATATGCGTTTAAGCTGAATACTCCACATTACGAGAAAATACAGGCAAAGAAACTAATATGCAATCTATTAACATCCGACGTTAAAAAGTCCCAGTACATATGTATTTGGGAAAACACCAATCAATGATTATACACTAAAATTATTATACAAGTCAAACCTACTACATTAAGCAAACTGTTCTGGATTTTTAATGATTCCATTTCGGTATGGAAACGCTCAGTTACATTTCTGGGGATTTCTGGAGTCTGAAGGGACATTTTTTTTAATGCATATTGTTCTCTAGGTGATGGGTCAGAAGACCTTTCAGCCCCTGACATATCCTGAAGGATTCTGAAGGCTATCAAGGGTAAATATAATGTTCCCTTTTTATTATGGCTTGGAAAAATATTACGCTGGCATAATAATAATAATAATAATAATAATAATAATCCTAAGAAAACCAACAATGGTCCATAGCACTGTGTGCTTTGGACCTTTAATAATATACTAGTGATGTAATACATACTAGTGATGTAATACATACTAGTGATGTAATATATACAAAAGATGCGGTAACACCACACAGGCATCAGGCACTTGCTGCTGGAGGAGGACCTGCCTGTACCGCGCTCCAAGAACGCCCTGAAGTGCCCTGCACGTTACAAGCGATTATTACTGTAAGTGGGCGGAAGCGCATTTCCCTTAATTTCCACACATTTCGGTTACGTTTTTGACGAGGCAAGAAAACATCACAGAAGCAACTAGCGAAGTAAAATAAACGGCGACAAAATAATTAACGGGTTGTTCGCAAAAGATGATAGTGAACGGTAAACAAAAGCGCGACGGGCTTATTCCACGCAAAAACATGCGTTCTCTTCTTCCCATGGACTACTCAGACGGACTACATAAGCATTGAGAGCAAGCTTGGGTAAGTGCTGCTTGCAGATAATTCCAGCTTCTCCAGCCTTAATCCCAGCAAGACAGAGTTCTTTAAACGGGTAAAGAGTAAACTAATAAACTGTAATAATAAATGATAATAAAATATAATCATTTAAACTAGACGTCTTCCGAGACGTTTCATTACGGGAAGTGTAACTTCATCTCAGTTCAGAACTCTTTGTTTAAACAAGAAGTGGGCAACTGAGTGCCATCCTCGCCAGTGGATACTACTCTTACCTCGGGAAAATGGGGGGGGGGGGGCAAAACCAGTGGTCTCTTTCTCTGTGTCCGGCTGCGTTTCCATAGGTGTCATCTAGTACGAGCTCAGCCATGCCATGGGGTTCTATCATGAGCACAAAAGGAGTCGCTGGGATCACTGAGTTAGGATCAACTGGGAAAACATTGCACAAGGTGGAGATGAAACGCTTGGCAAGTAGTCTTTGTGAGAGGTTTGTCCAACTTTGACGCCAGCAGTACCTGCAAAGAGTTACAATTTTCCACAGATGCCACTTACCACCTCAACAAGCAATACGCAAATACCCTGGATACTCCCTTTGACCAGGGGTACCATACAGCTGGGGAAAGTTAGGGCGATTCCAATTTTAGTACATATTTGGTCTGGTCTGGGTTTGATGTGCTTTCTTAGGGCTCAGAATCTCTAGAGTATGGGAGGTATGATACTTACATTTTATCTTCACTTTTTGGTAGCACTGCTTGATGTCTAAAAACCAAATCAGAACTTTCTGAAGACCACCTAATGGTATTTAGAAAGTTCTATCCTTTTTCATTTTGATAGTAAATCTTTATTTCAATTTCAGAGCTGCCTTCGCGAGTTCCTATGGCGAGGACACCGTCACCCCTATACCAGACCCCACTGGGCAAATCGAACAGAGGGATCAGTAGTCCATCATTGACACTAAGAGGATCAAACTGCTTTAAAACTGAGTACTGAGTGAGTACTGAGTGAGTACTCACAGTAAATTTCACGTTTCTAGTCTCGTTCAAGTCTCCATATATTCATGTAAATTGAATTATTCTGGACTTCGAACAGGACTTCTGGACTATTTCAAAATACAAACCGGATTCCAAAAAAGTTGGGACACTATACAAATCGTGAATAAAAACTGAATGCAATGATGTGGAGG
>JAODJX010000066.1:807888-823907 GCA_026776945.1 Isichthys henryi
AAATTCCTGTTTTTAAACTTGGCCTTTAGGTCTCGGCATTATAGGAAGGGGCATTGGTTGCCATGTGTCAGAAGGAGGTTGGGTTCCGCCTTGACCCATTAGTGGGTATCTGGCTGTGAAAAATGGAAGGATGGAAGTTTGATCCGGTAAATATGAACAGCAGGAGGACTTCAGGGTGTACCTCGATTGGGAACGGCCAGACATGGATTTAGATTAAAGTAACAATATTGATATTGATGTCTACCATCTGCAGTTGCTTATTCAGCTGAGAGTGGAGTTGATACCAAGAGAGAAAGAGAAAGAGGCAGGGGGCATAAAGTCACGTAGATCATATCTTTGCACTGTGGGAGGAAACCTACCCAATCACACATAAAATTGCATGTAGATTGTGTACGGTGCCAGTCAACCAATTAGAGTTAGGGTGCCATCTTCCGAGTTGGGTGCGACTTAGCAAGCCAGTTTCACTCTGATGGGGACGCCGGTAGTGCAGCTTTCCTAGGGTGACACGTGGGCTTTGACTGCTGCTGTTTGTCTGATGCATGATACTTTTCTTTAATACTGTTTCCCATTTGATATAGTACGAAAAACATGAAATAATCCATCCCTTCTCCCAGACCACTTATCCGGGGCATTGAACCAGGAGCTCGTAGCAGGAAGCACAATTTTTTATAGCTTTTAGTGGTCAGAGATGAAAAGATTCTCAAATTGCCACCATGCAGCATATATCATACTTTGACATTAATAAGCCATAATTTTGGCAGCGGTCCCACCAATGTGAGTTCACATATTCCCATTGTACCATAAGACGAATAGCTTTTACTGCTAGGAAATATCTGTCTAAGCTCTTGGCAGAAAACTTGCTTTTGGACGGACAGAGCAAAGTGTACAGACCACTAATGTTTACAGATCAGGGATGAGTTTCCCAAAGCCTTCTTAATGCTCCACTAAAACTGCACGGCCAATCAAAAGCGCACATTTAAAATTAAGTCCTCCGATCATGACACAGAATAAGCCTTTTTCTTAAAAATCAGATTAATTTTATGAATCACTTCACATGTAGAAATCTTCTCCAGTTCCCTCTCCTCCCCATTTCTTCATGTCCCCGCAAAACACAGTTTGTTTTGTGGCGTGTAAATCCAGTGCACATTACGCCGATTGATTCCACTCTGTTTTCTTGATCCTAATGTTTCCCCATTTCAATCCTGGATTCCCTCTTGCTGTTCAGGGGAAGTGCAACAGGGACTTTATGAACTATAAAACAAATAGAATAATACAAAGCTGATACCTTACATTGTTTGTCCTCCTAAATCTGCTGAACTGGTTTTAAATGGAGTAACCAGCCCAATTAAGGTCAGCTGGGCTTCATCAGTTAAGGTTGTTTCTGTTAATCAGTCTCTGTAAATCTATTGTATATCCATTCATTTTCCAACCACTTAACATATACATCTTGGGGGACCCTATTCCAGCCAGCCAATCTGTCACAGGACACCTATTAACGAAGCCAATTAACCTATCTGACTGTCTTAAGACTGCAGTAGAAAATCTGCACACAGGAAGAAGATCCAACCTCCACACTTACCGTGAGGACAGAGATGAGATTTGAACCGCTAACCCTGGAGTTGTGAGGTAACGGCGTTAGCTTTTACAACACATCTTGGCTTATAGCAGTTCTCTAATAATTTTTTCACCTTCTTCGCCAAGACTAATTATTCGACTTTCAACCTGATTAATTTGGAGTTGCTGCTATGAAAAGGTACTTTTCTGTTCGGAACAAAAAAAAAATGCATCTGAAGCCACTTCCTACTCAGATGGATTCTGCTCGCGTTGATTTATTTCTCCAGAAAATTCCCACGATATAGAAGCCCCACTGCTTCCAAAAACGCGAAGTAAGGAAGAAACTCCAACGGAAATGACATATTAGCAGGAGTGCATTTCAGTCCACGTATAATCACACATTGGGTTAAACAGAAAAGGTTGTCCGTTTCTGCGGGACTCGAGGGTTATAATGCCAAGTTTGTAATTAGCTGATAGTACTTAGCTTGTGTTTACTCTTGGCAGACAGCTGCCACTGTCAAGAGTAAAATACACCAAGGGTTTACTCATATAACAAGCCTTAGACGGAGCTTCATAAACGGATCCTAAAGTCACTCGGTCCCTTTACATACCTTCCCGACTCTTATCTTTCCTTCGTCATGGCGATGGCAGCGACTGACAGCTCACAGCAAAATTTTGGTGTTGTACTGGGGATTCGATTATCCGGGACAGAAGATGGTGGCCCTCAGTCTGATGAAAACACTTCGGTGACAGGCTTATTTTTTACTTAGGTGAATATAGCAGGAAGTTGGCAGACTGTGATAAGAAGGTGCTCCCGGTTCGCTGAAGTCAGCTGATCTTTCTGACGTTATGTTTCGGCTTGCAATCACCTTCTTTCTTCCTGTAATAATGGACGCTTTGGGATCAGAGATGTTGACGCAGTCACTCGTGAAGAGGCCCACGTCTTGCTGACGCCCGTCTCGTTCATCTTGGTAGAAAAAGTCAGAGCTGCGATGTACACGCAATGGACAACGTGACACGCCGACACATTCCTGTTCAGTGCTTCCCTACGTGACGCATGGAAGACACGCGTGACCCGAAATTTCCTAGCTGAAGGGCCACCCCAGGTGCACGCTCCACACCTGACCTCACTGTCCAAAATTTCCCTTTCTGTGACCCCCAGGATTCTGCTGGGGGGTGGGGGCAATTATTACTAGCTGCTGGCCACCCTCATACTCAGTGACCCCTCCCCCCAAGTGTCATCCAAAGCATTTATACTTGCGAAAGTCTCGCTTCCCTTTTTCCATCGACCCCCATGAACAAACTTTAATCTTCATCCCCGCCAACATAATTTATATGAGAGCCCGAGACTGAAGCAAAATTTGAATGGCATCCAAGCGGCTTGAAATGGGAGCCTGGGACCCCAGAGCAGTAAATTAAATACCATTCCTGAGCAAACTCACTGACAGGTGTCTTTGACAGCTATAAATACACTGTGAGGATTTCGGGACAGGGATTATGTAAAGGGGAGATAGGCAAGTAAAAGGAACGCGGGTCACCATATTTATCACTCATTTATATAGAAACAAAACAAAGTATGTACATTCGCTTTTTTTGTGCAGTTTTGAAGAAACTCTGAAGCTGTGTTCCAGATGCACTGGTGAGTCGTACTGCGCATGCACCTGTGCACTAAATGGTGTCTCCAGCAAGGCCAGGCTCATTACCGTCACGCTTCTACGGTCAGAGATGAATATTTGGAACAGCTGTCATGCCATTGGCTCAGCGGCCGCCCAGCACCCAATCACAGTTCAGCTGGTACATACAATTGTCACCAAATTAAATGCAGACAGATGCAGTAGGCCAAACAACTGCTTTGGTATTCATGTTGGTATGGATCCACTCGCATTAGGAAAGCCAGATTAAAATGATTATTTCTCATTGCAGGAGAAAAACACAAAAACACAGGAGATATCATGAATTAACGTTTTATTACTCTCCGCATACCAGTGGCACATGGCCAGTAATGATTTAGATGAAAAGAAAGGGAGACAGAAGTGTGTATGCAGGTGTGCATTGGGGTGTGCATGGGGGATGTGTATGTTGGTGTGCATGGGGTGCAAAAACCTAAGGAAACACAAACACCTGTAAGCAGAATGGGCTCCCTAGCTGATCAATACACAAGAAACTTTTACATTACATGATAATCTAATCCCATCCTGTTCCAGGAAGCTTTTAAGTGGGGTGAGGTGGGGGAGCGTGCAGCGAAATGCAAGGTGTATGCGTGCAAAAGAGGAAGACAGACAGAGCCCCAGAGTACCTGAAGAAGTAGCGAGAGGAGCGTTGGCCTGCAAATTATTACAAATGATTGCAAATTCCTGCAATTATCCAGCAGCAGATTCCTACAGACGCAGAGGGAGGAGGTTAATGGAGGACAAGCAACAAGTTATGAGTGGGCATGCAGCCCTTTGCTTTGAATCTTCTAGTACCTCGTCAACTGCCCACGTACAAACTGGAGAGAACTGAGCACGCCATGCATCTTAGAACGATGTCTGAAGCGGCAAAGTCTGGAAGCCAATGGCCTGTAGCGAAGTTATATCTTCTCAAACTTACATTTTTTTTTTTTAGGTTTTAGGTAGGGCGTCTGCACCGAACTTGGAATTAAATTTGGCATGCGTCAGACTGAAGTCCATTAGGGGTATTAATTATTGCAGAGAAGAGACTAGAAACTTCTCTTACCCTCCACTCTCGCTACCCCTCATAAGCGTCTGTCAGAATGGATATAGATACGGACCGATATTATATCACCTGTAAATATGATATGCTGCATTACGATCATTTCCAGAGTGATACTGCGCAGAATGGAGGCTCAAGACAGCACTTCCTTTGTACTCAAAAGTGTTTACTCTGAGACACTGAAAATTGCATTGCGCACATAATGTTGCAGGAGACTGACTGAATTAGAGACTTTTCAGGACGGGGCGGGGCAGGATTAGACGGAGGAGGGGAAGAAGATGAACCAATGCGACATGAAAAATGCAACGTGGTTCCAGGATTTCAGCTTCACATCCGATCCCAGCTGTGTTTGTACACATATTCCGTCTGTCCTGTCAGATTCGTCTGGGTGCTCCAGACGAACAATGTTTCATCCAGACAAAAAAACCCAACTGCAAAAGGAAATTCCAGGATTGGTACTGGCTGTGCTGTGTAACTGACAAGCACTTACAGGCAAGATCTGCATAAAGCGCCGCGGACTGTTTGTTTACTGTACCGTGGGTTTTGTGGTCTACCAAACGTTAATCCCCCTGACTCGTGGTTGACCCTAAATAGCAAACGATGCAGCAGTGCCAACCACTTTCAGACCAGAAGGTGGCTGGGCTGCCAGAGGTCAGGCAGTTACAGGCCACCGAGAACAAAGACGCTTGGCGGGTTGATAGTTCAGGGAGCTCTCTATCATTGGATTTCAGGACCACGAGGTCCCCAGCGTTACCCCAACCGTTGGCCATATTGCTCAGCAACTAAGCTGTTTAGAATAACACTTAGCTGGTGCTAATGATTGTTGCCATGACGACCAAATCCTATAGAAACATAATACAATAATAGATTATTACTATAGATAATGTAATAATAGAGCTCATCAATAAGTCCCTTTCCTGTTCACCTGAGTTCACAGTTTCTAAGATTTCAAAGAATCTTCCGCTCATTCAGATTTCTTATTCACGTTATTTACTCATTCTCCCTTCTGCCTAATGAGAACAAAATATCCGTAAAGACACATTCCAGCTTCCCTGTGCCGCTGGCTCCGGCCAAGTATGGCACCTGTTTTCTGTGGTGCCTTATCATACCGCCATTAATGCCCTTGGGCAAAAGAATGGTGCTGTTGTCAAGAAACAGCTGTTACCCACTTGAGCAGGGTGTTAAAACTAGTGTAAACTGTTCTAGCAAATATCCAACTCTCTCTCTCCCCAAGGTTCGTCCGAATTTACCTTAGCAAAGCTACCATTCGATTAGCAATCTGGCTACGATTAGCAAACTGGCTACAGTGAACAACTTTACTGCCATTTCAACTGGACTGCAGATTTTTCGCTGTCTGTTGGCATATTGACTTCTGACAAAATGCCAGGTGACAGAAGTGGCAGGAAGATGAAGCAGCGCTTCTGCTAAAGGCAGCACATCCCTCCAGCTCATCGTAGCAGCAGCAAGGTAGAAAGCATGACGAGGGTGCGCTTGTGTAAATGAGCGACACACCACCTTGGGTAAGTCAATTGACTATTGTAAGGTTACCAAGACCAAAAAAAATGTATGAAGTCACGTATAAAAAGCACAGATAAAGGTATTAAAAGTTGCAAAAACACTTCGATACAGCTGAGGATGCTGTAAAAGTACCTTCATATCTAGCCCTGTATTTCCCCCTGCCCTGTATTTTAGCGTCTGTATTTTAGTTTAGTTTAGTAAACCATAGGATATAGGCTAATAAAATAACCTTAAATGTGGCAGAAAAAAAATATCAAGGTGACTGATACTCATCGTGTAATGTCGCCATCTGATGGTGAGGCTTTAGGTCGGCATTACAATTTTGTTGGATGCCTCGGTTTATTTTACCCGGCATAACTCAATCGCAACTCAGGCTAAGTCTAGAATCTAGCTTCTAGATACATAGATGGATGACATCATCTACCTTGAAAACATAGCAACGCATCTCCTCGTTAGTATAGTGGTGAGTATCCCCGCCTGTCACGCGGGAGACCGGGGTTCGATTCCCCGACGGGGAGAGTGGTCTTTTTCTTTGTGATAGGGGCATTTTGTCGGTCCTCACAAGGGAAAACACCATTGTATTGAAATCCGTGACTGCAATCTAAAAACTAAAATGGTCGAGAGTCAGGAAGTGTGAGTGTCATGCCAGATGCGTGAGAGCTGGCAACCCTATGAATGGACCGTCCTAATAAAGACATGAATACAAACGTCTGTGTGTGGAATTGTGGGTTGAAACTCTACCTATAACTGGAAAATTGCTAATATATCTGTGCGTCCCTTAAAACAGCAAGATGGGACATGCAAAGACTGAAATTGCCATTGTACTTCCATTCTACACAATAATATGAAGACTTTGCACAGGAACTCTTGAGGACATTGGCTATTTAATTTCAGATAAGAACAGCAACAAAAAAGCAAGAATAATACAATGTATTTAAATAATTACAGAAAAACAAACAATGTCACGGAAAACCTTATTATACCTTTACAAAGCACATTTATATAGTATGTCAAATACATTGTAATCTAGTTCTTTCGCGGTATTTATCATTTTATATATGCATGACTAAATGAGAAGTGTTGTGGTTCATATAATCCCGGATTATGGAATATCTTTAGCATGGTTGACAGCTGTAATCCAGCCAAGTAAACCAGAACTCATCCTGAACCTTTCTAAGAATAACGATATATCGCGAGTATAGTAGCTATTTGCAAAAATAAACAACATTTTCCATTAAATGTTCCCATTGCTCTGATTGGTCTTTGAAAGGCATCCACGGTGTGGGGTTCCTCTCGTGAGCGGCAGGACTTTCTAGGTTGAAGTAGTCGCATTTCCTGCAATGTGTCCTTTACACTCCAGGAAACACTCTTCTCTTGGTAACGCTGCTCACCCGTGCACATCAACACAGACTTGCCGCTGGCCATGCGGCTGGGGTTCAGCCGCCCGCCGTGTCCCTTACAGATACCTCCCTCTTCTCGTTCTGTAACCACTGGCATTTGGTGTGTCTCGGTGTTACGCCGAGTACGGGCAGGAAGTAAACGGCTGGTCCGGGCTCAACAGCGACTCTGGGAGTCACTGAGATTTAGTGTAACGCAGTTATTGCTGACACTGTGGAATCTAAATAAACATACCATACCACAAACCATAACTCTTGGAAGCAGGATCCATTTACTTGCAGGACGTTCAGGTGGTGCTACTCATTATATGACCCAAGTGGAGATCATCTGATCACGTTGAATAACCTGTGCTTTGCCTTGGCTGAAGAGCCAAAGATAGTAGGGATGTAATAGGCTTTAAGACACCAGCAAGACACCGACTTTGCATTTGTATCTCGCTCCACAGGATTCTGGGTAGTCTCAATGTGAAACAAGCCGCTAGACTTATACCGGCACTGTGTTGATGTTCCTACTGTCACAGTATCTTGCAAGTGCTGAAACTGCGGCAAGTCAAAATCACGTGACACACAACATTAACGGCAAAGAAAGATTCAATGTCAAGGCTTTAATTACTTTTCGGGTCCTTGAACAAAAGGATTATTATTATTATTTTTTTTTTTTTTAAATAAAATAATTCCAGAAACACATAGTGTGACAAGCAGTCATAAGAGTATCAGCAGTAATTACTAGAATTACAAAATGCATTAAACCTTAGAGAATGTCTTCATCTTGAAGACAGAATTCCGACCGGAAGCATTACAGAATGTGTTCCCTGGCAGCACTGAGATTGGGAGTGGTCAGGAGGTCCTGATGATCACAGACTAGCGTCTGTAGCTATCGATGTGTGCAATGTGATGCAACATGACAAATTCCAAGACAATATCACACTCTTTATACAGCTACCAACAGTGCCCAGCTCTGGTCCTTGGTAGTATTTTGCTCAGCTTCAGCTAGCCATTAACCATACTGGCAAGTTGCCTTGCTGAGTATCATGTAGATGCCAACTGAAAGGTTTCCGGAAAGATTCAGTCCTCTAGACCTCAAGAAGAAGGGAGGGCCATCCAAGAGTATAAGGAACATCATTAGGAAGCTCTCTTTTTGTGGTATCCAGTGCCGATTCCAGGCAAAATATAGATCTCTACAAGACTCGCGGTGAAATGGGTGGCTTACTTTGAGAAATTGCTGCGTGTGTCACGGGACTAGATGTCACTAGACCTGTTCTTGAAAAGCCTCGGTCCTGTCTATTATATGTGCTCCTGATTTTATGGTTTCTGGAAGGAGACACTGCGAGCGAAACCCATACCTTGGTTCAGAGAATCAAGGTGACTTGCACCTGAATACAAATGCTTGGGTTGTGTCATAAAAATGTTTTGGTCACGATACCCGACTAACTTCTTAACATCCATCAATAGCTTAGTGATAGTTCAAGAGGATTGGGTGAATTAAAACCACCGTGAACCATGGCTTCTCAGGAACAAGCCGACTGATTCATGGCTGGTTGTGCAAATGTGCCCTGAGGGGTTCAATTTTAGCACTTAAAAGATAATTGAATATTACGTTGTTCAGTGACGATATTAAATGATGGAACTGTAATATACCAGTAATTTTTGGGTACTTCGAATACTAATAAAACCCCAAAGGATCTACAAACAGGCAGTAGCTAAGAATAGCATATATTTAAATTCAGAGAGGAAACTTTCCATCAATATGTTTAAAGGGCCATCAAAATATGAACGATGTTAAAGTCATTCTGTGTAATGGTCCCAACAAAAAGCATAACCACTTACATATTCACACAGACGTAACATGAATCATCTGGCAAAATCAGGCATGAATCATACATGAAGGAATCTCAGCGCTATCTTTGGCCAGAAACAATGGGTCTGATCCAGAATTTCATGAAACAGCCGACGCTTGATGGTTTCTGGTTTGATGAACCACAGCAGAACGCTGAAAGAACAAGGCAGAAATGGGGGCACTCCTTCACACCTGCCCAGAACCAAAGGACAGGAAACGGGGACAGAAGAACCTTTCATGCTGAACCCTTAAAAGGTACTCACTCTGTCTTAGAATAATGAGTGAAGGCCACCTCTTTAAGAAACCTAAGAAAGGTTTTACTCGTAGGGAACAAATTCCAAAAAAAAAAAAAGAAAAAACTTGACGGTTGCCCTTTTCTGTGATCATAATTAATAATTCATTACAATGTAATAAACAGGAAGAACCTGCAAGCCTTGGTTCACTGTTGGGCAGATTGACTATTAGTGTCAAGGTCTGAAGTATGAAGGTTTTGGGCTGGAGGGGAGGATCTCAATGTTGGCAGTGATAAGGGGCAGTGTGAATGAAGATGTTACCAAGGCAGCCCTGGCTGAGAGAACCCACCTCCTCCCTCAACACACCTGACCACCTGGTTCTGCATGAAGAACTGAGTCCATCTCTTGGTACCAATTCCTCCCATGTCTCCCACTCAGGCGAGGAAGACGACAAATACGATGAAGAAGATGACGAGGATGAGGAAGATTTTTATCATCAGCCAGCGGTTGGAGGAGACCGACTGGAAGTACTTGAGGATCTCGCCGTGGGCGGCGTCCACGTTCAGCTGGGTGTCCTCCACGTTCGCATCGATTCTGGAGGGTGGGTCGAGACAAATGCATGAACAGCTCAGACCTTCAGAAGGTCCGTGGCTATGCTGTTGTAACCTACACTGCCTATTACCTGTGCACTGTCTCCTCTTGCTCCTTCACCATGTGGGCAAGCTGCTGGAAGATCGAGCCCAGCTCCACAATGGTGGACTCGATGTTCTGCATGGTGTCTGCTCGGCTCTGGATGTACGAGTCCTGAACACACCAACGGCATTGTAGTTATCATTATCGTCATCAGCCATTTTCTGTAATGAATTCTGTTGGCTTATTTACCACTGGCATGTTTATAATTCATAATATAATTTGGCCCGTAGGCCCAGATCAACCTTTCTTTTTCTGCAGAATAAACAAGCAATGTAGCGTTGAGCTTGCCGGCGCAGTTTCACTAAATAAGTTTCACTTGATGAGACCGAGACCATCTGTCGGAACTCAGATATGTTGCTGCAAACACATCCGGCGTGCTAACTTGTTTCTGACATCATCGTCCGAGGGCGTCTATATCCGATCCCACACCCACATTAACGCCATCTCCATCTCCGCCACTCACCTGTTCGTTGATCAGCTGAAGCTGATGGTTGGCGCGAGAATCCATCTCTATGGAGACGTCTGCAGGCTTCTTTGGCTCATCTTGCATCAAAAGAGAACCATCTGAATGGTTGCGAGAGATACAAAGCACAGCGATTAACATATTGCATCCATAAATGTCCTTGTTCGCGCATAGTGTCATTAATTGCCCTGCTGGTAACAGTTAACGCGATCGCTCACTGTGCTCTTACCGAAATTCCTAGCGTGCACGGTTGCCGCAGAAACTGGGGCATTGGAGAACTGCTCCCTACGACTTCGCTGCTGTTTAAGGTTCTGCGGGCACAGTGATCAAGGTTAGGCCCTGAAATGTTACTTCAGCTTTTTCAGGACCTTCATGGAAGCTGTTAGAAGGACCCAGATTTTATACAGCTACGTACCTCTGTTCTCACCTCCAGTACCGATTTGAAGTCATTTGACATTGATGCCAGTTTCGACTACAGAGCAATAAAGGCAAAAAGAGGCATCAATTCCAATAAAAAACTTCTAGGAGACACGCAGAAATCATTCGTCTTCGATGTAGACAGAAGGTGACATAGAAATCGTGGGCTGTAAACAGATATGGATTCAGCTGTCCTGACCTGCAGGGAGACGACGACGGTGTTGGAGTGAGTCTGGAGATGCTTGCCATTCTGGCTGCCCCGGGAGCGAATGAGTTCCTGCAGATGGGCTATCTGCTTATTCAGGCTACTGATGTCCTGCAGATTGAGGGGTGGGCAAGCATGGTGAACACACAGTCAGAAAGAACCGGAAAGCACACAGCATACAGTGCTCTCTCACCTGCCGGATGATGTAAGTGAGCTCTTCAATCTCAACTGCTTTGTCATCAAACAGTGATTTCCTCTTGGCCACTGCGCGAAAACAGAAGAAAGCATTTTAGTAATAATAGCGTCACTCTTAACCTTAATCATGATATACTGACTTAAAAACACCATCAGCTCTGAGATCACACATCTTACACATTGTGAGTTTTTCCAATTTGGCAAATGTGTTACTGAGGTCTCTCCCGATTTTCCTGCGAAGACAGAGGAAGACGGGAGCACTTCTTATAAATCAGCCTAGCAGATGCCGAAACTCCGCAAAGGAGCGGCAACAAGTCACGAGTGCAAGCTACCTGTTAGTTAGCATTTGAAAACTAAATGCTACCATTCCACTGGTAACAGAAACAGCATGAAAACGAGGGACACACATGGAGACTCACTTTGCCATAAGAGTGAAGTCACTGCGTTGCCTGAGAGGACTGTGACTTGGTTTATTGGCCTGGAACCCATTCTGAACAGGGGAAAGGAATAGACAGGACGACGATCGTCCTTAAGGCACGTACTTATAAAATCACCAAAAGATGCACATCAAATGGTGCAGCTTCTGTCTGACTCCTTTAGACATGTAGCAAGCCTAAATTCCCTCTCTAAATAAGCTATAATATGTATGATGTTTAACTAGCATCCTGTGCAGGGCCGACACCGTCAAGGTATCCCATGTTGCCTGAAATAGGCTCCAGATCCCCCACAATCCTGACCAGAATAAGTGGCTGTATAGCGGAGCCTAACCCGGAGGCTATGGGCACAAGGCATGGAACAACCCAAGACAGGGTGCCAACCCAACGCGAGGCACGCACCCACACACACACCAGTCAACATCGATTCTTTAGTTTAAATTCAAAACATTCGATCACCTCTAAAATATTACCTTGAAGAAACATTTCGCCCAGGTGTTTATTAAATAAACCATATCTTAACTGCCAAATAGCAAGCCACATTTACAGGATCCTAAGTTATCCCTCAAATTAAATTCCATTACTTTCACACCATGAGATGCAATTACATGTAAACCCACAAAAACCTGAGGTTAAATCCTAATCCTGTAGGTCTGAAGTAAAAAAAGCTACCTATACAATAATATAGAGAAGTACGCGCAATACAGTGAATTGCTACTGTTCACGTCCCAATTTGCTTACTTGCTGACTCTGGATAGACTTGCAAGCGGACAAGAACTCCTGCGTCCGATCTCGGCAAGACATTCTGCTCGTGTCCACGGGTGGGAGGAGCAGGGATGGCGCAGCGGCAGCAGGGGACACAACTGCCGTGTCTGGCTGGTCGCTCAGCAGCGTTTGAGTCTGGGAAGGGCCGAAGTATGCCCCCTGCTGGCTACTTTTAGAACCGTGGCGACGACGTGCGTTCATGGGAGCTATGACACATCACCTGCCAGGTATGGAAAACATACCCAATTTCTTAGAATACATATGAACTGCAAACAAATGATCGCAAATACCTAAAACGTAGAGAAAAAAATTAACCCAGTCTCTCTGTTCTGCCCGGAGGGACATTCCAGAAAAACAAATGACACTCGAATTTGGTCTTAATCTACACCTAGTACAGAAGAGTCACATTTATTACACCTCACCGCTAGCTAAAGGATAGAAATTTCATTTAAGACGAAAATAAATTAATGTCAACCTAAAAACACCAAATATCTAAGTTTAAATCATCACGGCTCAACACAGATGGGTTTCACCACGAGCGTATTTTATTAACAGGTCACATTTAAATTAATTCAACATTTAAAGTTATTGCTGTTCGAATACATACTTATTATGGCTAATCGATGCTATCTGACAAGGAACAAGAGCATTTCTGTCTCGTAAGTACGTAATCAAGGACCAAATACCCATATTTATTTCTTCTTTTAAAACACACGACTTAAGAAAAACTTACCAGTCATCACTATTATCAACTGTAAACGACTGTTATCTCGTACAACTTCTCTATCATTTACATTCCCATTTGCTTCGTCGAGCGATTAGGTCAATCCGGAAGTCCTGGACCTAGAGCACCGCCTTCTTTATTAAAACTCGGCAGCAGAGCGCGAGAAGCCCGTTAGCACGCTTTCCTATTGGTCTACATACACGTGACCCTTCACCTACGGCACCCTTTCCAGGAGTCTGATTGGGTGAATTACACATCAATCACGATACATGGTAGCTCGTCATCAGCAGTGCGAGACGTCAAAACAAGTTCAGTTTAATCTGTAAGATTTGTCCAAATGTGATGTAGAATAACGATTGAACTATTTGATATAAAAAATGATGCGTCAATACAGTGTAAGAAACGAAACAGCCATACTGTTACAGTCGATTTACCGTTTTAAAACTGCGCGAGTCGGCCAAAAGCTTTTTGACATTAAACAATACAACTAAAACAAAATGAAACCTTTACAGCCATCTGCGATTGGAACCGACACCTCACCATTTCTGCTGATATAAAACATGTGTACTACCTGCAATTAAGTCTTCTTTTCTGATGGTTTCTCTTCAGGAGCCTTCCCCAACCTTAGTATTACGTTCTTGATCCGGGTAACTGCGCAAACGCCGACGTAACGCCACGTATCACCGCTTCATTGTATTTAAATGCCAGACATCCTACTTCTCAGTTTCACTTCTGATGTTAAACCATGTGACTGTCGTGACATTGGAGAAATATTTTCGGAATAGGTAGTTTTTACATCATTACCATTCTTATGAACTATATTTTATTTGCAAAAGTATTTTTTAGACTTCCACTACAAATCAAACAGGGTAGGGAGAAAAGTGTAGCACAGAATTAAAATGAGCAAGATTTCATTCATAATTCCTGTAATGCAACACAGAGTTGAACTGAACTGGAACGAGCTGCATGTATAATTTTAATCAGTGACTACAAGTACAAAACAGCTACTAATTGTTTTTTACATAAACATATATCCAAGAAGAAAAAAAAGTACAAATTCAAAGTGACTGTACATCCAGAGAACAATAAAAAGGAAAACTATTAAAGAACCAGAAACCTGAAACATAAAAACAACCAAGAACTTTGCAGTTTATTACCATAAAGAAATTAAAGCAGTAACTGATCCTGGACAGTCTTTCAGCTCACTCTCTCAAGCTAGCAGCTCCATCTGTGAATGAAACGCATTTACACATCAGTGTAACCCAGTGCTTATCCTTCGCTCAAATAATATATCCACCTATTGTGACACTAAGACAATTACAAAAAAAAGAAAAACTAAGGTCGATTTGGAGGAAATGTAACGTTAATCGTGGCCAGATTAACCCAGACATCTTTCTGAAGGGTTTGAATATTCCATGGAAGACCGGATTCAAGGTGTCTGCATTAGAAACGTTCAAACACGAATTGATTTCACTGCAGCGCAGTTTCGTTGGTATCCTAAATTGCATCCACATACCAGCATCTTCTCCATCTCCTCGATCTCAGGACTATCCATTAGTATCCTGCAAAAGGACCAAAGTCAGAGAAGCGTTCTTATATTCCATATGCTATTAGAAAACAGCGTCACAAAACAAACATGAAGAATCAAACAGAACATTAATTCAGAACATTACATTTATTTTAAGTCATTTAGTCATCCATTCACATGTTTGCAGGACGGCAGCAAGACTTGGCGTGCACAGCCGATCATTGACTGGTTAAATGACAGACTACACCAGTCAATGAAAAGTTCAGAGTTTAGCTATATGCATGTATACAGCTCGTAACAAAGCGTGGGCGTACTTTGAATTTTACCCGCGAATTTCGGTACCTGTCCAGGCTTTCGTTTATGTTGCGGATGTTAGCCGTGATGGCTCTGGTAACGCCGGTGAGCCTCGTGAGTGACTCCCGGAGGACATCTTCCTCGCCATTATCCTCCGGAGCCTTCAGCAGGAGCCCGGAGCCTTGCCTACCCTCCGAGCGCCGAGGAGGCTTGTCTGCGCCGCAGCCCTCCATCGTGAGCTTATGCTTCAAGGAGCGCTGCTTCGGATGGCGTCATCGCAGGAAGTGCCGCCAAACCACGTGTCCGATACGGGTGCGAGTGCACGGCATGAATGAGTAGAACAGCAAAGGGACGTTGATAAAGATATCGGTAAAATATTAAGTTAATCGTGTAGGACTACTACGCAAGTTTCTTTTCGGAAATGCCTATATTGCGGTTTAACCGTCCGATTCGTAAAGGACGAACCATGGCGGAAGGTTGTTCAAGTGAAATTGGCAGGAGTGTCAAGTTAAACCTTTTCTTTGAGTTTTCAACTGGATTTATCGGTTTCTGTGGTGGTTTCCTTTCAGCCGTCCGTCACGGCATGAAGACAGAATCCGCACACAATTTGCTTTGGGATAAATAGGGGGCGCTGTTGTTCACTTTTTCTCACCTACCCAAATGTCATCCATCCATCCACACACTTTCCAACTACGTAACCAGTATAGTGTTGCGGGGGGCGGGGGTTTTAGCTTTACCCAGGCTCCAAACCGCTTTTCCTGTTCAAGGACGCGGTGACCCAAATCTTCAGCTCAGTTGAAAATTGGTAAAAGCTTCATTCTTTGAAGTTAAGATCAAATTAAAATCAGCGCGCCAGTGTGCTAATTATAGCTTGCGTGATGCTGTCCACGGTACTAAATGCGTTTTAAAATGGTAGAGAAACATCTTCTCTAACTGCTATTTTCTGTACGTTTTAAAACACACGACTGAGCTGATGGGGCGGCATGGTGGTGCAGTGGTTAGCACTGTTGCCTCACACCTCTGGGACCCGGGTTCGAATCCCCGCCTGGG
>JAODJX010000066.1:824007-841319 GCA_026776945.1 Isichthys henryi
TCCCCGCCTGGGTCACATGTGTGTGGAGTTTGCATGTTCTCCCCATGTCGTCGTGGGGTTTCCTCCGGGTACTCTGGCTTACCCCCACAGTGATGTAGGTGAGTACTGTGAGTGTGCCCTGCGATGGGCTGGTCCCCCATCCTGGGTTGTTCCCTATTCTCGTGCCTTCCAGGATAGGCTCCGGACCCCCTGCAACCCAGTAAAGATAAGCGGTTTGGAAAATGGATGGATGGACTGAGCTGACTTTATAATCTGCCCGTTCATATCCACATACAGTTTTGTAGAAGACAAAACCATTACCCATAATGATGTTGTAGTGACATTTATTTAAAAAATAGACCATGAACAGAATGAACATTTTTGATGAATGTATAGTTGCTGAAATTTAAGGCACTCTTCTTTAGTACATTGGAGCCTAAGTATACATGAACAATAATTAAACATATATCTCTCTCTCTCATATCACCACCTCAACATGCACACACACAAAAACACGCAGAGCTACTCTTGGATTTTTAAGATAAAACACGGGATGTCATTTTGGCGATTTATATAAACCTTAAGCCGTAGGTTAGATTTATATTAACTAAGATGTAATTAAGTTTGATTGATATCACTTTACAGAGTTTTGGCAAACTCGGGATTGGTCAGTCAGAATTCATGAAGGTCTGGGCAGATCTAACAAAGGCAGACATCGTGTGTGTGTGTATTTAAAATGATTTAACTTTCAACATTAAACTACATCAACATTCAAAGCCTGTTTCACTGATGCATTTTTCCATGTATTTCGTGGTATAGAGCAGCGTTTCTCAAACTATGGGCCGTGGACCGGTGCCGGTCCGTGAGAGGGTTCCTGCGGGTCCACAAAGCTTCGCTTCTGCACCAATCAAAATTCAGTCAGATCAGGTATAATAATAATAATAATAATAATATCATCTATCTGCAGAAAATAATTGTCTGTCTGTCTGTCTAATCTATCTAATCTATGTGGATATGCATCTGTGAGGAGGGGGGGGGGGGGCTGCAGCCCCAAAGCCTGACATGACTGGTCAAAAAAGTTTGAGAAACGCTGGTATAGAGCACAATGAAGACTAAGGTTAGGGTTAGGCTTTTGAGCTAACTTACCTAGCCACAGCTGCCTCGTGCGAACACTGTCTGCAAAGCACACAACTACAAAAATTTTCCCGTGATTCAAAAATAAGGCGTCTACCCCCGCAGCTCTGGTCCCACCCTGCTCCATTTGTCCTTACAGTACCTGCTCCAGGCTCAGTAATATACGGTTACACAGATGACACAATGCATGCATACAATTGCACATTTATAATCTGTCAAAGAATCATTTCATTATTTTGAAGCGATGAAAGGTGAAGGTAACTTTAAATAGCGCCAAGCATTAATTCATAGTTTTAAAGAAACAGCTACTCCTGGTTTAATTAAAAATCACTTCCGAGTTAACTACTAAATATTTTCCAAATGTTTATACATTTCCATACATAAGTATGTATTGGCTACACTGAAATTTCTCTCTTTTCTTCTAGGTCCATGCTTTGGCCCCTCAGGGTGAAGTTCCTATTACATGCATGTGATGATCCCAAGTCTCACTGGAGCCTTGCTGCAAAACCTTTTGAGTTTCAAAGCTACTACTGATAAGGACCAAATCTGCCCCGAACCCCCCTGCCCCCCTGAACCCACCGTAGCCCCACAACACTGGTAGGCACATGTCCCTAGCATACAAACCCAAACCAATGTACTGGAAAAGCAGTAACCCCAGAAACAAGAAACATGAGTGAGAAGTAAAAGTCAAAGGCGACCTTACAAAATAATCCTTTGTGTGGCACCAAAAAACTCAAATCCAGCCCCTATAATCCATCATAATGGGACACAGTGGAGAAATACAGGCTATAAAAAGACTATAAATGCTATATTTTATTCTTAAATTATTAAACTACAAGGTTTTGTGTTATAATTTTGAATAATTATTAGAATAATTAAAATGGGAAGACAACATTGGTTTATCTACTTCAAGAGTAAAATAAATCGTGTTCGTAAATGACAGTGAGGAGTAAATTAGCTTTTTTTTCCCTTTATATAGACGGACTTTAGCATTCATGCAGAGTGGTTATTCCTAAAATTCCTCCACTCGTCCATCCTCATTGAATATCTCACTCCTGATGTCGCTTGGATGGGGGTATCAGGTGATAGGGCAGGTCAACGGGCAGCTCATGGCCTTCCAGCTTCACCTTGATCAGGTGGTTAGCCAGGGCGAACTCCTCGTTGTCCAGGAAGCCATCCCTGTCCACATCAGCCAGCTTCCAGATCTTTCCCAGCACTATGTTGGGCAGCTTGGACTTCACCATCTCCTTCTTGGCCATTGCGCCTGACACCTTACCATTGACGGGCGAGAGCGTGTAGAAGATCTCATCGTATGTGGGCTTGTCACGCGCCACCACCCACTCCAGCTCATCAATGCCCTCGCTGGCGCCCTCTCCGTAGCCATGCCCGAAGGGACCGTTGCTGGTGCCATCGAAGGCGCCCCCTTCGACCAATTGGCTTGGCATGGCGGATTCCTCCTGGCGGACCAGGGTCATGAGCTTAGCGATGTCATTGGCCAGCATGTCCTCCACGGCGTCCATCAGCTTGGGCTTCATAGACTGGAATTTGCTGAAGTCGTGGATGCTTAAGATCTCCTGGGGTCAAAGAAAAACGGCAAGGGTTGGGAGGTATCCAATAAAAGCATGATGGATCTGCAGTAGGGCTGCTGGGTTATGGCAAAAAAAAAATCATAATCGTGATTATTTAATACGATTAATCATTGACTTTGGAAATATCATCTCGACTTTAAAATATATATATATATATATATATATATATATATATATGTAATTCAACTAAGAAACAAATAAAAAGGGGCTGGAAAACTGGATTTAGAACACAAAACAAAATGTGAGCCACGCTGAGAAACAAAATAATTATTGCGACACATTTCGTCTCGATTATTTTGTTTTGATAATCATAATTTCGATTTTGGCTTCCAACAATTAAAATTCAATTCATTTCCCAGTCCTAGCCCGTAGCTAGTTCCTTGCTATACTCATCATAGTCAAGCAGCGCCAGAGACATTTATCAAATCATCTGTGTATTTGACCCATTATGAGGGTTTCCTGATTGTAGGCACCGAAAAATGTGTTTTCTATCATACGCCAGAAGGATGATGGGAGAGATTATTCATGAGTAGGTGGGACTACCAACAACCACCAATCACAGGTTAGTTTATTCCCGGTAATGTTCAACAAAGTAACCATTGGGAAGAAAGTTAAACTATCCATTATTCTATAACTCCACCCAGTGAGAGAGGAAATAAATAAATAAATAAATAAATCGCATTTGAGTTGAACTTTATACCTGCATCTTTAGGATGTTCGGGAAGTCGCCAGGCGATATCTGATACTCTTTCTCGACCTTCAGGTAAATCTCCCCCAGGTTGGCGATCAGCTCCTTCTTCTTGTTTTCTTTGCCAAACATGTTGGGCATCTCTCTCTTTAAGGCGCTGATGATGTATGCGTGAACCTGGACAGATGTGGTTTCATTGAAACTGCAGTCTGGCATAAGTGACGCTACCAGAAACTACACTCGCTTGATCAAATAATGCCAATGCAGCTTTTAAAATCGATGCTCTTCACTAGATCAGCTTAATGAATGGAGTGGGGTCCTGGACCTCATCTAGGAACTCATACATGGATAAACGTTCTGAGCTCCAGCTGCTGAAAGCCGGAACGACTTATAGATCTTATAGCTATCGAAAGCTGACAATGAGATAAGCCTGAAAACATAGGCCGGCTACAAGCATTCTCACTGCATCAGCAATGTGACCACAGCCTGAAATACCGGTTGCCAAGGTAACGAATGACAACAAACATGGTGCTACAACATAGCAGCTAATGATTGCAATCCATCATTTTGTGAGATAATTAAAATAATAGTATGTTTTTCTTTGACGAAAACTAGAGGCATGGGTACGCTGTGCTACAGCATTCTACCACTGCACTAACACGAACAACCAGAGAGGGTGCTGAAGCACTGTCAGGACCCCTACTTCCAGTGCTACCGTCTAGGAAACTTGCTCCTTAGTACAAAACCATACACCCATCATCCACACCGCCCCTTCTGGATCCCACCTTGGCAAGGCGAGCACGCTTGATGAGGTCATTGAGCTTGCGGAGGGCAGCATTCCGTGGAAGGCTTTGGATGTCACGAAACAGGTCCTGCTCTTCCGCCTCGAACAGTTTGCGGTTGTCGGGCACCAGAAGTGGCTGAGACCAGAAGGAGCCGATGTAGACGCGGATGACCTCCGGAGTGTTGACGATTTTGCCCAGCGACCACATGAGGGCGCCATAGACCCGCATCAGTTGCTGGGTCCCGATCTGGTCAGCTTTATTGAGCACCACGCGCATCTTGTCCTCGTGGTTCTTCAGGGCCCGGATGACCTCCGAGAACTCATCAGAGATGTCCAGCTTGTGTGCATCAAAGAGGAGGATGATGCGGTCAACCCGCTCTGCAAACCACTCCAACACGGCAGCAAAGTCGTAGCCTGGAGAAGGAAGGTACACAATGCCCTACTGAGACAACGCAAACCCTCTTCACACTCTTGAAAACGATAACATAACCATTATTTTAATTCCAAGAATGGAATGTGTGTGACACAGGTGAAACACCATAATGAGGCTTCTAAGACAGTTGGAGGATGGAGACTCACAATGTGTCAAGGCCAGTAACAGCATGGACACAACATTACAGGAGACACATCTAACTGTGCAGCAACAAACAGGCAAAGGAGGTCATGGAGAAGCATGGAGGTGGAGCTTCCTGTTTGAGGAAACCTATGTTTAATTTAGCGCCCACTTCCTAAAAATTGTATTCCAGAAACACGCAGGAGGCTTTCACGAGTAACTACTCGTTAACAACCAATTCACAGCTAGACGACACATCCAGACACCAGGAACTCTAATTATAAACTTCCACATGAAATGCACAACTCACACGTTACTTCCTGTCCACTCGGTACCACACCAGAGATGGGATCATCCCAGCTAACAGGGAACGTTCCCAGAACTTTAGCTAACGTTATATGAAGGTCTTCTCAAGGTTAGCAGAGAACTTTCTTACTACAACGTTTCCACGTTTTGCATTTTAACAAAGGTTCTATTAATGTCAGCATATCTTTGTTACCTGAAAATGTAAATAATGTTGAAAAATATTGGGTGACGCTTTACTTAAGGCCATGAGTTTAGTAATTTATAAATAATGCATTTATAAAGCATTATAAACATGGTTACAACTATTTATCGAAAGGCATAACATATTATAGCCTTGTGTATCGTGCATTATGAATGCTTTATGAAGCTCTCATCTATAATGCACTATAGATACCTTTATAAGGCATTATAATGGACTGTAGAAGAATTAAAGACTCTTGGTAATGCATTATAAATGGTATCTAGACACTTTGAAATTCTCTGTACCTTAATTGTAACATTCAATAAACATTCCGAGAGCGAAAAAATTGTTAGCAGGTATAACATTGCTACACTGCTACATTTTCAAAACACCGGGCATCGATGGAGTTGAGGGACAGGGGGAAGTGCTGTGTGATTAACGACGATGGCCCACATCCAATGGTGTACAGATGAGTTATTGTTTCAAGTAACGGCAGACCAATGAATCCTGGAGAATCTCGTCCGGCGCAACTGCCTCGGCCAGCGATTCCGATCACACCTACGTCACCGTCCGTAGGCTGACCTTGTGTCGTAGTGCATCAGCACTCCCTTTATGCTGATAGCTGGCAGCCCGCCCTATGATAACATACAGTAATTAATATCAGAGGCTCAACAGCCAATAGGATGTCCTCTCCTGACCTTGCTAATGATATCAGCTTGCAATTAACCATCCTCAGTTGGTTCTCTTCAGGGCGTCTCGTAGCGACCTCGCTAATAAACCACCTTTGTTTAGCCAATGGCTGACTTCATGGACGTTGGATACAGTAATGGTCAGGTGGAGAAATTGGAGCCGATCAGAGCCAACAGCAATTACAGCGAGATTAAAATGGACGGGAGAATTTGGCGACTGCCAAGAACTCAACACAATAGGCAGCCGAGGTTAAATCTCGGCGGCAGATATTTCAATGCCTGGTTTTGCGCTTAACAGAAGGTGTGGCTGGGTATAATGCTAGCACTCTTCAGTTTTTCCACTGCCACCACCCCCCACTTCCTTCCTTCTTGGGGATATCCTAATGGAAATTCCCCCTCTGGCATTCTGGGATGCCTAACTTGTATGCGTGCACGTGGTGTGTGTTTGAGTGAGACATGCTACAGTTGTAACGCAGAAGATGTTGGTCGCTTAAGTCCCTGAAGCCCGGGTCATGGATAAAACACATCTCTGTAAACCGACACCAGCCATCCGGGCAACAAAAATAGACGCGTCCCACCGCTTGAGGTCCAGCCTGCCTGAGGTCTTGTCTGCAGCACTCTACCAACGAACTCTACAATCAGATCAATATCAGGCTTGTACTCAGAAGTTTCAGTAGTAATTTCTACTGAATGTCCTTCCCTGTCTAACCGTGGCGTTTGTCGTGGAATATGAAAGCACTTAACATACTGAAGTTAGAGGACGTCAGTTCCAGGAAGGAAAAACAGGTATGTAGATGTCCAGCATCCCCTTAACAAGCTGCCCAGACACAAGACCTGAACCAGAAAAACCCACTAAAGTAGACACTCATGGGGGAGCGATGACCGCATCTGCCAAAGGAATGCATGTCTCACGATCAGTGGTTACCGGGTACGGTGAGGACATTCTTGGCACCGGTCAAGTATTTTAGAGCAGAGCTTTGTAAAGTGTTCCGTTCTCTCGAGTTCCTGTGTGCATAGTGGTGATAAAAAAATCACAGGAGGAGGACGTTCGGCCCCCACCCCCCCCAAGGAAAGCATGGTCATGCCAAAGCATTACGCATCAGTGTAAGAACTACTCTTTATAGCTTGTGTCACGTGACTGACTGGACACACCATCAGAAACGATTCTCAGAATTGAACATGCGTGGGGTCAGAGCGGCACCCGGACTTCCTGTCTCCTGTCTCCTCGAATCGTCCACAGAAACCACAACCGCCACGCTCTGAGTGCCGGGGGCCGTAACTGGACACCCCAAGAAGGAATCAGCCTGGTGCTTGGATGGGATGGCATGTACAGTATATAGTAAATAATGGACTGTGCCCGAGAGCGACAAGTTTGAGTGACTGGAGCAGCAGTGCATTCTTAGCGTGGGAGGGTCACCGAGTCCTGGGGCAAACGGGGTTTCCACGGCAACAGAGGTGGCTGGTTACAGCCACGTTAAGTGAGACATGAATGAACCTTCAAGATAAACTCGAACGTACGTCACGCAAACATTCAACAAACTCAATGCCCATTTCACACCCGAAGGCAAAAAAAAATAAAATCCTCGGCCGATCTAGATTTGCTGCATGCAGGATAAATCGTTAAATTACGCTAAAATATTCTTCACTTTATGGAAGTTAGAAAGTCGTGATTTTGATCTTGCAAAAGCCATGGTGACAGGAATGGCACAATGAGAGAAAAAAAAATACACTTTTACCTGCGAAAGTGTTTTACAAGTGAGAGTCAGCAGACACAGGCAGTGACCGTGCCAAGTTTGGGATGCAATACGCAGCAATGCGACACCAGGCCTGGGCTTTACCCCCCCCCCCCCCAGGGCAGGGTGTAAATCAGCTTTTGTCATGCAGAATGTAGCCAGTAGATTTTTAATGTTGGTATAGAAGGGAGAGTTTGAAGTTAGAGCTTATCGTGTGTCCAAGAGATATTATCCCATGCCTTGACCTCTCGGCAAGAGCTGTGGCATGCGGGTGGAAAAGCGGCAGGCACAGCATGTTTGTTTAGGATACAGCTCCCCCACCCCCAACCCCAGATGGGGGACAATGGAGAAGCGCAATCACGGCCCCCAGCCCAGACTCCAGCGAAGGCTTCCTGTGTGGGTACAGGTGGGGTTTCTGACCAAAGAGCGACAGGAAGTGGGAGGGGACCTGGCTGGCAGCTGAATCATCACTTCCTGTGAAGCGGAACGTCAGCTGCCACACGGCTCCCAGCGCTGGTCTCATGGCTTCTGGCAAGGGTGAGCAGCTAGTTGACTTTTAACCCCCTCCTCCCCTCCCCTCCCTTCCCCGCTGCACCCACCCCCTGTCAATCTCTCAGCTTTTTTGTTAGAGGCTTCTTGACCATCTCAAATATAGTCAACACATCACTGCTTTCTCTTATGCAGTGGCGTTTATGGCCTTGTGCTCATATACATACAGGTATAAATATATATACACACACACCATCAAGAACTTGATATCACAGTTATTATGTAATCTGTCTTGCAATGGTCATGAGTAGTTTTACGGTCTATCCAGTTGGATGGAAGCCTGTTTAGCGTTGACTGTGCTGGGAGTGGAATCTCGGTTTGTCTGACAGTCACGTCACAGGCATCCTCCTCTCTTCCTCGGCCTCTCCTGCCGCACTCTGCTCTCCCATTCAGCAGAGAGTAAAGGTTGCGTTCATACTGACTGAGGCTATAAAGCGTAAGTGTCACATTTGTGTAATTACGAGAGCTGTTTATTGTCTCCTTGCAGATCAGGATCTGTTAGCTAGTTCCGTGCTCTCTTTCGGGCAGCACCTCTATCCAAAACTCCATCCATGAACCCCCCCCCCCCCCCCATCAAAAAACGCTGCCCCATCTAGTACCATATTCTAAACGCATCAGCCGTGCTTACAATTCGGTCGTCTCCCCGTTTAACATCTCTGGCAGTGCTCCTTAAAGACAAGGAGGCTCCACAGACTGATCACCACGGTAACGTTTAATCAAACTCACTACAGCGGCAATAACATTCCGTGGGTGGAACACGCCGGAATCCCGTTCTCACTCTGTAGCACACGGATTCCAACGTAAACAGAACAGCTAAAAATACACTGTGCTGCAGTACCAGTCAGAGCATATGGGCTTCAAATCCGACTTGCATCGGACACAAATCTGCATAACCAAATATCCACAACGCGTCGACAGTTGGCTTATTTAAGGCACACAATTAGCGCATGGCTTTTGAAAACATTTTTTGGAGTGAATGCTCGCTAAAGTCGTCAGTCCCGGTCTGAAAGTTTATTAAAATAAACAGCCGACCCGCAAAGGGCCGAGCAGCTGTCGGGCCGGCAGGGAGGGTGACAGTTGAGAGTGACAGGGGTAAGATTCGGGGGAGAGGAAAGCACCACGAGACAGAGCAGAAGAGTCTCAGCCTTTCCTGTTTTACACACTACTGCTGCCACAGAAACGTTTCCCTAAATTCTATCCTACTTCAAGGAATAAATAAGCCTCATTATTTATGAGTGTCGTTTATCAGTGGACATTGTCATTGTCATTATCAGTGTCGTTTAGATTGCTGTGGACAGAGGAGTGGCTCTGAGGCTAGGAAACTGTGCTGGCAATCGGAAGGTTGTTAGTTTGAATCCCACGAATGCCAAGATTATTCCTACTACTTTGAGTCCTTCAGCAAGGCCCTTAACCTGCAATTGTTTCATCCTGGGTATGACGTTACATCCAGCCCTATAAGGAGGTCCTACAACCTTCATGGAAGATTTGGGGGTTGGTGGCAGGATTGGCACTTCACACTGTTCCATTCCATTCAGAAACTAATGAGGTGCTGAGGTATCGAACGGCTGCACTTGGGATCTCATCCCTGAGGTGCTTTGTTATGTGGTAGGTGCCGCAACGTGCTGTAACGGTGCATGCTCCTTACCTCTCTCTCTTAAAAATGTTCTATTTAAATGTGTTGCTATGTATCAATCTCCTCGGCAAGATCATTTGCACTGCCTTTTTGGACGTGACCTCAGAAGCGTACGCACCTCTGCTGATCCTCTGCTTCTCGCCAGACAGGATGCCCGGGGTGTCGATGATGCTGATGCTCTCTAGCACCGGATTGGGCATCTGGGCACACACAAACCTGGGGGCAGAGGGGACGGGGACGAAGTTACAAATCACACGCTACGACTGGTCAACCGAACGAACTTTCTACTATTACGGACAAATTATCTCCTTGCAGATACCAAGTCACAACCCCCCAGTGGCATTCTATAGTACAGGTTGTGGTTTGATTCTGCACGAACTGGCAATTACAAACATGTTATGAACTAGCACAAAGAGGATTGTTTCTATACCCATGCCAGGCTCTTTGTGAAGAGGAAGTACATTAGGGAAGAATCGAAAGACCTTCCTCAGAAGCCGTCAAAACCTTAAGGTATTGATGATACGTGGGGCAGCTTTGGCACCCAAGCTCGTCTGTTCACGAAACTCATTGATACTGCTGCTACTCGTGTGCCCTCAGTGGTGTCATTTAGCTGAGCGGGGGGGGGGAATCTTGTGCACAGAAGCAAAAGATTTAAACATTGTGACAGGTGAAAAACCAGCAGCTCTGAGCTCACATCGAGGGGTGATGTGTGGCTCAGGAAACTAGGAATCCGGATTTGCGGTAGGTAGGTTGCTGGATCAAATCCCAGGGTTGACAGAGTGATTTCCTTAACTCCCAGTTGATGCAGGATCTGACACTGCTTTCTCAAAAAAAAAAAAAAAAAAGAACCCACTAACAAAAACAAGCTGCACTTTCGACATCCTTGGGTTCCCCTTTATTGCATCACTCTAATGTTTGCCTTCACCTTACAGCTGTTGGCTTCATTTCACCTCTTCCCTGATCCCGCTCTCTCTGCCGGGCATATGCACATTCTCACTGACCTCTCCCTCTCCACCCCGCTCCATCTCTCCCAAAAGCTTCCCAGCATGCCTAGCGGCTGTTGTCACCCCAAGACGGTGTTGCCAGAGTTTTTTTTTCTTTTTTCCTCCGCCTCCTTCCCCCTCATCCCGCCCCAGCTGCCGTGGCATGTCCCACGACTCCCCATCGGCATGTCGGAACGCAGAGACGGCACGGGCCGGCACGCGGGGGGGCTCCGGTGCATTCCGGCCTGTCAGATACACGCTCCTACTGTCCGGTCAAGCGCACATGAAGACATAAACCATTTGGTCAGAAGCCCAGGTTGACGTTTCTGTTGGCCCCAGTTAATGTTATGGAATGCTTGAGTGTATAGAAGAATTATTGCCAGTGGAACATGAATTTCTTCCTTATTGTTGAAGAATGAACTTTTAAGATACTCAACTCTGGACACAGAAGACCAGAATCCTTTTGTTTTTTACTCATCCTCAGCTGACGCCCAGTGTTAAAAGCATTGTGTTAAGATTATGGTGTTATAAATATTCCATAAAATCTGAGTGATTGCAGCATTAATCAGCCCTTTTCTAACCATACCATTCCAGGCTTGTTCCACATCTCCACCCTATGTGCTTGCATCTTATTTTTTGCCAAGGTCATGTGACCAAGTATTCCTCAACATTTTAGTAGGGTTCACTCTGACGATTACTAATCCCTGAAATTGAAATTATTCAGTTTCAAGTTGTCATAAACAATGTAATTTATCTTAACAACAAACTCGATCACAAGACAGCCATACCATCAGTATTTAGTAGATGCAGTCAACTGACCACAAAATGCTTTTACCTTGTCTTACAAACTTTTGCCTTTATTCTTGGTGTTAGGCGGCCATCTTGGACAGTCATTTCAGGGATCAAAATAAAACCAGGCAGCTACTATTATACTCCCTATTTTTCACCAGGCTCTCTCCCAGGTGCTTCCTTCTGTGAATCAGTGGCCTGACAGCAGCCCAATACTATCATCCCATGTCTTCTACATCTTCGCATGACAAAAATCTTTAGGAATGTCAGGAATATAGACGGGTGTTTGTCTCCGTAGTGGACGCCCAGGCATCCAACTGCAAAGGCTGAACCGGTGATGATTCTATATACACATTACAAAGATTTTAAGACCTCAAGGGTTGAGCCCAGATACATAATCTGTCTCAAGGTCATCATATTGAATTCTCTCTCTCTGACGTCAGGATGTTCGTAGCATTATGGAGGTTTTGGGAAATGCAGCCCTGGACTAGGACATGGTTGCTAGAACATCTGACCAAAACAAATCATCCAGGGCTTGTTTTCATTTACTCAGGGATTCAGCCCAAGGTTTATTTGCACTATTCTCTACGTCTTAGAATAATTATAAAGAACCAAACCTATAAAATGGCATATATGGAATTATACACTGACTAAAAATAATCTTTTTTTGGGTGGGAGGTAGCTCTGTGGGTTAGGTTTCAGAAAGTTGGTTCAAATCCTGTGGTTGGCAGAGTGATGCCACCATTGGGGCCTTGAGCGAGGCCCTTAACCCCAATTCCTGCAGGGATTGGCTGACCCTACTGCCTCCTCCATGGCAGTTTCATGAGGTGGCCTCCAGGGATACTTTTCCCGCACATATGCTGAGCTCTCATTGGCCGCTTTTCCTTCACTCTCTGGTCAAACTCCTCCAAAACCATCTCTCCTGTGTTTAGGTCAGGTGGCCCAGTCATGTGATGCGACTATCACTCTCCTTCGTAGGCGGCTTGGCACGTACCATAAAAGTGACCCATCTGAAATCTTCCAAGAAAAAAAACTCCTTCCCCAATAACAACCTTTGCTGGTCTCCAAAAAGCAAAACCCCTAATTCTGTAAGGTCTGTGAACTTCATAAATCATAAATAAATAGAACGAATAACCGACAAAATTCCATTTTTCTGTAAGGATACACACCTCGAACATTTGACCTGGGCTTATCAATCACACGGAGATGGCAGAGAGAGCAGGAAGAACGCAGAACAATAGAAACCTACAGAAGCCTCGTGAGTAACACTTAAGATGTTTATCAAAAGTCAGACGTCCGGATTCTACGGTTTTCCTGAACTCCAGTTGCACGAATGGCCAACTGTTCCAACAATGAGCCCTTGATTGCATATTTTTGGGTTTGGATGGTCAAGACGGGCTAACACCTTTGCTGAACTCGGAACGGTACCTCAGTAAATAAGGAAAAAGGCAGCATTGTCAAAATGGCGTCCATCAGCATATCCATTGTTTAAACTGGAGAAGCAGAATGGAATCCTTTACATTTCTCCAGTCTAGTTATAAAAGCTTGTCCATTCGAAAGCCTTATTTTGGTAATGACAAGTAAATTTCCCACCTGCAAATGACAGTATTACTGTGCAAATAAAAATATATTTTAACTCTCCTCTCAATTTCAGAATTTAACCCACGCCACAGTTGTTCAAATTTGATTCTTCATTTACCAATAGTCTACAGTCGGCGGAATGTGGTTTTTATCCGTTACATAAACTAAAATACTGAGGAAATCACGAAGAAAAATATATAACAAATCTGACAGAGGATTAAGGACTGAGACCCAGGAAACCACCCCAGAATAGGAAAAAGTCAATTGCGTAGTTTCAAATAAATTCAAACCTTGAATCAATGCCCTTAATGCTTTGGCACCAAACCCCTCAGGAAAATCACTGGATGGATTAAGACGCTACTTCAGTCCCAACTGTCACAATGTTATGTAAACACCATACATCCACCTTCAGCAGAAAGGACTTCGACATAATGCTTACCGCAATGCATAAAAGTGCAAACATGCTTTCCTATCGTTCATTCTGCTAGATTTGACGCCATGGAGGCCAGCTCCATCATTGACCTCATTCATAACTTTTGTTGCTCTCCGATTCCCCACCCTGAATAGTAATGGATCCCTGTCGATCAATCGACTGACTGACTGACTGTCTGTGTCTGTCTGTCTGTCTGTGTCTGTCTGTCTGTGTCTGTCTGTCTGTGTCTGTCTGTCTGTGTCTGTCTGTCTGTGTCTGTCGGTCGGTCATCACCTTCTTCCCATGCCACGACAGGTGCCCCATGCAGTCATTGCATATATGTGTCCTGTGATAGACTGGCATCCCATCCAGGGCATACCCCTGCCTTGTGCTGCCCAGATGTGGACTGGCCATTGGGAAGTTCGGGAATTTTCCCGGTCTTGTGAGGGCCGGTATTCCCCTGACTGCCCCCCCCCCCCAGTCCACCTCAGATGCTGTCTACGATAATCTCCAGGCTCCCGTCCAGCCATGAGCAGGTTAAGCAGCTGCAACATAGATGGATATTACAGATATTACTTATTATTCAGCTAGAGGTGTGAGCCATTCCAACCAGGTTTTAGGCTCACTGGTACAACAGCATGGAACCTCCTGGGATTTTAAGGGACAGTTATATTTAATTCAGCTTCTGGATATTTACATTAGCAGCTGTCACATCATACAGCTTAATGAGCATGAGGGGAAATCACCCACTGTCCATGACCAAACACGTGCACAGTCTGGTCAGCGAGTTACACGCCCTGGACTATGAACACGTTATAAAGTTCAGTATAAAAACCGACCACTGCCACTGAACAAACGCCAATGTCAGTTAATGGTTGTTAACTCCACAGCATACACGTTTCCACAGGTCCTTCGGTCGTCTCGATTCGAGTAGTTTTGAAAGTAACATCCTACTTCATCAAGTAATAAATCAGCGTACTATTAATTATTTAAAAAATGACTTATAGCAAAAGTCCTAATTTTTTATGTAGTCGGTACATCAAAATGCTACATTAATGCGGGATATTAATCGTTATAGATAAATTTTAGTTAGACGACTCGATTATTCAGCATATGTTGTTAGGAATAAGACAGACCAGAGAAATCAATTTGTTTTATGTTATAAGAAAAAAGTATACGGGCTAATGATTAATCTCTTGTGGAGAACTAAGGTCAAAAGAAGGGTAGGCCTTTTACTTGAACTTCGTTGCCTATATTTGGGTCGTTCATGCATGCGAAATTGCTTGTATTCTAAGAACGTTCCCTTCTAACGTTCATGGGGAATTCCGATCTTTCCCCATAAAGAACTTTAAAAATAAAAGTGGAAAATCTAAACAAAAAAAAAAAAGATATCGAATTTTATAAATTCCGATTTCGTTTTAAATGTCGACTCCGAAGAGGACAACGTCTGGACAATGTCCTCCAAATACCCCCCAAAACAGTTAATCATTGGTGTCGAATTTAAAGCAGCCAACTTCCGACGGCTATATTTTGCTGCGTAATAGCCAGATAGACAGTGGACACAAACAGCGGAGATATCGCACAGAAAATGAATGGGCCAGCCCCCTTCGCTATCAGACACTGGCAGCCCTGATGCGTGCCAAAACCTCACTATATCTGCGTAAAAGTCCGGGCTAAAACTTATATATAAAGGTTTGGCCAATGATCTTCACAAATTTACTACTTAATTATCATATTAACCAGTAGTAAAGTGTGTCGCAAATGTTATACATTGCTGATGATGCTTTGTGACAATTAAGTTAACTATCTGATGATCACTAAAAACTATTACAAATTATTAAAAACTGTAAGCAAGTAACTGGTTATTCATGAATGAGATCATGAAGGTCACCTGTTGAGGAAAGCGTTGCCAAAGGCGTTGAGTTTTCGGAACGGCTTTTTTGGGTCGACCACCAGAGCGTTGCCCGGTACCAGCCCCTCCTGCTCGCCGTACATGACCGCTATGAAGGAGTCCGTGGTTGGCTCAGGACCGATCCTCATACCGGGAAAGTCCTGCTCCATTAGGTGCCGGATGAATGTGGTCTTGCCGGTGGAGTACTGACCCACCAGCAGCACCATGGGCTTGTTGTCAAAGTCGGCGTCTTCGAGAGCCGGCGAGTGAAAGTCGTGGAAGCGGTAGGCTTCCTCCAAAGGGAAGAGTTTGGTCCGGTACAGCTTTCGCAAACCTTCCGAGACCGTCTGAAAAAGTTCGGGATTTTTTTTCCTCCCGTCTCTGAACATGGTGCCTGAGTCTTTTCCCGTCTTTGAAGATGCAGAAGAAAGTCTATCACGAAAATCTGAAAAATGTTAACTAATAAACTGGAACCCGTGCGGTTCTGTTCTGTTCCTCTGAGGTTTAAATTTCACCAACACCAATCACTTATATAAGCACGACTCCAATGAAAATTACTTTTAAAAGTACTTTGATGACTTAGTAAGCCGCTATTCCAGGTGTTTTTCTTTTCTTTTTTTATCTCATATTAATATATACGATAACTTCTCCCCGGGAAGCGGACCATCAGCGTCCTCGCCGTCAAACCAGCTGATATCAGTAGCCAGCGAGCTGAGATCGAGCTTAAACTGCTGGCCGGAAGAAAGAGAAGGAGTTCAAAATAAAAGACCCCACCTCTCCCTCCACTAAGGAACCGATCATAACGTTATTAACACCGGGGCGTAGTTAGAGATGAATGGGTAGGGGGGCTGAGTCTTTAGTGGAGGTGGGGGGGTAAGCTTACATATAATATAAACAGCTTTTTCATGACTCAAGCCACGAATACACATTTATTTGGGGGGGGGGCACTAACGACGCCCCTCCTTTAACATATAATATTTGAACTGTATCACATTATTATCTGTAAATTAATCATCTTAATGCATTAATTTACAGTATTATACCATGTCGTCAAAGTATCAATGTAGCTTAACATATTTACATTATATATGAGTAACAGCAGTGTATAGTTTATATAAATGGTTAAAATGTTGCAATTTTAACTTAGTAGACAAAATGTATTACTTGCTCATATAAGAAAGAGTGGTCCTGCCCTATTATTATTATTATTATTATTATTATTATTATTATTGATGTTATATAATATTGTTAGAAATATATAATATATTATAATAAGGAAATACTATGAAATAGCATTTATGCCTGTATTGAAATTATGACGACACATGTTCTAACATATATTAGAGTATCTGATTCAATTTGGTTTATTATTCTTGACGTTGAAGAATTAATATTATTTTTTAAGTTTTTAATGGACCACATTCATATGCACTTTCAGCACCTGCATCTTTTGAGTGTTTTTTTCTGTGCGTTTTACTTTAACGTGTTAATTGTTTCTTAAAACAAATTTACTAAGTATACTAGCCAGGGGGCGGAGTAAAGTCTCTGGGGGTGTTAGGCGGACTGGCAGGGGGGCCCCTAATTATATGCTAAGTGATAATATGCTAATCAAAGTGCGGGTCCCAGTGGTACTGTAAAACTTGTCAGTCAGGTTGGGGGGGGGCAGGAGCGCTGTCAGTAAAATTCGCCAATCGGTGGGAGGGGCTATTACACCATTTGATTGATGGGACAGACTTGGAATGGACAATCTCTGTATTTTGTTATAAAAAAAAGTTGAGATCAGCAGCCCCCCCGCCCCCCAGAGTGCAGGGCTCAGGGCTGTTCACCCCTCTGCCCCC
>JAODJX010000066.1:841849-854273 GCA_026776945.1 Isichthys henryi
TTGCCCCCCGCCCCCCCCCCCCCCCCCCCCCCCGGCGGCGTCGCCCGGCCCGGGGGGCGGGCGGGGCCGGGGGCGCGCCCTAGAACCGATCCCAGGTGGCGGAGTAGTACAAGACTGGGCAGAACACCCTAGACAGGATGCCAGTTCATCACAGGACACACACAACCCTTGGCATTTTAACAACACTAATTAGCCCGCCTGCATGTGTTTGCACTGCAAGACGGAACCTGATGCACCAGGACCGGAACGGAAATCACATGACACGAGGGGAATATGCAAGCTCCCCACACTCGAACCCTCAACCCTGGAGGTGTGAGGCTGCAGTGCCACCCACTGAGCCGCAAACCACCCATTACAAGTATCTTTCTCTATTTATTTGACTACAGAAAGAAGTTGCACCCATTATGACAGCAATGTCTGCTTACCTACAGTAACAGTCTTTGGCTCCTCCCTGTACCTTCCGTGATTGGTGTTTTTTTTTTTTTTTATTGAATATACATTAATTATAACAGTTAATGAAATGAATGGGAAAAGTGTGGCCTGGGAGAGAGAGTGAAAGCGGCTCATTGCACTGGAGGGTTGAAAAGGAAGCTGCAAAAATTCCGAAGGGGAGTCCCTGTCCCCCTTCCAGAGCTGGTGACGGCATTCCGATGACACGGTGACCTTCTTTAGCTCCACTGGGGTTCATCCAATCAGCTTTCACTTTACCGCATTTTTAATTTTTTTGCCGTCCTCACTGGCAGGACAATTTCTAATTACATATTTCAGCTTTTCGCTGCTGCGCTGTCACCTGATAGGGATCAAAATTCCTGGCGTCTTTTAAGATATTCCTGTGAGGAATGTTCTGTACGACCCGCCACAAATAACTAGTCTTATATTTCTTGGAACGGGCAGAACCGGAAAAATGAGCACATGGCAGACTGTACATGAGCCATCCACTGAGATTAAGAAACGTTTCATTTTTTATTAACTGTTATCATTAACATACTTCTAAGACAAGGTGAATCGTGCTTGGTGGGTTCCTGTTTAACAGCCCTGTCTCCCGTAAAGCTTCTCCCTTCCCACTCTTTTTGCCCAGATATGGTTGTGTTTGACAGGGCAAACAGGGCATTGGCCTACAGAACTGACAGCCAGGTTCAAACACTGGCTGTCAATTTATAGGTCATCATCCTGCGCCCCAGCTGCCGCAAAACCAGAAACATATTCCTTCATGCAAAATTAGAACCACATGTACCGTATCACATCATGCAAAACAATTTTATACATAGTTTTATGTAATAGTGCTACACATAAATGTTACAAGAATAAAGTTAACCTTTACAATTGAAGACATTTACTTATCGTGCACAGACACAACCCACGCTGTTAAAACACAGATTACATTAGATAATTCTTCTATAAATGATAAATTCATTATTTGTTAAACAGCATAAGAGGCCCGCGTGAGATCCCATGGTAACGGAGGTGATGCAGGTAAACATCTCGCGCGAGGAGTTATGGGTGTCTGTCCGCTGGTAACAGCAGCCCCACTGGAACACTGACAGGTTCCACATGGAGTTGCTGTTACAGCAGACAAACACCGGGATCCGGGTTCCCCGCAGGGAGCCCAGCCGACTCATGTGGGTCACCGCTCAGGCCGAACGGCATACAGAACCATCCGTAATACCCAAGCTGGAGTAGGAACGGCTCGCCCCACTGCATTGTGCACTGTGTCCTGAATAAAAATAAAATAATGGTTAGTAGCTAATACAAGGGTAAGTTAGACTGGAACATAGGCTTAGTTAACATCAGCAGGTAGAGGCCAGCCCTGAGTTTGACTATGACCCCTATTGCCACCATTTTTACAGCTTGCTGCAGACACTCCCTTGGTAAGCAGAATTAACATGGGATAAGGGCTGCATTGATAACAGCATTTTATGGTGGCTGTCAGCACAGGAGGGAACATGAGTCAACAGATTCAGCCAAATGGGGCTGCCCTTCATAATCATCTTTTTATGAATCTCCTCACACCAATCCTGTAGTAACCAACCTTCTTGTCGACTCTTATACTTCTGCAGCCATCTCTCCTCACCTCTTTCTCCCTCCATCTCTAGACTTTGACATGCACTCTCTCCTTGCTTATAAGGGACAAAATCGTAAAACAATAAAGGGCGGCACAAAGGTTCTTTTGTTCCTGGCACTGTCACATGTTCACTCCTCATTATCTCTCCTTTGGTACTTTTCCCCTTTTTTTTCCCCCAACCAACAATGTATTCGTCCCAGTCTGCCCTTCCATCACTTTTATTAATAGCACAACACAAACAAGTCTTTTTCCTTCCATGAGCATAGTGCAGGGCGCAGTGATACTGAACGTCTATCTATCCATCCATCCATCTTTCGTGACAGCACTGGGTCACGGTGAACGTGAGCTCCCAGGAAAGGCAGGGCACTGGGTACAGAACACCCTAGATGGGACGCTAGCTTGATCGCAAGTCAGTGATCAGTTTAGTGACATCTAGTCATCCTGACTGTCTCATCAACCAAACATCTTTTTCTGGAGGAAACAAAAGCACCAATATGAGCCCCCACCCCACACACACATAAAGCCGGGGGTGTGTTTTAAACCTCAGCCCTAGATTTGTGAGCCTATAGTACGAAAGACTGAAACACCATATTGACAATGGGTGACCAGTATTAAAACACCTGTCACAATTGTATCAGCTATGATTCATGGAACAAGTACAAAACCGCATTGCCCCCTACAGCAGCAATGTCCATGTTTGGCTTGGGTTCTGAACCTCAGCAACACTCCCTCCAGATCTCAATGAGTAACCTGAATGACTCAGGGCTTAACTACGTTGCTATTATTTTATACTCAGTCAACAGGAGACACGTGACCTCTGGTTTGGAAGTGAATGAAACCATAAGTGTTAAGCAGGTTTGGTGTTTCGCATCTAGGCTACTAATTTCATGCATCCGGTCGTCATGCATCAAGTGTTTTCCAGGAAATATCCCAATCTTTCAGATGTCGTGAAACAGAAATCATTTTGCCTTCCACAAATCATCTGTAGCCGCTTTCACATTCATAGTGAACCTACTCTGTAAAATGTTACCTGTCGGTTAAATGAAAGTTTTCAAACACCTTAAAGCATGATAATAGTATCATTCCTCTTCTGTCACGCAGCATGGCTCCTGAAATACTGACGTTCAATGAAGCGTCTATTGTTTTGTCACCGTAAGCTCAGAACGAGGCACTTGAAAGGTGCACGTGAATGGGATACTCACCCTGACAAGCGTCACGGCCAAAGATCCCGAGGGGAGCATTCAGGAGAGTGTGAAAGAACGAGGGAAGAATGGGACGGAGAGAGAATGATGAAGGTGCGGGATCAGCAAAAGGCTCGAGGCTCGAGGGGGGAGAGCTCCAGACGAACGGCGGATGCGATGCAAAAATGTAGCACTTCGTACGTTGGCGGTGGAGAAAGATGGGGTGGCAGCTGAGAGTTTGGGAGAGGAACTCTTCTGTCAATGGAGTAAAAAAGAGGAGGAAGGCCAGCCAGTTTAAGAGAGGTTGGGAGGTGGAGGCAGTTTAATGATTAGACAGCCAGTCAATATTTAACAGGCAGGAAGCCTTGGCCCTCAACCCAGCATCCTGCACCTATGCGACACATTCACCCTCGCAGCGATGCACTCTCTCTCTCTCTCTCTCTTTCTCTCTCAGACACACACATACACACAAGCATGTAGAACAAACCTTCTACAACATACAAAGGCAAAGCACCCCAACACAAGAAGAATCACTATAAAAAACACACATTAGAGGTTCAGCAGGTTATGGCACTGTGATCGGAAGGTTGCTGGTTCAAATCCCAGGGTTGGCAGATTTCACCCCCAATTGCCCCAGAAATATCCCCCACGAAATATCCCTGCCATCAAATTCATGGTTATAAATAAACATTCAGTAATGCATGAGAAATACGAGTGTAAAACAAAGTTTGCGTGTGTAACTGATCCCTTAAGGACCCTGGAGCTGACGGGGTCACGCGGAGTGTGAGGCATTCGTGAATCTGCTTAGGATAGCTCACTGGCAGAATGTCAGACGTTGTTCCTCCTGAAACAGGGTCCATGATCTTTAAGCTGAAGGTAGGGGAAGGGGCTGGATATCTGCTTTATGTCTGCTCATGCTGGGGCGTGTAAGAATGTGATCACAAGGAGCAAATGAGACCAAATCATAAAATAAATTCCATCCCGGAATATAGTCAACAATCACAGCGTAGTGGTGGCCGTTACTGAAAGTGCCTCACCCCAGGTTTGTTCAGTTTGGGTTGGTAAAATTTTGCCAAGCTTTCGGGTGGCTTGTCTTCGACCTTCGACCGGAGTTGAGAGTGTTTGCTTTTTTCCTACTTTATGGCGCCTATAAAACGGTGGAGTTTGTATCCGTAGGGCTGAAGATTGTGCGTGAGAATGACTAGTGTTTCACATCAGTGTTGCGGTTTATCGGAATCATTAAGACAAATTCGTTGCAAAGCTACGTCGAGTGGGTGTAGTAGCAGGCGGAGCTGGGGGGGAGTGAGGTGGACTTTTGTCCATCATATCGTAATTGAACGGGAAGCCCCCCAGTCCAGCATTCCCGATGTCACAAGGACACTCGAAAAACCTGAACCTGGATCTGCCTACCGTGACGAAACATGACCATCTTTAAAAGCATTTTTAATGCATCAGAAAACTTATCAGGTGACCCAGTCGTCACATACCAAAGTCCGAGCCGTTAGGTTAGCCATTTAGAAGCTGTTAGTGAAGTTGTGATTCACTGGATTGTCAGTAGACCATCGACACTGCCTTATGAATAGAAGGAAACATGGACACTCTCTGAGATGTAATCAAATAACCACCAGTGAGGCCACAGATTTCACCCTTCACCTAGATCCCATCCGGTACCCCGGTCCCTCATCTTCAGCTCGATCCCCTCATATTGGGGTGAACTACCCGGTTACACTCTGAATTTTATTAATTCTTGGACTTTAGATCCTATGCTTCTTATCAACTGTCAACACAACACTATGCGTTGAAGTCTGACAACACTCATACTTAATTATAGGTATAAGCAAAGGTTTGTCCCTAACAGGGTAATTTTCTGGTGGTTCCAATGGGGAGAGAGAGGGACTCTGGACTTAGGAAGAGTTTTACGACGAGGTAAATTAACTGATGAAAAAAGGCGACCGCTAGCCTTTAAGAAAATGAAAATCACGTGTCTGGATTTACAACTTTATGCTTCAGTGGAAAACTTTAATGGTTTACAGTTTAAACCTCACAAAAAAATTTAATTCTTTTGTGGATTATGACTAGTTATTACTAATTTCAAAAATCGAAGTCAGCCACTGCTTTGTTCACTCTGATGCAGTGCCAGTCAACCTATCAGGCGACACTGATGGCTACCTAAGGCGTCATCTTCTGAGGGGTCACCAAATTAGCAAGCCGATTTCACTTTGTCTCAGACAGGGGGCGCCGACGATGAAGAGTCTCTAGGGCACTACGTGGGCTTCGACAGATACTGCTGTGATGAATGCATATATGATGAAATTCGATCTATTGGAAATGTATTTTGGGATTCCAGCCAATCGGTTTTGGTGACTCAAGGAATTCGGGAGCTGAATCTGAGTCGGCCACGTGGCCTGTCTGAAACAGCGCCGGGCTGCGATCGCGCGTGATTTCAGGTAAGGGGGGAAACGCTGCGTAGTAGTGAAACGTAAGCCCGTGCGAGTTAATGCACTCGAGTTTTAACCTGGTTCCTGCAATCGCACGGAGTGACCTTTGACCCCACTGCGCTCATTAAAACAGAAATGACAACTTCCTCCACTGGGAAGGGGGAACATCTCACTGACCCACGTCCTCCCCATGTTCAAAAAAAAAAAAAGTAATGTATGTAAAAGTATTCTGTTCACTGTCCCTTTGTCCGTTAAGTGGTTTAAAAAGCATAAAGGGTTACATAAGATATATTTTCATTGCTCTATAGGGTTAGGCTAAAACGTCAGAATCTCTTTCATTAAATTATGGTATAATGTACTGTATTATTACTGTAATGTCTTACTGTGCATAATTAATCAATTACTATACATAAGTACAGGAAAATCACACTTCATATGTGGTCCACGGATGATTCGACGTTAGCCGTGGTTTCAGTTCGCTGCGGTCGTTCTCGAAATGTACCACTTGCAGATTCCAGGGCTCTACTTTTTCCACACAGTCGTGTTCCATGGTATTTCCGTTTTTACTTAATAACATGTACATATATCAGCATTCATAATACCTTTTATCAGTAACACAAATCAACAGCGTATACAGTACTCCCCAATGTCCTAATCTATTCTCTCATCCCTTTGGCATATCGTTGACTAAAGTAACATTAATGGTTTTGTGTTACTGACCCAAATCAGCGCAACACATGTTACTTCCAGGGGTGGACAGTTCGGGTCCAGAAAGTACAAATCCAGACCAACATCTTGTTCCAAGTAACCAGTGGAGACTGTGACTCTTTATACTCAACTGGCTGGCTGAAACAAAACCTTGGTCTGGATTTGTACTCTCTGGACCTGAACTTCCCACCTGTGAGTGCTTCTCTACGCAAGTCCAAAGAGAGTTCTGCTCATATTTATACATTATAGTAAGGGGGGGGGGGAAGTGTCATCATACAGACCAACTGAAGGGAGGCCTCTGTGATCTGATGCATGGTGATGCTTCTGATACCCACAGCTACCATAATATCAATTAACAATGATTTAATGGTTATGGGGGGGGCGAGTTGACGACTTCGAGCATCCACATTCACACAATCACATTCATTAGTTAACAGATAGCTGGTAAAGTAACCCCCCCCCTCCAAAAGGTGATCATCATCCCTTTAACACACCAACCGACAGCCTACACCACTGCACAGTCCAACCAAACTGCCTTTAAAAAGACGTAATACAGGCATATATATATATATCTAAATGCTTTGTTCTGAAGCACCATCTGAGAGACGATTCATCATAAAATATTAACAAATTATTATTAAACATATTGCATTTTTTTCCACCTCAGAGGTATTTAAACGTGTAAAAACGCTGCAGGTACACGTCTGCACTATGTATACCTCAGAGGGTATATGTCCCATGCCGCTAAAGTCAGGGGCTGCGCACATAGAGGTTAGCGTCGGCCACCCCGGACGTCTCGGTTCCTGTGGGCGGAGCATACACGGCCACGCCCACGCCTTCCTCGTCCTCCTCATCACTTCTTCACTTTCTGCTTCTTCGTACTCTTCTGCTCCGCTCCCTCGTCGCCTCTGTCCGCTTTCCGGCATTTTCTCGTTTTCTCGGTCACCGTCTCCATGGCGTCCCATACCGCATCTTCATCCTCCCCCTCCCCCTCCTCCTCCGCCACCTCCTGTTCTGCTGTCACGACTTCAGGACAAGCCTGCGGATCAGAACCGTGAGACGGGAGTCAGACCGGCCAGGAGTTGCCAATCGTATCCGCAAAGGGCCAGAATGGAACCACCACAAGGTTTTTGGGTTAACATTTAGGTCAGTTGTTCAATCCCAGGTGTGAGGACTCTTCAGCCAATCAGTCCTCTAATCAGGCACCTAATTAGGGAATCACAGCGAAAGCCCACGTACGCAAAGGCCCTTTCTGCATAAGATTGGTCACCCAGTTCTAGGCGGTCCATCTGAGGGGCTCAGGTGAAAAATGCTCATTTTAAGAAAACACGCCACCCCCCCGCTCCCAACCCCCAGAAACACCCCATCGGATTTCGCTCCCACCTCCAGATCTTTGCTCGACAGAAGCACACAGTTCAGCCGCGACTTCAGATACACCTGAGACAGCGGGAAAGCGAGAGTTTAGTAAAATCACCCCGGAACCAAGTGATTAGTCACTTTTTGACTTATTTCACCATGTGTGTGTTTTTTGTAATTATTACCTTATGGAGACCAGATTTTCCCACAACGTGATAAAAAACTGTAACTTTTTACCTTGTGGGGACACTTTCATTTTACAAAAATCTGTGAATGTGATCACAAATGCTTAATTAGGGCTGGGTGGGGGTTAAGGGTGTCATTGTTAGGGTTAGGGTTATGCTCAGAAAAATAGAGTCCTCATAAAGATATGAATACATGGATTCTGCGTGTGTGTGTGTGTGTGTGTGTGTGTGTGCGCGTCTGTGCACCTTGTGCTGCAGAGAGCGGTCATCCAGGCTGTGAATGCGCAGGAAGCGATCCAGCCCACAGGAAGCTACCAGCGGGAGGGAGGGGTGACACTGCAGCTCCCGGACCCCCCCAGCCAGGCCCTTCAAGCAGCCTCTGACCAGACCTGCAGCAAACGGGGTGAGGTGGGGGAGGGGAGTTTACGTCACGCTTCTTTACACTCGCGGCGGGGGTTCCGCAGGGGGGCTCCCGACTCACCCTTACGCAGGTCTATCATGGCCAGTTGCCCCTGGGTGTTGCCCACGACCACACAGGGGGAGCCGGCTGGCAGGGCGAGGGCGGTGAGCGGGTACTCGCCAAACTGGGCCTCCAGCACGGGTCGGCGCTGCGGGGAGGCGGGATCATACACACGCACCTGAAGGCGCACGAGGAAGGACAGTCACGCCCAGAAAGGTCATCATGGATGTGAGAATTCCAAAGCGTTTTTTTTGTTTTTGGTACAAGTACAATGTGGTACTTGTTCCTGAATAGTTAGGACAATTCCAAGGGCCACTGAGTGATTGCAGTGATAAAAAATGTGGAACATAATCATAATCATGCGCTTTCATGGGGCCCAAAACTTATATATGGCCCTTAATGTACCAGCAACTAGGGCAATATTCATAGCGATAGTGAATAGGTATGGCTGATGTCATCGATAGGCAGAGACAGCCACATGCCGACCTGGTGATGTCCCGTACAGGTGACGATCTTCTCCGAGTCGGGGATAAACGCCAGATCTCTCACCCACTCCGGCACTCGAAGGTCAAGCCAGTCATTCCTCACCTACACGCCACAAGAACCAAACCTGATTTACTGATTTCGTCCCGCTCTTACCAAATTCACACAAACATGGCTGCATAAAAAAGAGAAACTATTTAAACAGAGAAACTATACTAAAACATAAGCTATACTCTCAGATACAGAAAATATTTGAGACCACGATTATGATAGAATGTTCAAAACAAATATACTGAAAGTTAACTGCAGATCAACCAGCAGCAGTTCCAGCTCACATTTTTGGCCGTGAAAACTGGAACATCTGGTCTCTCCAGGTCCCAGACTTTGAGTCCATTCTCTTTCCCTCCTGTGGCCACATGGTGGCGCTGTGATGCATTCTGACGCATCCGGCACACACTGCGCCCTGCATTAATTTCAACCTGCCCAGTTGGGAGGGGGGAAAAAGGGGGTGATTGAGATGAGGCACACACCTACATCACAAATTTAACTAGAGAGGGAAAAAAGAGACAAATTTTCATAATGCTTTATTAAATTTAAAAAGGATTTGATATAAAATAACCTTTGAGTTATTGTAAATTCTATTAACCTACTGCACAAAGCACCCTGCATTTAATTTCGGTTCCTCAGAAAGGTCTGTGTTCATGAAAGGTTGCCATGGTTACAGTTCAGCAGCTCCTTCACAGAATCGGACTCACCGGCTCTGTGACACCCTCCTTCCAGACCTTCACAGGTCCAGACTCCACAGAAGTGACCAAAGCACTATAAATGACAGTAAAAAAAAAGAGAGAAAAAAGAAAATTCCTGAGTCAAGCGGACTGATAGTAAAAAAAAAAAAAGTTTAACAACCCTTCACATGCTTCTAGCCATTTAAATATTAATTTTTCACAACCATTCCTATGAAGACTCGGCAGTTAAACACATTCTGTAAATTATTTATGCAACTCAGCTGCCTTTCCTGCAAACAGCATGGAGGCCAAGTCACATTGGTGCTGGTGTGACGATGAACTTTGTCCAATGATAAATGTACAATAGCCTTTGTGTTATTATCATAGTCCTCTCCTGTTAGGGGCGAGTATCACACATCCAGATTCTTTAGAACTGCAATGAGCGCCGTCAGAAGACGGAGGACTGCATGATACCTGTCTGCAACAGCGAGCCCGGTAAATTTTCCCTCATCGCTCTGACCACACTGTCGGGTTTCTATGAAGAGCCCTTTCTCTGTGCTGAATGTCTTAACTTCTCCGTTGGAGCAGCCAACCAGCACCTGCATCAGACACCGGAGTCAAGAAACACAAACAAAATCCAGTCCAGCAGACAAACCTTATACAGTTCATCCAGCCTCCAAGAAGCCGATGGTACTACAATCATTTCAACGTAACATGCATACATACGTACAGAGATAACGATTACCATACAAGCCCAAACACCTTCAGCATTTAAAAGCCGGAAAACCCTGAAAAGTGTCATTTCTGTGCTGGACACGAGTCCACTACGTTCGCAAACCTCAGTTTCCTGAGCATCACCCCAGCAGAGGACGCACACCTCCTGGTCCCGGCTCAGGCAGCTCATTTCACAGAAGTTAAATGCCTGCTTTTTTGCAAGGCTAACTCCTAAATAAGAGGGGGGGGGAGTCACACGCGTTAACCATGGTATCCACGATTTCAACTTGTGATGGCTAAACTACCCATTTTAACATTGAAATAATCTATTTTAATCTTATCGATTTTGGCGTAATTGTGAACGCAAGACAGACACAAAAATGCGGGGAAAATGCAAGAGAGTATATAATAAAATGTATTTGTACAATACACACCTCTATCTACTGAGCTGAATCCTGAAACCCACGTGTTATTCAGCAAGCTTTCAACAGTCTTCAATTTAGCAAACAACCTTATATAAGTAACATGAACTTACCTTTTAAAATCCCTGTTTCCGAGCCAACCCATACTGAACACACGCGACTTTTGTCTGCCATGATAAAATACAGGCCTACCTCAGTTTTCTTTAGAAATTTTATAAATATCACTACAGTACACGCTACTGTACGACTTCAAAATCGTCCGTATAGGAAGCAAAATTCGTTAACTTTAGTTCCGGGGCAACTAAACCGTACTTATGATGGGGTTTTTTTTTAAAAAAAAAAAAACAAAACAAGATCAAATAAAGATTTCGGCGTTATATACCAACGATTCAACTGTTTAACCCGTCTTTTAAATATTAAAAAATAACTGTCGACTGATTATGCATTTATTTTTTAAATTAGGCAGAAATACTTCAATATTTGAAATATATTTTTGTTCCTGCGTTTTTTCATTCAGTGTATTTACTCCTGTATCCATCTTAGTAGTAAAATTTCTATCTGTGTGTTTTGGTAATTAAAAATTAAGCTTTAAATTTAAAATAATATAGTGAGCCTAAAACCGACACCAGGTGGCGCTATTTGGACAAAATGCGTAAACCGAAGAATCAGGCTGTATATTCCGACACTTAAACTTAAGCAACCATTATAGGCCCACACTAATACCCATACAAATTCGATACAGAGGCATAAATTTGCAATATACGGGGTCACAAAAAGAGCCAGAATAATTATTGACATCCTCACTAAAGTATTTATGCAGTTGAGTCCCCTGACAAGGCAGGAAATGTAATAAAATTTGATGACATTAACATTTTAAAAATTTAAAATCCCCGACCTCATTCCTTTGAATTCATTTTCCCTGAATGTGCGCATTTCATTATATGACGTAGATCTCAAGCAAACATAAATTAGAAACGTCACCATTATATTTATATGGTGTGATAAAGTTCCAAATATATGCATATACATATATACACATGTGTGTATGCTGCATTTATGTGTGTGTGTGTGTGTGTGTGTGGCCACTGTATAGCCATCAACAAAAAAATCCATGGCTGTAATATATAAACACGATTCTGTTGTCTTGTATTTATTTGGCACTGTGGTCTGCAGGGAGCAGAATCCCATTGTGCTATGTGCACAGGATAAAACAAAGACCCTTGACCCTCGAGGCAATATTGTTTTTTAATAATAATTCATTAGTCTGCAATCAACATCGCGCTCCTGACTTCCATAAGCACGCCAGACACTCAAAGAATTATTTAACAATAGTTTAACAATTTAAACTGATATCAACATATCTGCTTATGTTCTTGATGTTAATTTAATCATTGTCTGTCTTGCTGCCGGTTTTTTTTTTTTATTTTGGATGCTATTAATATTTAATGGTTTTATCATTAGGGGAGAATCAGAGAAAATCCACAGGGGAAACAGGGAAATTAATGGGAGAGGAAAAATTAAAGCAGACGAGGGAGAAGCTGCGTCATTTAAGGAAGAAAAGGCTGGAAGCGAAAAAAGATGTCAGATACGAAGATGTACGTGCGTACAAAGAGCAAGGCGAAGATTAAAACTGTATAGAACAGGGACTCTGATTAATTGTTGGGGGGGGGGGCAAAAGGGTTAAGCAGTG
>JAODJX010000066.1:872310-886863 GCA_026776945.1 Isichthys henryi
CCCCCCCCCCCCCCCCCCCCCCCCCCCCCCCCCCCCCCCCCCCCCCCCCCCCCCCCCCCCCCGCCGCTCCCACGACGATAAAATTCGCCTACCCGAGTGGGGGGCAATCGATCACGCGGTCCGGCTTCAATTGTATTTCGGACCAGAGTCCGCCAATTTATGCCCAGATATCACAACGGCATTTGAAATTAATGTGCCCTTTCTCCCACATTCTCCATTTTGTAGCGGCAGTTAGCTACCCGACCTCGTATACTGCTTACAGTACATATACCATCGCTAATTTTGACTCAAATGTATTATTCTTATCTTTAAATATTTATCTGTCTCTGTAGTACCACAATATGCAGTTTTCAGGGTATCTTATTTGTGCAATGTGTCCTTTTTACATTTGTTTGCACTATGTGTGCTATCTTTGCACCCTGTCTGTTTCACACAATATCTGTATTCGTCTGTGCATGTTCCCGCTGCGGCATGCACCAGAATATCCCGCTCGGATTAATAAAGTCCATTCAATCTAAATATTAATCCTAATCGTAACCTAAAGACTGCTTGAACAAGATATTAAAATCTGAATTGCTGCAATAAAACCAGTATGGGGTATAAATAGGTCATTATGTAAATATCTTTGCCTAAATGCTGCAGACACGTGGCTAAACACTCACATATTCTGAGAATTAAATACATTCACACCAAAATGCCTCCGCCAGTAAAATCGCAGCAGACGTTTTTAATAGTTCTTGTAATAAAAATGAAATGTAGCTTCGGGGCAACAGGTTATTGTGGCATCAAAGACCGGATCATTGCAAACACGCTACGTGGTTGACATCTGGTGGTCATTTTGGTAGATCTAGCACAACAATATTGCACTCAGTATGTAGAACTTCTACAAATAATTAATCCAATAATTAATCCAACTATATAAGGAATCGGAAGTAAAAAAAAAAATTCAATTAGAAATATATATATATATATGTGTGTGTGTGTGTGTGTGTGTGTATCCTTAAATAAATGTCCACAAATTGATCAAAATGGATCAAATCATTATCATTATTATTGTTGTTGTCATGAATGTGAAGAAGTAGATGACATAAAACATTTTTATTAACATTATAAGCACTATCAAATCCGGAACGAATTTCATTTAAAGGAGAAGGAACCGGAGGTATTTGACTGACGGTATCCCGAAATGCGCTGCTGAGATAGTTGAACGGCGGGCGTTATAGTGATTTCTTGTCTGCATGCAGGTTCCTATGTGAAAACGTGATTTCCTCTGGGGGCTATGAGTAACGTAAGAACAATACTGGGATATGCAGGAATTGCTGGCGTGATCGGTGTAGGTGGCGCCCTGTGGTTTATGATGTTGCCGGGAGAAGACAAAAGGAGAGAGATGATGAAGGTACATAGCATCGGTCTCAGCGGCTGTAAAGCTTTTTAGTAGGCTATGGGTTTCGCCTGATTAATAACTGCTCTCTCTAATATCTACTGTTTATTGTGCCTTTTGCTTACCTTGAAAAAATGTGAAATGTCATTTCTTTTTATTTTACATATTTTGAAACTCGACTAACTTAGTCGAGCTTAGGCTTTGAAACTCGATTTTAATTCACAGCGTAAATAATAGCTGATAAACTCAAGAAGCCCAAGCTTCGTAACAAATCTACCCATTTTTAAAACGTCGTATTAATAATGTAGCAGCAAAACGCATACAGATATGGACTTTATTTTGCAGTATCAGCGTGTTATGCCTTTAAGTCAAGCGACGATTTCGCTCTTGTCGTCAGAACCTGCCGGAGGCGAGCCCCGCACGGATGGAGGAGACGCGGCAGAGAAACACGCTGCTGCTCCAGGCGATAAAGGAGGCGGCAGAGACCAATGAGAACGTAGCCAGACGATTTGGACGTTCAAGGAATGACTGAAAAATACATATGTTTAACATACTAGAGTGTTGGGAGAAACGCGTTTTGTTGAACTGCAACATGAGCAGGAAAGCCTCACCAGCACAGTCACGGATCTGTATCTACATACTAGAATTAAGTGCATTAAAATTCCTGTATCTGCTGCGGCCATGATCTATTTCCCGTTTGTGTTTTTTGTGAAATATATAGTTTTTTATATTAATGAGTGAATCGTGCTTTGTTCGCAGTTTATAAGCATTGTCCTTTATTGATAGATATTCTGAAATTAAAATGCATTGCGCTATTTTAATTGAATTGAATCGTTTATACGATTAAGCTATGATTTTAGGCTTTGCCGTTTCTTAAGTATTCGTAAATTAATTTTTGTCAGGTAGAGTCCTTGATTTTTCAGTTTGCTGATTCCTCCTCCACTGCTGTAGGGGGCAGCATTGCGCTCATGTGACGTCTACAACCAAGGCGAAGAAGAGGCAGAAGGTCGAATCTAAACGCGCTTCACATGTTTAAATGAAAAACGTGTATATTTATGTAGCAGGGACGTGGACTGTTCAAGTGACAGGCTGCAGAACGTTTCGGGGAACGACTGTCAATGGCCGCTTAGGCTAGGTTATATTTCCAAAAACGGGAATCTTTATGTGATAATGTCAGCGAGGTCTGATGAAGTCCGAGCTCCCGCGTCGCCTCCGAAAGACCAGCTTTTCGGTAACTGCTGGGGCTGTCGGCTGCTCTCCGGTGGCGGTCTGCTGCTGGCTGGGGGATACGTGTTTCAGGCCGCCCGGCGAGTAACGCGCCAAGGAGGACCGGTCTCAATGGGAACCGTGGCTCAGATTGTCTTCGCTGCTTGTGAGCCTCCATCTGCTCCTGTCTCATTTTGCGTCATAGTAGCACCGATTTCTGTTTCTGTAAAGGCAGATTTTGGTAATAAGGTGTAGGTTGTACCTGCTGTAGCAGACTGAATATCGTAACTTTTCTTATGTCATTGTTACGCATGCGCGTATTTCAGCTGTGCGAAATTTATATAGCTTTGACTTTTTTATGGAGCCACTTACGCAGACGGTAATCGGTAATTTCCTCCCTGACAGGTGTGGCCTCCTGGGGTGTCGTCCTGATTGTCGACCCAGTGGGGAAGGCAGGCAAGAAGGCATAAAGACTGCGTTCTGGTCGTCGCATTAAGCCGCCATTCCCTTATTTCCAGGATGTGCAAAGCCGTGGAAAATGAACCTTCAACAGTTTGTACACTTTTTGGTGATTAAAGTACCGTTTATGGACAGTGTTCAGCATCTGGCGTTTTTAATTGAGATCTTAATAAAGCATGTCAATCAGTATGGCTGTAAATCTAGCTGTACAGTTATGAGAATACTCATCATTCAGTGGAACCTTTGTGTGCAAATAATTTGTGCCTCCAATCCTGTGGGACCACACTGCATTATTTCCTACTTATCAGGAATTAAGTTCGAGACCCTTTAATAAAACTGCTAATTCCAACTGTCTGGAATGTTACAACTTGGGAATGGTGTTTGGCATAAAAAGGTTTTCCTATAAAATTGAGGGTCAATTATGTTGTTTTGTTTGCTATGGAGAACACAAGCAACCGAATTTGGGACTGTAAGCATTTAGGAAACCTTCTGCTCAATCTTTGCACATAATGTATTAAAATACTGTAAAATATTGTCAGTTTAGAATCAGCTGTAACTTCTCTTACTTGCAAGTTAAGGCACTTAGCTGAAAGGACATGCATGACATATTGTAATAATGCAACTCGGGTTAAGCAAGTTGGTTTGGAGTTCAGCAGCAAGGCCTTTTCGATTCAGTTTTACTGTTTCTAGAGTATCAAAGTATTTAAAGTCACTTTTATTCATTTTAGAATACTGGAATGGAAGGTGATTGCCAGGTTATGAGAAACCTGTCAATTTTTGTAAGTATGAGACAGTAAATGGTATCTTTCTGTAGCGTGTTTATTGCACCAAACCACAGTTAAGTACCGGACAGTCCAGCATGACACGGCTGTGTGCCGCTAAGCCCCCAGCAGGCCGTCTGGTGCGGTACATGCTACACGCCCTGGTCCCCGATGGTCAGCAGGAGCCCTCATTTATGAGTTGGCGTTGGGGCCCTTCTTTTTGCCGAAGGTCGGCACCACGTTGACGAAGCGCCGGTTGTACTGGATCCTCCTCTTTGCACGTCCCGTCCTCTTCTTCTTCTTCTCCTGCTTGTCGACCTAAAGGAGGAAGAGAGGAATGATTGTCAGCTGGGTCCCTGCCACCTGCCCGATGACATCCTCTGCACTAAAACTGACACTCCCCTCAATTTATTGCCAATCGTGTTATTTTCTTTACAAGCTACAAGTAAATATGCAGCCAATTTCTGGTTTGGACTGACTGAAAAGAGGCTATTTCATTTCCTGAGTATCTGCACCTCTTCTTAGTTGAGCCTCACCTTGGGGGTCTGTCCTCTGACTTTCCCAGCTCTGGCCAGAGATCCGTGGACTTTACCTGAGAGATAATAGAAGATGGGAGAATAAGAGACACAGGACTTGACAGAAGCTGTCACTCGCCTTAGTGTGGTGTCAAATAGGAAATATGCAAAGAAAAGTCATTCTGCAAAACAGTCTGTAGTCACTGTCATCATCATGCAGTACAGTGAGGTTTAAAACCTTTGATTTAATTTGGAACTGTGCTTTAAATGTCTTTATGCTTTTTGTTTTTACTGTGGTATTCATATTTATAGAATTATTGATTGTATAAAAAAATCTGCATTCCAATATGGAAGCAAAATAAATAGATTAGAATTTAGAGATTAGTGGTCATTGTTGACACACCACGGCACACAGCGCACAAAGACGAAATGTGTCCTCTGCATTTAACCCATATGTGACAATGTGACATAGCAGGGGGCAGCTAATTCAGCACCCGGGGAGCAGTAGTTGGGGGTGGTACCTTGCTGGTTGGGGATTCGACCCAGCAATCTTTCAATTACAAGTGTGCTTCCCTAACCATCAAGCCAAAACTGCCCACAATGAGGACAACAGGATGCAATTAGGACAGGAAGCGATGTCACAATGAGGGGCTTGTGCCTGAGGAGTATGTTATAAATGACAGCTCACCTCCCAGCAAGCGGAGAGTAACCTCAAGAGTGCTGAACTCCTCAAGGCCAACCTGACCAATCAGATCGTCATCCCGCAGGGGAGCCCCACCCAGTGAAACCACCTGGTCTGCACAGGCCACGCCCTCCAAAGCCTCAATTTGAGCCTGGGAAAAAAACGAATGTCACCCAATCAGCAAACTTCACTAATAGGTCATCACTTTACATTAAAGCAATCAGAACTTACAGTGGCCAGGCCTGACCACACTGGGCACTGTGGAAAGCCAGATTTATTAGCACCATTGGTACTGGAACCACAACATGAATGAATGAATGAATGAATGAATGAATGAATGAAGCCTTTAAGGCCCCAAAGGGGAATTTGTCTTACAATTAGGAGCCATAATAACATAGAGTAAAACAACACTTAGACATACAAACACACCTAATAATTCATTAAAAAAGACAAATAATTAACCCATATGTGACATAGCAGGGGGCAGCTATACAGCATACATACACACACCAATGTGGAAACACAAGCAAGTGAAAAATGCATCATAAATTTGTTGCTATCCAACTAATTACTTTCCATGATTTCAAAGCACAAGGTCAAGCAGAAGTTACCTTGATGTGAGCGACGGTCTGGTTATCAGACACCTCTAGGGTGTGCAAGCTTTGAGACTGAACGAACAGCTGCATTGTCGACCTGAGTGGTTAGAAACAGCATGTTGACACATACAGGTGGGAAACAAATTCAACATGAATGACTTCTAAACGTTGTTTAACGCAGCAACACTGATCATTTCGTATAAGTTATTGATTTTGCAACATTTGCTTATCTTTGTTCAGGGAATCACCGCTGAGCGCAAGAACTTTCCATGGCTGAACATGTGTTTTTGCCATATGCTGTTTGCCATTACTTTTCAGTGCCATACAGTTAAAATACCATCGAATAATTACAGGTAGGTAACGTCGGCCGAGTTAAGATGACTACTTAAGCACTTATTTAACAAGTATACAACCATTTTACAATGGAATATAATCCATTAAAACTATGCACTGGCGGACAAACCATTAACTCTGTAAACTATATGTAAGAAAAATGGCAAAATATAATCAAGCTACAGTTAACAGCACAAGTACAGTTGTGGCTAATACTGTTATACAAGGCGCTAAAAACGATCAACCTCTTACTAAAACTTTCAGAAATATCATCAATAGCATGACTTCTACATTGAAAGTGCTTTTGTGTGTGTTTTCTTTTATTCTTCGTGCAAAATAATAACAGTGTATAAATTTATCTATCGCCTGGGCATCGCATAAGGCCGATAGCTAGCAAAGCTAAGCTGCTATGTACCTATTATAAATACGTATACTAAGACTTTCCTCTTAGGGTTTGGATTGCATTACAACAAGAATTTGATGTGAGAGCGGTTTTGTTATAGTATAATGCAGTGTTTCTCTCTGTATTTATATAATTTCATCCAGAACACGAGGCCGCACTCACTCGCCAACTTGCCGCCGTAGACGGAGGATCGAAAAGGGCGACGGCACGCAGGCGCATGCGCAAAACCACCGCGCGTTGAACGAGGAAATAACTGATTATTTCTGGACATGGATTTATGAATATAAATGTTCATTTATAATTAAAAATGTAATAATTGCGTTGATTTGAGGCTATATTATATTGTCAGTGTGATTAATACGCAAATATTAGAAACACAGAACCTTTGAAAGTAGATTGTAGCTGTCCTCAGTTGGAGTGTCAATAAAGTTGAGCGAAACTGAGAGGCCCGCCTCGTGACCTTCCTGCTCGGAGTTTGGGGGCCAACATGTCGGCGTCTGTAGTAAACATGCTCACACGAATGTGTGCGGCGATTAAGCCAATTTACGTGTGGTTAACCCCTGTTGGCGTTGTACCGAGTAAGATGGGGCGCTTACGGGTGAGTGATTGAGGAAGACATCCTTTAATTGTCATTATATGAAAAGTAACTGTAATAGGCTAAATAGGTAAAAATGCTAATGTATATTTGCAGGTTGCATGTAATGTAAAGTAACAAGTGTAGGAAAACCACTACACTTTTGGATGCTGTAATTCTAAATCATCCACACAACATACCTAGAGAAATACCTGATTGCACATCGGCGTGTATTGGTATTTGAGTGCATGAGAATGACAGGAAAGTTATTGGTGTGTCTCCGAACCGCTCTTAAATGTACACTACGTAGTACATTATATGAATGAAAATGCAGATGACCGAGATTATTAAAAAGAGTACAGTGCTTTTGCTTTTTGACTCCTTATATGCACGTGAGACCCGGTTCTGGCTTGATCTCCGTTTAAATCAGTTTTAAATTAGTGCAGTTTGTGGGTCACCTGTTAAGATCTCCCACAAACCAATTTTCCCCTTAAAAAAATAATTTCCTCTATAGTTCATGCTTTTTAGTAGCAAAAGCCATTGTGGTGCGAAGTTTGAGCATCGCTGTTTTTATTCTGTCTTGGAAATCAGATGGCCAGCAGCAGCACTGGAGAGCAAAGAAGTGCAGTTGTGGAGTCAACGGAGGAATACAGATATGTAGAGCGACTGATCCCGCCCACTCAGATCCCGGCCCCACCTCTGCACGATGGCCCCGCCCCTTCCGGATGGAGGCCTCCATCAGGTAAAGATTGGTTGAAGGATTTGGCGAAGACTCCCATATAAAAAAAAATGCCATTACATTTCACATTTTTCATCTCCAGCAGTTACTCCAGATCTGCCTTACATGGTCCGCCGCTCCCGCATGCACAACGTGCCTGTCTACACAGACCTCACACATGGCAACCGGAAGACGACACTGCTGCGCAAGATTGAGGGGGACATCTGGGCAAGTAACACAACTGCTCCGCCTCTGCTGTTTCCCCTACAGTGCTGTCTTCTTCCAGCAAATGACCGAATTATGTTTTGCGATTGAGAGTCCGTCGTCATTAGATTTGATTAAATGTGGGAAATGGAAAATGTTTATATTTGATCTCATGAACTGTTATTCCAAGCATTGCTAGGGCTGCAAACTTAATACAGCATCTTTGCTTTTGGATAGAACGTAATAATGAGGAAGACACTGCTTGGTGAATCATCTGAATTTGTAGCCTTGTTTCTTTGTGGCTACTCTAGACCTTCCACCCTCGAGTCGGGCTGGACAATCCAGTCCTTTTTGAAGTTGAATTGCTGCCAGCTCTTTCGTGGATGTTAATTGGGAGTTTTCCATCTTCATTGGACAGGCCTTGGAGAAGGATGTTAAGGAGTATCTGGTACAGCTGACTGGCAAAACCCCGCTCACACAAGTCAACGAGGTCACCATGAGCATCCGGATCAAGGGCCACTTTGACAGGGAGCTGAAGGAATGGTTGTTGGAGAAAGGGTTCTGAGGACGGCATTTCTGGAGATGCAGAAGGCGAATGAAAATTCATGTGGGACTCTTTTTTTTTGTAAATAATAATGCTGTGTTTGTCATTTCTGGAAAAAAACTTATCGCTTGATTAAAACAAGCCTTTTAAATCTGGAGTGTTAACAGCACTTTTGGGTGATTATTTTTTCTCACAAATTTAAGTTTGACTGATTAGCGTGGATAATGTCAAATTCCTCAATGGCTCAAACAGTGAGCACTTGAAGTTTTCAGTGCAGACAGGCATTATCAGTCTGCTGATGAGATGATCTGCAGAGATGGAATAATCACATTTCATCCTGGGGGGGGGCACTGTACTTCGGCTTGTAAATCTCTGCTACTTTATATTACGTGAGTACCAACAAGAAACCTGGGGTTACATGTCAAGTCTTAAACATAAGTTCATCGGACTCATTACCGGGAATGGGGCCATTCCGGAATGCATTCATCAATTCCAGTCCAAATCAGGAAATGGAAATGGTGCACGGAGAACAGAATTGGAATTGAATTTGAATTTCAGGGAGATTTAAGTTCTTACTCTAGTTCCTTTTGCGGATTTGGATTGGAATTGACGGATGCATCCTGGAATGGCCCGACCCTGCTCATTACCGTTTTGTTCCATTGTAGCTGGATTTTACACCTCATACAGGTTAAGCAGAGTTAAAATACCATCTCAAGGATATAATAAGTCTCTTGCATGAAAATTACATTAGTATCCATTAGGAGGTATCACGTTTCAAAGGGTGCCATAACCTGTGGAAACGTGACCAGCAGATTCACCTGTCGCGAATCTATCTGTAAAACGGGGTAAATGAAATGAAATTTGTCACTACAAGTTGACTACAAGTGTGGAGATTTCTAAAGGATTTCTAAAGTAGACATTGTTTTAGATAAAAGTGTCAATCAAAAGGGCATCATGGTGGTGTAGTTGTTAGCACTGGTTGCCTCCTGGGCGACTACCTGTAAATGTTTCACACCTTGGCTTAGGTGGAACTAAGTTTTCACACCTTCATTCACACCTTGCTCCAAGTGACCCTAACGACCCATTTGTCAGCAGGTTGTGTCAACAACCACTTTCAAGGTGACAACCCCACTAGAGGATAAATATCTGGAACTCGAACATCAGACTTTTAGAACTGGAGAAGCCATTCGGATGAGAGGTGGAACATCTTCAAGAAATTGAAAAAGTCCAGTTGCCTTTGATCCAAGGCCCTTAAGATTATCATGTCCGGGACAACTTAGAACTTGCACAGACTTCTGGGACCACTGTTAGAACCTCTGCCATGATTCCATGTGTGTGGAGTTTGCATGTTCTATCTCTGTTGTCATAGGGTTTCTGCCAGGTACTCCAGATTCCCCCCACAGTCCAGAAACATGCTGAGGCTAAGCAGACTTGCAAAATTGACTATTGGTTTGTGTGTGTGTCCTGCGATGGGTTGGTACTCCATCCTGGGTCGTGCCCATAGGCTCCAGACACCCCCCCCACCCCATGACCCCAAATAGGACAAATCGTTACAAAAAATGGATGAATGGATGTCTGATAAATAAAAATGAATATGCCAAGTGTACATGTACAAAGGAAAACCCCTATTGTAAACAGAAAAGGCACAGGGATTATAAGCACTAGAGTTTCAGAGTAGATATATCACGCATTTTTTGTTTTCAAAACAGCCAACGCGGTTGCATTCGCCACTGGCGTTACCAATTTCACAAGCCTGGTAAGCAAGCCAAGTCTCTGTAGTGAGAGTGGGATAACGCATGCAGCGTGCTGATAAGAGCTTTGGAACGCGACTGACACGTTTTTACGACAGTCATTTTTACGACAGTTTATTCACATGGTCGTATATGCCGTACCGACATAAAGTCGAGATTAGTCGTTGTAAGTACTGTATTAAATATTTTAATTATAATCTGCACAAAATACCAAAGTTTAGTTTGAAATATAAATTGCGATCTGACATTGTAATAGCCTACAACTGCATATATTGGCCAGGTTCGTTTTCTTAGTTAGCAGTCAGCTGCTTGGTAAATGGGTGTATCAGGGTTAACGTAGTTAGCTTACTTAAACGATTAGCAGAACTATAATGATAATGTTATAATGGCAACTGCATATTTACATTTAAATCCGACGTTAAATATTCGCAGCGACTTAAATGCGTACCGTGGCAATACCAACTAAAGTCTGCGTATTAGCAGTAGTTACGAGTCTTCAGAATATAACCCCTTTAAACTCTTTCAGAGTTGTGTTAAATGTGATTGTATATATGTATTCGCTTAATGACCTTTAATCATAATCTCGGGCTTATATGGCATTTACATTCTCTCCCCAAACACGTTTGCACGTTATATTTCTTTTATACATGCGTGCTCACGATAGTTAACCACGGTGGCACGCTAGTCCAGTAACTGTTGACTATATTCTTCGCCTTTCATCAACATTTTAGATTCTTTGAGCAACGACAGATTTGGCCAAATCACCCCAACATGAACCCTGTGCTGAAGAGGGGAATGCCGGCTTGTGTGAGAACTCTGCTGACAGACATTGAACCTAAAGGCGAGCATCGGTACTGGAGTGCGGAAGATGAGGAGGTGGACCCAGTTGACAGAGATGGGATTTCGCTGCCCAGGAGAGGGACTGCCAAGTCTGGGGAGCTTTTGGCACCTGCTGGCAGGACAGAGGCAGGTGAAATGAGGGACAGTGATTCGGGAATGCCGGATAGAATGTGTGGACTGTGTTTGAAAGAACCTCTGCGTTATACCTGCCCGCGATGTAACGTGCCCTACTGCAGTGTGGCGTGCTATAGAAGCCCCACCCACTCCACCTGCTCTGAGGAGTTCTACAAGGAGTCCGTCATGCAGGAGCTGAAGAGGACGGGGAGTACAGAACAGGAAGGGAGGAGGCAGATGCAGGAGATCTTGCTGAGGCTGAGAGAAAGGGAGAATGAAGAAGGAGGAGAGATGGAGCAGATGCTGAAGGAGCTGGAGGAGGAAGGACATGGAGGTGCAGAAGATAACAGACAAATTCTGGATCATCTGTCACGGCTGGCAGAGATTCAGGCATCGGGGGCCGGGAACGCAGAGGAGATAGAGGCAATATTAACGAATCTCAGGGAGATTGGGGAGGGTGGTGAGGCAAGAGAGCAGGCAGAAGAGATTAATGCAGGAAAAGAAGATGTAGAGGAAGGCGATGGACAGACAGAAGAGGATTTAGCAGACAGGCTGTCAGGGTTGGATCTGGACTCTCTCTCAGAGGAGCGGCTGTGGGCTCTGTTGCCCCAGCAGGATAAGGAGAAGTTTAAGGAGCTGGTGAAAGGGGGAGCCATCGGGGGTCTGGTGCCCCTGTGGAGGCCCTGGTGGGAGATGCATGAGCAGGGGAAGGGGGCCCTGATGGAGGTGCTGGGAGATGTTGCAGAGCAGGAGGCGCAGAGTGAGAGGAAAGGAGGAGCTGACAGCTTAGAAGTGCTACAGGGAGAGGCAGAGGGAAAAAAGAGGAGTGCAAGGGAGAAGGTTAACAAGAAGGGGAGATACAAGGAGCGAGCACAGCCTGCTTTAAATGAAGAAGAGATGGAGACAGAGAATGCCAATGAGACTGGTAGGACCAAGAGTGTTTCAGAGGGCCGAGATGCTGAGAGGACCAGGCCTTCAGCAGTCCCGGGCCGTAAGAGGACGCACAGCCCTAACGTGGACTCCGTGCCGCCTGTGAGCAAGAAGATCCCGCCTCTGCACTCCCTGTCCTCTAATGCCTCCCCATTGGTGCGCTACAGCTTGGTCAACGCCCTATACGGCTACACCTTCTCCCTGTGCCTCTTCAATGGGGATCTCTCGGAGTCTGACCTAGTCCAGGACTTCTGCCAAGTGACGCTGGCTGCTTCTGAGTCTCTGAGCTCTAAACGGGTCTTCGGCTCTCTACGGGAGGCCCTGGATGGGGGAGCCGTGGCCGTGGTGGAGGGTGGGTACGCCGAACGGGGTGATACAGCCAGTGCAGCCAGGACGACGGAGGCTGTGGCCCACATTCTGACTGGGAGTAGCAAGCAGGACCCAATTGGATACTGCTTAGCAGCGCTGTCTCAGTTACGCGTGACTTTAACGCAGGCCAGGGGGGCTCTGTCCAAGGAGGGCGACAGCGGTCAAACCAGGAGGAAGTATTTCGCTGCAGGAAAGAAATGTGAGTTTTTGCAGGCCTGGGTCAAAGAGAATGGTCAGGAAGTGACAGCGTTGGCCCGGGCAGTGTGGGCGGAGCTTAATAGGAGCGAGGGGGAGAGGGAGACTCTGGAGAAGGAGAAAAAGGAGGTAGAGAACAGGTGGAGCAAAGGACAGGGCCGGAAGAAGGGGCCGATGATTGTAGAGCTTGATTAATTCCTGACGATCAAAATTCATTCACAATATGGACATTAAAATTGCTCACGAACAGTGCCTGCAGTTTCTGGATTTCCTGATTTATTACGTACCGAATACACCTGGTTTTAACTTCAGGGTCCATATGAAGTTCAGCTTTTGCATGACTTCCATATGTAATTTCAGTTTGAAAGGGCGAATCGAAGATGTACATCTGTTAACTAATATGGCACAAAAAAAACTTTTTACCAAACACTGAAATGTCCAAACCACTGGTCAGTCTTTAATGGGAATGTGAACATTCACTGGAAGTACCATGCCTATGTCAAGGCATGTTAATACTTTCTCTCGTTTGTCAAAAAAAAAAACATGGTTTCACTGTATTTTTTTAAATGAAATTTATTAAAATATCTCTGTAGAACTCATAAATTACCCTTAATTTCGTACTTCATACTTAAAAACCCGTTTAGTTCAGGCTGCGGGTAAAGACTAAAACCTTCCTCGGTATAGGTGAGGTTCAAGTGCTGTGGAAGGTCTGGGCAAACCCCAAGTAGCAGGTGCAATGCCAGTCCAACTCCGTTGCTAAGTTCTGCACTGAGACTGAGCTTGCAGAGGTGGAAAGTTCAGGTCCAGAAAGTAAAAATCCAGACCAAGATTTTGTGTCAACCAACCAGCTGAGTATAACGTGTCACAGCCACATAGTTCGCAACTGGTTGGTTGAAACAAAATCTTGGTCTGGAGTTTTACTTTCTGGACCGGAACTTTCCACCTTTGACAGCCAGCTTGTTAGTCTGCGTCTGCATGGTTTCCCTTTAGAATAGAAGTAGCTTTGACAGCCGCATGATCTCATTCTACGCTCGACCTTCCAGGATGGTTTATTCGTGATTGATGCTGGTGTGAGGTGCTACACCCCGGGGTCCAGGTGGCTCACGATGCCCTGGGGGTGGTTCAGTAGATGTAAGGGAAGATCCTGTAGGGCACCCTGCGGCAGTAGGTCTCCCAGGCCAGGCCGTACTTGCTCCTGCATTGCCTCTCGTCTCGAGCCTCCCGGTGGATGAGAAGGACGGTGAAGTACAGAACGTAGAAGTAAGGGAGGATGTGTGAGGCGCCTGGATGAAATGAGCAAATAGAACCTGCTTTTTTTTCTGGCGAGACCAGATCAGGCTTCTTATTCTTAATTCCACTAAACCAGTGTTTCTCAAACCAGTCCTCCGGAACCCCCCCCCCCCCATGGTCCCCTGACTGTTCGGTCCATAGCTACTTAGAACTTGAAAGGGTGTTTTGGGTGGGGCTGGTGTTTCCCTAACTCACCACAGGGGAGCGACCAGGCTGTGGCCATGAGCAGGTCTCCCAGGTAATTGGGGTGTCGGACAAGCCCCCACCAACCAGACACCAGAAGGCGCTTCCCCGTTGCCGTGGGAATCGTCTCCAAACCTATACGCATGAAGAGCGAATGATAGAAGGTAAACGGTTGTTAAGATACGGACCAGTTAAGCCAGTATATTTTGGTGCCTGTCGGAATATGGTTATGAGGACAGATAAACCGTAGCTGGACTCCAACGCTGACCTGCTACGCTGGGATGACTGGGGTCCCGTCGAAACTGGTTCTTCTGTGAGTTGGACTGGCGAAAGATGTAATACCCCACGCCTAGATGAGGCAGGGAAAGTCAGCTTAGGTTTGACGCCATGCACCAATAAGGGTGAAGACTGCATTCTCGCTCATGAGTAGAGTTGGGTAATTCAGGTCCAGAGAGTAAAAGTCCAGACCGGGATTTTGTTTCAACCAACCAGTTGAGTACTCTGT
>JAODJX010000066.1:886963-905790 GCA_026776945.1 Isichthys henryi
GTTTCAACCAACCAGTTGAGTACTCTGTGACTCTTTATGCTCAGCTGGTTGGTTGAAACAAAATCCCGGTCTGGACTTTTACCCATGAGGCCATCATGGAAAGGTACCATAGTGGTGAAGGATTTGCTTGGACACCTTGAGACAACAGATCTGAGAGTTCAAAGCTTTGTAGTGAGTTTACTGAACGGCGCCTGTGAAATATCTAGCTGGCCGTCGCTCTCACGATACCGTTCATCAAGATGATGGCGGCAGCGCCGACGGGGCCCAGCGGCTGAGGGTGCACCACCAGGAAGTTAGCCTGCAGGCTGTAGGTAAACGGAACCCAGGTCAGGTCCCCGAAGGCCAGCATGAAGCCAAAGCCGTCGTGCACGATGTCCATGGTGGTCAGCACGGCCTCCTGGAAAACCCCACGAGGGCACGCTTGACGGTTCAGGGTGATTTAGGCACATTTCAAAGATCAAAAATTTGCAGACATATGCAATACCAAATGTGACCACTAGGTGACCACTATCCCCAACATGATCCAGGAAGGCACGTTAACTTAAATCATAGGCCTACAAACACTGCTGGTTCTTGTGAAATTTTTACTTTCATATATATACCTGCTTGGCTACCAGTTTCATCCACGAAGAACTATAATTTTATCCACTCATACAGCTGGACATGACTAGAAGAATCTAGGTTAAGCAGCTACCTCAAAGAAGCCCCCCCCCCACGAACAAAAGGGACAGGAGACAGCAAAACAAACCTAAATATTAGTGTACTGCTGCCCTGCTTAATTTCACCATTTCCTTTCCCTCTCCTATATTTAACCTTGTAGTTTCTCACTTGTCACATGTTTCAAACTCTCTGTTCCTGGTTCCCGCCCAGTTACTCACCTCATTCCACAGGGCGTCGGCCACATAAAGCAACTGGAAGCCATTGACCAATAGCATGGCAAGGGATGGGGAGTCTCGTAGCTCCACCTCCTTCATTAGCATACCCAGGTTTATGACGACCTAATTGAAGGGACTTTGAGAATTAGCACCTTTAAAATTAATCATTATTTCCTTATAGAAGAACAAGAAAAACACTCTAATGCAGTATTTCCCAATCCTAAGGGACGCACAGACAGTACATGTTTTTGCTCCCTTCCTATTGGGAGCAGGGAGGGAGCAAAAATATGGACTAGCTGGGAGGGAGCAAAATTAGGATTGGAAAACATTACTCTAATGTATCTGATACAGTTAGATTAGTGGCACGAAACTTTTTACTGAAGGAAAAATGATTTCACTAAATATTGTGGAATAAATATACTCACCCACCCAATGAGACCAGGCCGAAGCTCACAGAAATACTTCAGGTCAAAGCTTCCAATTCGTGGGTTCAGCTCACGTCCCATAAAAAAATCGTAGAGAGGGTTACCTAAGGTAATGACAAGACACAAAAACATCGTACACTTCACAATGTAATAACATTACAAAATTCATTTAGAGTGACAGAAAACCCATCCATTTTAATGACCATGTCCAATTCCTAGTATTTTGTGTGTAATTAGGTAACATATTGTTAAATCACATTCGCAATGAAAAACAATCACCAAGGTAACCACGGCTGTAATTTGCCCCCATACCTGTATCGCCCCCTAGAGCCAGGGCATGTTTGGGCGCCCAGAATGAACGTATGTAGAGATACAGGGAGAGCAGGAATGACAGGCCCATTGCACATGTTGCTAAAGGCACCAGCAGCTCAAATAGATAGCCCAAAGGCATGCCTAACCACACACACAAGACCAGCAGGATGGCGCTGATGCACAGTGCGTGAAAACCTAATAGGTGGAGAAAGAGAGAGAGGTAAGAAATCTTTTTTTAAAGGATTCGCCGAAAGCTTTATCAGTGACTGATATTTAAAAATGAAGAGTATGTTCGTTTTCAAACAATAAAGGTTAAACACTGGTACATTTTTAAATTTTCCAATTCTCCAGTGTAGAACAATGCATTTTCTCTGCCTGTATAATTTTGTCCCCACAATTAAACTGGTTTAAGTTTTACACCTATTTATCCTTCCCTGTAATGTGGCCCCCGCCCGCCTGCCCCAGTACGTTCAGCTGCCCAACCCCTGCATACCATTGATAGGATATCTGAGTTTGGTCCCATCTCTGAGCAGCATTCCTTCAGCAACCTGACCAGACAGATAGAATAGTAGAGTAATACTTCATTCATCCCCATCTTGTGTTTTCATCTACTCCCTGCTCTCTGGGAGACACGCATATAGGTGAGAGCAAACTTGGGGGTGTCAAAGCACAGGGTCAGTCTGCATGCAGCACCCCTGGAACCAGGACTTGTCTCAAACAACTAGCCCTGGGACTTGAACCAGCAACCTTCTGATCATGGGGAAAGTGTCTTAACTCATAGAGCCACACACTATCCCCAGGCTGGGACCTTAGTCCTTTGGAATGTTGTCCTTTGAAACAACAGTCTGGGTGACGAGAAGTGCATGGATATAATGTACGACTTTTTAAATACTGAACAATCGTGTGGTTTAGAATTTCAAGCACAGCTCAAAACCCACTACACTCTTCAACTTCACTTTTCAAGAGCAGGATTAAGCTCCAATGACAGACACAAATGTACCATCACTGGAAAGTTAAGTGCAATTAAGATGAGTGTAATTGGATAATTTAAACCAATTCTTTCAGGGCAAATACGACAAACTATTTTTGCGCATAAGATATAAAAAAAGGTTTACGTATTCATTGCTGCCGCTAAACTATGCTAATAATGTTTACAGCTGCTGCATATAGCTGGTAGTCTGAGCGGGGTCTCTCACCTTTCCCACGGGGAACAGATAGAGGACGATCTGCAGGGTCAGCCACCCCAGGACCAGAGCAGCAGCTACGGGGTCCCACAGCTGGGAGGCGGGAGGCAGGGGAGGGGGCCACTGGAGCAGGGCAGCACCGGGGGTGCGGCTGACGGACAGCAGGTAAAGCACGGTCAGCGGTAGGAAGACGGGGATACAGGTGGCGCCTGGGGACGGGGCACAAGCGGGGGGAACAAGCCGGCTACATAGTTAGGGGAAAACACGCAGGGATAAGGGAACAAAAGGGTTTTCTAAAAACACAAATAAATATACATAGATGCAATGTTTCAGAGCCACTACAGCGCGCATTACACAAACATGCGCTTTTCCAAACCCTTACCTAAGGTCCCACCAAATTCCCGGTCCTTCGAGGATGCGCATCTGCGTTTGTCCGGCTTCATGTCACTTATTAAAAACACGCAAGAAAAATCTCATTTCGAATAAGAAACCAAGGAGCGCAATAATAAACTTAATATTTTAAGTACATTTCATTATTTGGTGAAAGTGTTTAAGCGGTGTTACAGAATCTGGTTGTCAACCAAAACAAATCCACACTTCCGAGCACTCTTTAAAAGAAATTAATAAAAACATTTAAATATGCCCGCTAAAACAGCACATGCTTACTTTTAAGTGAAAACATGTCAATAAATGTGTCAGACACCGAAGACTGAAATAGAACAATAGCAAGAGGTCTTTTAGTAAGAAAACCACAGCAATTCAAAACGGAATTACAGTTAATCAGCACGTAGAAATATTTATATTAAAATAGTTTCAATGAAATATGTAGGTTAAACGCTGTGTTACCTGGATAAGTAGTTCCAACGACGTGCTTCTCACCTTATTTCCACTATATGACAGGTATTAAAAGTCCAAGCGACATAATACAGCTGACAGTGAAGCATGCGCAGTACCGCCCTTACGACTGCCTATCAGGCACAAGCCGGAGCTGAGCCAATAGCGTCTGAGCTCGGTCATGAGATGACGATAGGAAGGGGAAGCGTCAACCAATCAAAATTCAGTCTGCTCGATCGATTGACGGCACTACGACTCCGAATCGAAGGGGCGTTTCACTGCGTGATGTAGGGCATCTCCGCTCTGTCACTTTCTCGTGTCGCCTTTGTGTGGCTTGGTTTGTCTTCTACCGCACCATGTAACAACTTACACCGCAGCAAAATAATGAAGCACAAAGCTAAAGTATTTAAGATGCACTTTTATTTTTTTTTTAAATACAACTGCAACACAATCACGTCATCATTGGATCGATTACTAATATATATATATATATATTATATATAAGCATTTAGAAGAGTAATGTGCAAAGAAAAATCGAATTAATGTTTACTGACAGGCTGCGTGATGCTGTCGTTTTTGGGATGTTTCCCAAGAATATTACAGCCTTACACTTCACACCAGCGAAGTTTTAACTGACAGCTCTTTTTGCCCCTGCCGTAAATGAGCTCCCTTTAAACTCTCCCAAGAAAAATCCAGTAGTGACCTCATTTGCCAGCAGATGATAATTAATCCACACATTCAGCTTTTGATCCAGTATTTTGCCTTGTTTTTTGCCCTTATAACACTGCAGACACAATTTAAGGTTCCCCAAAAATCTCCTAAGCCATCTAGGCACAATTAGTGATAAATCTTTAAGACTGTTAAGCCCTCCCAGTCCGCCGCAAGGCTACCCCCTCTCGCAGATGACCTCGATGACGCTCTGCTCCATCGGTGCAGGGTCCAGGCACCGATGGGCTGCACTGCCCACAATCTCGTCCAGCAGGAAGTGTACCAGGTTCTCGTCGGACACAAACCGCCACAGGTACATCTGCAGGTAGTGGCAATCCACCTGGATCTGCTGCAGGCCGTAACGGCCGAAGGTGCGCAGACGTACACACTCCAGGAACGTCTTGAGGCTGATCTTTATGATACCTGTTAGCACCGACACCTGAAGCAAGAGGCAGTCAACATTTCAAATTCTTTGACAGAAGCAAGACACTTAGTAGGCGACAAGTGGGCCCTATGTAGTGCTTATCAAACCAACTGAAAAACAGTGTACTTCCTACTGACTGAACATGACCAAATTTAGCTAGCAGGTGATCTGACCTTGTTGAACTCCACAGGGCTGAAGATGTCGATCCTCTCCGAGAAGAGCTTGTGAATGTTACTGAGCAGGTTGGTGTCCATAGGAGCACTGTAAGGAACCATGGAAACCGACGAGCCCCATGTAAATATTGACGCTATACAAACGTTAATGGATCGGTGACAAATGTCCTACAGTCATGACACGCTCCATGAAATGTGACCAATTCCCATCTTCAGCAGCCACCAGCTGAACTGATTTTTAATTCCAGCACTTAATGGTGAGATTAGAGCCATTATTCAAACGATAAATCATCACAGCTAGTCTTCCAGACATTTAACGATTGCTAATTAAATGTTCCCGGCCGTCCTACAGTACTTGTAAAGTTCAACGACTTGGTTACAGAAAAGATGAAGGTTTGGTATTCATGGATTACCGTGCACTGTCCATCACCAGTAACCAGGTAACCCGGCCAGTAAATGACAACACGGGATAATTCCACTTTATTTACAGTGATACATGTCAGATAACATTGATAATTCACTGGCAGGTCTTACGTCATAAACACCCCCCATTTCTTTGCATTTTGGTATCTACCACCTTTAGAGACGCCTTACCTGGGAGTATAGCTGGGGGCGTAGCGGACCTGCTGCCTGGAGCTGCTGTAGACGGAGAAGGTCCTCTTGCTAGAGTCACTGCTGTGGGCCTTCCTCACGCCCTCTTCATACAGCAAGCCCACCTGACGGGGAAGATTTCGGTCAGGATCTGGGCTCCAGCAGGGTTTGGCGTATGGCCCCGAGGGTGGTGCTCACCTGTACATCTATAGAAGTGGTATCTTCCACGACCCTCTTCATGACGGCGCGCACATTGCGTGGCTCGATGGTGTTGACCCAGTCCCGCGTCTCCACGCTCTTCCGCAGCATCTGGGAGATGATGAGGCCCTGTACCTGCAAGGCACACGGCACTGGAGGTCACTGACTGGAGGGCGATCACTGGCATCGTGTTTTAATATGACGCACATGGACTGATCCGCCATGTGGGGGTGCCAATATACCTTAACGTAGTGGTTGAGCAGCTTCTGCGCGGCCTCGCGGGCCTCTGAACACAGCGCCGTGACGGGTGTCACTGGGGCGTGATGCTGGGGGGGGGCGCAAGGAAGAGAGAAAAGCAGAATTTACATCTGAGAAGCTCCTGGTCAACTAAAATGGAGCAAAAACATTCTACAGGAGTGTTACGCCACATCAGCTGGATGAGTGGTGTCCAGCCCCAGTGTACACTGGAGATTATAATTAGCTAACGTTTACTGTCTGAACAATTACTTCAATAAAATAGATAAGAGAAGTCCAGAATTTGAGTACTTAAGATTTCAGTTTATTTCTAATATCCATGAATATGCTGTGGTTAAACTATCAGGTGGTTAGTGTTTAAATGTCTTTCATATTAATATTCTGTCTCTTCAGTTTCTTGCACTATAACCAGCGAGACTGTAATTTCATATCATGGATCACATAGCTGAAGATACTTTGACTTTAACCAGCTACGGTTTGGATAAATCTGAAGGCTACTGATGGCATCATCCAGGCATGAACAGGCAGGTGAGCAGTCAAGCTGAATCGATATCCGATGGCTGCATCAATAAATCCACCGAGAGTATCAAGCTGGACTCAAGCATCTCATTTTAAGTGTTACAGGTCACTATTCGGCTCGGTTACCTGCGCCAGGAACTGTTCGTCCGTGAGGGTGAGAATGTAGGAAATGGTGGAGGTCTCGTAGTCCAGGCAGAGTCGCGACAGCAGTAGCAGCAGGGCGGGAGGAGTGGAGCCGCCCCGGTCGCCGGCGCTCTCGCAGAACTGGCGCGATGACTGACACACGAACTTGATGAAGCTCACCACCAGACCTTCGCGCACGCCCTGGCTGCAGAACTCCCCCTGGGGGCCAGGGGGCGCCAGAGAAAGAGCTGGGAGTCAGAACATTGCCCAGCAAGTGGAGACAGATACAGAAACTGACATATTCTTACGTGCAAAAGCAAAAGTGAGGACGCACCTTGAAGTACGGCTTGTTAGAGAAGGTGATGTCTTTAGCCGTGAAGAGGTGTACAGATGCCAGCACTGACTTAATCTGGTTCAAAATGGATGCAGACAGAGAGGCTAGGAGCTCTGGGAGACTCGGAGCAGCGTCCTTACCAGGTGCTGTCCCCCCCAGGATTCCTCCACCCGGGGGCACTACCGCCCCCCCCACGGATATGCGTGGAGTAGCCAGAGCCTGCCTCACATCAGTCAGGCTGTCCAGGTAGAAACTCTGCAGGGCAGCCAGGTACTGCTTGATCCGCTCCCTGGCGGCCCGCACCACAATCTCGGTGCCCAGGCTTGGTACTGCAGACCCAGGGAGCAGTTTGGATACGGCCTGGAGGCGCCGATGAAAGCGGTCCAGAGCCCGGACCAGCAACGAGTTATCACCCACTCCCTTCTCCTCCTGTATCCTACGCTCCACCAAGTTAAAGTATCGAGCAGCCAAGGCGTCAACAAAGCTGTGGAGTTTGCCACTAGCCATCTGGGGGATGTTCTTTGATGCCAGGTCGCCCTCTTGTGGACGGTTAATGAACAGCTCTTGATAGGAGGCAATGACAAGACAGAGGCTGCTGACAAACTCGTTGCAGCCTCTGTCAATAAATTCTAAAATGTCTGTCCTGGCGGTGGGAGACGGGAAAGAATTTGTCGTTGGGGAGCTCAAATTAGTCGGCGTGCCGGCAAGAGGGGATGCAGCCGGCTTGCTAGTGGAATTAGTAGAGAGGCCGGACGCAGCGATTGGCCCGGGAGTAGGCTCTCGGAGCTCCGCCTCCAGGCCGAGGAGATTGGCTTCCAGTCTGGTCTGAGCGTGGCTGAGAAACTTGTCACAGAGCTCCTCTGCTGGCTCGTCCAACTGCAGCAGCAGCTCGACACACTCCGACAGGTCTTTGGCGCTCGAACCGCCATCCCTGGAAAATCCCCACAAACATGCCACATTTACTAAACATATCCTCGCAGTTTTCATGCTATTCTGCAAGACAGCAAACCAATCACGGGCACATGGTGGCTCAGTGGGTCGCACATTCGTCTGATATCTGCAGGGCTAGGGAATCAAATTCCATCCCCAATCTGTGTCTGGAGTTTGATTAGTCTGAGTTGAATGGTTTTCTTTTATAGTCCAAAGACCGACTGGACTCTAAACTACCCATAAGGGGAGACTGTGCAAATCCGTCTTTTATAAGGCTGATCCCCTGCCTTGCACCTTGTGCTTCCAGGAATTACCTCCTGCCTTCTACCACAACGCTGTACCAGACAAGCAATTGTGGTTGAATAATTTGCATTCTTGTAAAATTAAAGTAAATACGCTTTTCCATTTTCCTAGTGTTAACTTAGCAACAGGTCTCTTGTGACAAACATCTCACGAAATCTGGCGGATTAAAATCCCGTCCCGACCTGAATTTCTGCCTCAGTTGTTGGGCCAGCTGGTCCATGATGGCGTGACAGTCGTCCTGGATGCCACGGAAGGAGGGCATGTGGCTGTATTGCTTCAGTACGGAGCGGGCGCGCCGGTACGAGCTCACGGCCTGCGCGTACGCCTGCAGCTCCAAGCATTTGTTGAGCCGCGCCGGGAGCTCGAACAGAAACTGTAGCTTGCGTAGGAGTGTGTGGACGCCTATGGCAGGGGGAGATGGGGTCTTAGCTTACAATGGCCCTTCTCTACATGCCAGACATAGCGTAGCGGAGCTAAGCTAGTGAGTGTAAAGCATACTATTCCAAAATGGTTAGCATTAGCCGCTGGCTAATTAGCATTAGCGGAACTTGCTAGCTGAACCCTTTCGGAGAAAGGGTGAAACTAAGGCTGGACGCTAGTGCAGTACCAGACAGCTTGGTGATCTGCGCATGCTGGTCCTGCAGAGTGCCACTGATCCGCGCGCTGAACTCGGTGATGGCTGCCATGTTGGCGGACAGGCAGTCCATCTCATCTTCCATCTTCTTGAAGTCATTCTTCATTTTCCTGATCGTGTCTGTAGCCGTAAGAGGAGGTGAAAAGGTTCCCTCGTTACTATTCACGCATGGGCACACAGCCTGTGTGCATTAGGGAGTCAGGGGGTTTATAATCCCAAGAGGAAAAGATGGGCATTCCATGGGCGATGCTAGCATTTGACTCTCAGGGGAGACTCAGAAAAAAACAGGGTTGCCGAATTCTCCTTAAATAAGGTTTAGAATTCGCACACTGGGATAAATGTGGGATAAAAGTAAGCCGCATTTGCTGCTGGTTTTGGACTGTGGTAACACGTACGTGTGGTTTATGTAACACATATATATATACAGCTCTGGAAAAAATGAAGAGACCACAGCACAATTGTTTGCTTCACTTATGTCTCAGTTTATGGGTGTGTGTCTGTGAATAATATATTTCTTTTTCTGCAAACTCCAACATGTTTCTTCCCTGCTTCTCATTAATGAAGGGCTTCTTCCTTGCTTTACAGGACTTCAGTCCTGCTTCTAGGAGCCAGATACGAACTGTCCTAGCTGTGCACTTCACACCTGCACTTAATGTTTCCCATTCCTTCTGTAGGTCACTTGAGGTCATCCTACGATTCATACTGTCGTATAAGTTAACAGTCATCTCTGTCATTAGAAAGTCTAACAGGTTTCTGGTCGTTCCCAGTGTCTCCTGTTTCACCTTGTTCTTGTGTACTGCGGTTTTAGAAATTTTGAGCCCAGAAGCAACCTGCCAAACAGCTTTCTGCAGGCAAAACAACGATTAAACCAGGTTTAAAAATGCATATTAAAAAACATGAAGGGGTCTCTTAATTTTTCCAGTGCTGTATTCAAGCTGCAAGATCCTAACATTATCAGCGTCTAATGCAAGCTCCCTCTACATTCTCTTCCCCCTTCATTCATTCCCATCATCGCCTTTAAGCCCAGAACCGCTGACCTGTAGCGGAGATGAATTTGTTGTAGTTCTCGTAGACCAGCGTCTGCATGTCGCTGTCTAAGGCGCGGATCTGCTTCACCATGCAGCTCTCCTGGTCCATCAGCTCAGCCAACGAGCACTCCTTCCTCAGCTGAAAGCCAGCAGACGCAACCCGACATACAAAATAAATTTTACACATATACGAATTATAAGAGTTAAAGTTTCCTCATCAGTTGATTGATGAGAAATGTATATATCAGGAATGCATTAAATGACAATAAAATAAGACCATTATTATTACGTCACAATACGCTGCATGTCACAGTTCTGCTCTGCGATGATGGGAATGAATGAAGGGGGAAGAGAATGTAGAGGGAGCTTGCATTAGACGCTGATAATGTTAGGATCTTGCAGCTTGAATACAGCACTGGAAAAATTAAGAGACCCCTTCATGTTTTTTAATATGCATTTTTAAACCTGGTTTAATCGTTGTTTTGCCTGCAGAAAGCTGTTTGGCAGGTTGCTTCTGGGCTCAAAATTTTATATATATATATAAACCAGAACTGTGACATGCAACGTATTGTGACGTAATAATAATGGTCTTATTTTATTGTCATTTAATGCATTCCCGATATATACATTTCTCATCAATCAACTGATGAGGAAACTTTAACTCTTATAATTCGTATTAATAATACTCCAATGTATGCTTATTCATTATGAGATCGCTAATAGAAGCACAGCTAAACGCGAGCTAGCTGGATAACGCGGTGCCGGACGCTCTCACTGCGATCATAGATTATCTTCTTCTATACTAGGGATGAAGCACGATCAGTTAATCGTCGGCTATGTATAAACGAACAGCCGGTGCTGTGTTCACCTTGTTGAGATAGACCTCTGGGTCGAAATGCGGCCCGTTGATGTCGCACGGGTCCAGCGACTCGGGCTTATCCGAGCTCTTGCCCTCTTCATTGAGCCCATAATATAGCTTCAGCATGCCGTGCACCCTGCGTTTCCGCGCCGGCTCCGACTCCGGCGGGGTCGTAGAACCGACGGCGGCGTCCATTTCGGCCCGGTTCTCCCAAAAACACCGATGAAAGGACGGCGCCGACAGACAACACAGAAGGCAGTACCTGGGGTGGACACGATCACTTCCTTACGTGCAACAATAACACCATACAGCGAAACGGAAATGCAGGTCCCGTATTGTATGTAATATATCTGCACTTCAAAACATTGTCCAATAAAGTGACACCCAGACGAATATAAATATAGAGGAAAGGGGAAGACTGTAAGAGCAGAGCAATGATTAAATATAAAAACGAAAAAAATTTAAAATGAAATACAGCATCACATCCGCTTTGAGCATACGAAAACTACTACCATCCATCTCCTCGTTAGTATAGTGGTGAGTATCCCCGCCTGTCACGCGGGAGACCGGGGTTCGATTCCCCGACGGGGAGAGAGTAGCTTTTTTTTGGTGGATCTTCCGCTTAAAACTCCGTCCCTGTAATTGGAAGGTTGGTGGTTTAAACCACAGAGTTTGTAGCATAACAACATATATTCAGTTGGGACAAACGTGTCTGCTAAATATGACGTCGACTGAACTCTTACAAAATGGTGACCATAAGGATTGCAACCACGAATCCTGCCGGTTTTTTCCCCAGGAAGGCAAATGCTTATATCAGGACCCTAACACACAGTCAGAGGAAGCAACTTCAATCCTAATTGCATTATCCAGCTTTTTAATCTAAAAATGTAGCAGCATGCGTCCCGGTCCAAGCTTACCTCTGGTTAAACGATGTCTAATACCATTTGCTAGAGTTCATCGGGAAGACCTGTCACAAGACACACGACGTACACTTTTCCTAAATCTGAACAAAAATAATGCGCTGGGACACATAAAGAAACATCACACGCCTCATGTATTTAAGCATATATTTTATTTATCGTGAATACAACATCATGAGCACATTTACCACAGATAATATAAAAATCTATTAATGAACACTATTTACTTTAGTCAAAAAATGTATAAAGTGAGAGTATACAGTAGAAGTGTTTGCTAATGCTTTTGGATAATCGTAGTTAGTAAAGTCTGGTAGTCCGTGTTAAAAAAAAAAACAGTACGAAAAAATGAAGATCATGAAGTCCCTCTGATGATGACGATCACTGCAATTATCGTGGGTACCACGTGAGGCCGTCACTGTGCAGTGTCACTGAATCGAGGGTATTACTAGCAGTCACTGTCCATCTTCGTAACAGACCATCACCATCAGAAGGGATACAGCACTCACATTTTTCAACAGAAACGGACAAAGACGAGGACTTGATGCCGGAGAGTCACCACGCGATCGCAAATATAAAAAGGCACTTTACGTTTAGCTCCTTTCCGTAATGACGGCGAAGGCCAGTTAGATCACAAAAGTACGAGCGGACAAAGGTGGTGATCTCGCGCCATCAGCGTTTACGCTGAGCCTGACAATAACAAAAAACAATATTAATGGTGATTTGGTAACTTCCATTATCTGACAATTACAGCAGAGATGTATAAATAAGTGCAATATTAAAGTGTCCTCTCAGACTGTCTTGCTTATAATTCTACAGGGGGTATAACCAGCGTGTGAGAAACGCTCATACGGCAGCTCGGGGGCCATATCGTGCATAGATCGTGTGTGGAGAGTCATTTGGTGTTCATATTGCATACATGATATTGCATAAGTACTGGATTGTGTTACCGAAACATCCTATTTGTAAACATTATTCCTTCTGTTCGAAAGGATGTTTTTGGACATGCACATGTCCATGTTTCGTAACGTGATTTAGCTTTCTGAAGCATACACTGAATTTGCTGAGGTTCCTTACAGCTAATGGTGTGTGACACGGAAACACGGGGATCAGAGTCCATGTTACTGACGATGTTGCCACCTCGCTTTTCCCGTTTTATCTGTCAGGAACCTTTTATTTGACCATTCCACACAAAACCTAAGCTCTAAGCAAATGGCAGACAGGTGCTATCTGGTCGTACCATACATGTGCAGGACGCAGCAGACCTCGTGCTGAAATGCCTCCCAGCCCTCCGAGTGGACAGTTTCAATATTCAAAATCTGTCCTCGCAAAAGCAAAAGCATCCTCAGAAAGAGGGAAAAGTTTTAGTTTGTACAGAGCAGAACAACAGATGTAGCACAGGGCTGCTGGCAGTTAGATAGATCAAAGTACTGCCGCCTTCTGAGAGAAACGCAGCCCATAAATATCAGAATATAAGGGTACTTCTGATTATCAACATTTTTTTTTTCCTTCACAGTATGATCACCGATCTGGGTGAAAAATCATAACAGAAGTTAAACTGATCACGTGACTAAAAAGCAATACTCAACTGCCTTCTATTTCGTTAACCGAGTTCAAACATCTACCTTATTACGATACTCTGAGTTAAATAAGTTAAATTTAATACAGACTACAGAGATTTAATGTATATGCTTGCAGCTTGTTATTGTCGCCTTGGTCCTCAGTTTGGTCCTTCTCAATCACTTGTCACGTGCTCCAGTTAACTTTTTTCAGTGTGAAGGTTCAGTTTTGGTCTCTGGGCAGCAGGGGGCGGTAGCTCAGGGCTCACCCCTGCTCCAGGCTCTCCGTCACCTGTACGGCAGAGTAGGCGGGAGCGGCTGCCTGACGGTTGAAGAAGGAGGCTGCTCTCTTTGGTTTCAGGCGCTTAATCTCCTTGCCTGGGGGGGGAAGGGGGTGTAACACACATAGCACAGGGGTCACATGACATGTCAGAGGTCACATAACCACCGCACTTCCACTCATCCCAACCAATGGACGTCCAGCATCAGAGAATCTGTGATGTTATCTGGTCACTTAGCTTGTATTTGAGTTACAGAAGTTAAGTGCCATTTTGTGTAGCGTGCACTGGTGACAGGTTTTCCTTAATTCTTAGGAAAGTTCCTTGCCAGGAAATGGACCTCACCGTCATCCACGTAACTGATGGTGCTGAGGGTGTGGACACGGCTGCACACCACACTACTCTGCCTGCGCAGCTTCCCGCGCTGGCCCCCTCTCGGCCTGCCAGCAGCCCCTGCTGCACCCGCCTGTGCCTGGGGGGGCCCGAGGTCGCCATCTGAGCCCGTCGCCGTCCCCTCCGCGATGGCCCGCAGCTCCACGCAGAACTCGATCAGGCCGCTCATTAGCTCCGCCTGCAACATAGGAACAGCCAATCCCCTTCAGGATGATCGTTACGGCCACACCTCTTTACCTGGGATCCTGTGCTGACATTCTGCACACAACGCCACCCGGTGGAAGCCCTTCCCAGAGTGCATTACCTGTTTAGAGTAGATCTTCAGCAGCCTGTTAACAGGGGTTCCTGCCTCATCCCCGTCAAACTCGAGCCACAGTATGTGTGAGTCGCCCTCCCCTTCAGGGTAACTGTGGTCCCAGGACAGCTCGCTGAAGCGCAGGCCCAGGAGGATGTGCTGGGGGTACCAAGAACAGCAGAGCACAGTGCGATTAGTGGACCTCCCTCCCTTATCCACCGTAATGTGATGAAATCTTGCGCTGTCCCGCCCACGATGTACAGCCCTGGCAGAGCACCTGAGGGAACACTGCCATCAAACCAACTCCTGACTGCCCAGTGCTCACCTTCTCTTTGACATCCATGATGTACACCCCCTCCAGACTGATGCCCACGCTGACGGCCTTGCGACCCCCCCGATGCAGGATGCCCTGGGCAGGCTTGTCGATTTCTCCCGTGAAGAAAGCACACCTGTGATCGGCAGGAAACGTGGGTCATGCCTAGCAACTCTAGTTACCCCTTGTTGCCTAGCGAAACTTTTAAAATCACGCTAAATTAAAATGGCAAGTGCGTAAATACCCGCTTCAAACACCCGCCCCTGCTTACCCATAGTAAGGCAAAGCGTGACAGGTGCTGAGGTACTTCCGCAGGTAATGAGTAGGCTCCTGCGGGCTGCTGTCCTCGGCACCGTGGCTAATGGTGGCGTACTCCTCCAGCAGCTGCTGCTCCAGGCCTGCCTGGCGGGCTGCTCTGCCCCTCAGAGTCGACAGAAGCCCCCCGCTGCCTCCTGCCACGTGGGCTGGCACAAAGCACGAGAGCTTCTTCTCCCTGTGAGCACGTCAGGGAGGAAGAGAGGCGGTTCTGAACGTTTCCGAGAAGAGGGGTCATCCCGCAAGCTTGATGCTTATGGAGTTTTACTTACACAAAAATGCCCCGAGGACAAACCGAAAAAATGATTGGCTCAGAGAAATAACCAATCAGATTGTAGAAGAGGTGGATCCAGGCAACTAGAAGAGGCTGGACCGACCAATCAGATGTCAACACATCCCATTTTTATACAAGTAAAACTATATGTAAAACTCCCACAAGCTAGCATGAGAAGGTCTTGGCATACCGTACTGCAGCCAAGGCTTTGGCGGCGTCCAGGCCCGGCTCTAGCTCCAGGGCACAGGAGAGTGCCCCCAGCCTCAACCAGTGCTCGGGGTCACAGGGGTACCGGCCCCCCAGGACATTGTCCTTCGCCTCCTCGTACAGGAGCTTCAGTACGGCTTCCTCTTCTATCTGTGTGGCCGGAAGGAGGAGGAAAAAGAACTAAAATTTAGCTGAAAAAAACAGGGAGACAGAACTACCGATTAAAAACACAAACGTCTGCCCATGCAGATAACTTTATGATCCGTTATAAGCGTAGCATCTCGCATTACTATGCAGAATTACCTAAAATAAGCAACAGTAACAGCCATAAAGTATCTACAGGGGAGCTCAAAGTACCTGGAGCTCTTTGGCTCGGGGAAAGAAGACGTTTCTCCTGTACTGCAGAAAAGGCTCATCTGGGTGGTAAGAAGAGAGGGGAAATGAATGCAAGACACGGACAGGAAGACAAAGCAACAAGTCAGCAAGTCAGACAGAGGTTACAACAGGAATCCGCAGCTCTCCGTAACTCCCACAGTGCTGATACAGCACTGCAGTGTTTTCCCAGTAAATACCAACCGTGTAAGGCAAACATTTTTTAAAAAGTCATTCTGGATAAGAGAACCTGCTGATTAACCAAGAAAGTAACTCTTAGGTTGTTCCTATTATCGTATTTTTACAGATGTGGCCGTGAATAATACAGTAGTCAGGGACACAAACGAACAGCAAGGCCGCAGAAATGAAAACCCCCCTCTGTCATTAACAGCTTGGTTTAACCCGAAAAAAATAACCAATAAAAAAAGGGGCACCCTGTGATTGACAGCAGACAGAATTCCACCCATTGGAGGACCTGACGCCTGGTACTGGACTAAAACACCAAAGCAGAGAGGTGCAAAAATAATGGGGGTGCCAACCCTGCGAGATGTCCTCCTCCGAGGCCTCGGTGAAGCGGTACAGCAGGTCCTGCCACTGGCGGCACAGCTTGTATGGCTGGTGTTTGGGCTTCAGCTGCAGCTCTGGGGGGGGGGGGGCAGAAGCGAGGCAGGCATTAAATGCTGGGGAAGAAGCTACCAAAAGTCCGTCACGCATTTCTTGCATCCATCAAATAGGGGGCGCAAGTGGGGAAAGCAGGGCAATGGAGGATACCTAGCAGGGGGGAGCAGAGCCAAAAGGCGAAGGCGTCCTGCGCGGAGTCCGGGATGTGCAGCGTTTCCCGCACACTGCGGCCCAGCTCCTGCACGGTGACGTAGCTGACGCCCTCGAAGCTGAGGTGCACTGCGCTGTCCCCGACCAGGTATATCAGCACATCCTGGGCTAGAGCGCGGAACGCAGGCAAGATATTACCCAAACAGGCACACGCCCAATTTTACCGTCTTCTTTACACATCGACTTTTTTGCATCTTCTTTTTCTTGCCGACAATAAAAAAAAGTGATTGACAACAGGTGTACAAAGACATTAACTCAGACTGATATTATTTGTTAGTCTTTTTTTAAGTGGACAGAAACAACACAAGGACCAATGGACAGCAAAAGGGATTAGGAGACTGGAGTAGGAGATCGCAGAGGCAGGAGATCCTTACCGCGGAGGCCAGATGAAGACACGCTGCCCCTCTGCGAGTGTCCCGGCTGCTCGGGCAAGCTGCCGCACTCCCCTCCCTCCATCTACCGGCACACAGGCGGCCGCTGTTTATCATAAGCAGCCAGCTACCACAATCCCCCCACCCTCACTGTCGCATTGGCACTTAATTACATCAAAACAAACGACTTACACTAAATAACTAGATTAACTGAAAATGCAGCGTGCGCTTTTCCCAAAACCCACTTATCCCAATTCACAGCTTCGTGTTAAAATAATATCAGGGGGATCTCTATTCGGCTGTCGATTAATCATTTTAAAGCTTCGCCGCCCCAAAGACTGACCGTAAATAGTGGGTGTAGTTAGCTTAGCCGCCTAGCTAGCGGCAGCTCCCCGACCAAAGGCGACGCCATTCCACCCACGTCAAAACACGGAGTTTAAAATGTATATTTGTGAAATATAAATGTACCTGGCCTGTTCTCAAAGTGCGAAATCGGCCGTCAACTTCGACAAGAAAGCATGAAAGTAGCAGGAAGACAGACGGCGGATATTAATAACGCAGGCTGGAGAGGCGCCGATCTTAACCCGGATACAGTCACCCTGCTACGGCCCCGGGACCGGCCCTCCGTGGCGGATACCTCCGCCCATCCTCCCCTTTCCGAGGAACCGCTCATCAGAGCAGTTTACCCGCGGATGATCGGGATTTCTCAGATGTATATCGAAAAGTCTTCTGTCATTGTCACTTCAAGCCGAACTACTACATTCTTTCATGCCAACCCCCGCATCTGCATGGCGAGACACTCACACTTTCAGACGCAAGACATTTTACGGCAAATCTGTATTATTCCATTGCAAACCTAAAATTAGCTACATCAGAAGCGTTGGGGTAGCTTGCAAACCCTACAGACTATTTACGAGGTAATAAAACTCTTACATACACATAAATGCGTGTGCGGACTTGCCTCGAATAGAAAATCTCACGCCAGCCAGCTGATCAAAGTTTGCAAGCCTGACGTATTTTGTTATATAGTCAAGCCAATTTTGCGTTGTCATTGTACGTATCATGCCGATACTTTATGCTCTAAACCAGCTTGGTAATGATACGGGATGAGAAAACGAAATACGTAATAATTTGTTCAAAGTTAATGAGTTTATGCGAAGTTAGGTCAGTTCAACGATACAATGTAACGACGGTGAAGTAATTTTAACATTCATGCATTCGGATGTTTCTGTCAACCCCTCACAAACAACTAAAATCACATGTTGTCAATGGGGGGATAAACGAAAACCCGCTGCACCCGCATAACCAAACAGAATGGCCCTTATTCCATAGGTAATAAGATTCTCATAACTAAATAGCTGGTTCCCTGTCGTGAAGACGTACAGTAAGGAGTTCAGATGCTTTACATTTATTAACAGCTGATATTCCTGTAGGCCTATATTATAAATTTTAAATAAAATGAACAATCGCTCAATAGCTCTAGAATGACTTTACATTTTCCTTAAGTTTTTAAATAGCAAGAGACTGAATCAGAGTACATTACAGCCCTGTGTTTGGCAAGTGAAACTACAAATGAATGAATTTCATGATGAATTTTGGTACATTTTTGTTTTAAAATCCAATACCTATTTAACGAACTGATGCATATTGCTATCAAACAGGTTGTAGAACAAATCATGTCCGCTAAAGGACATACCGTTAATTTGCCACCCTTTTGGTAAAGGTTTGTTTTGGTAATTTTTTATTTACATTTAAAAAAAACTAAACAAAAAGTGAAAATGAAATAAAAATAGAAAATTGCGAAACTATTATAACATTGGATCATAAAGTGATAATATGCATGCAGATATATTTGTGAATTTTTTCACATCATGTTTTGTTAAAAACTAATATATATATATATTGTAATGACCCGCTTAAAGGAAATAAGATCTCCAAAGGTTGCTGCGAAACGTGGATTTATTAACAGCCAGTGGCTCGGTTTTATCCTCAA
>JAODJX010000066.1:941070-952018 GCA_026776945.1 Isichthys henryi
TGTCTTTCAGCTTCTGATTGACTGAACACACCTGATCCAGGTAATCAGCAGTGTGTGGAGCAGGGATAGCTGGAAAAGAAGCAGGGCAGTGGGGCCTGAGAACCGGGTTTGAGAACCACTGCATTTAACTAGACCTTTATAGTGGGAGTGCAATGAGTTTGTTTTGATTCTTGCTGCATGATACAGATATTCAGCAATATCCACTACATCTGCCTTGGCTTCTATAGGACTGCAGACGCAAGACAGGGTATTACTTCATAGGATCTAAGTTGATGGATCACTATGCATTAGTAGTACTTAGAGGAGGGCAGTTCTTCTTTGGGGAGAACTGGAGACTGATCACGTCTCTGTGTTCTTTAGGGACGTTTGCGGTGCTGGTGGCTGGTGGCATTGCAGGCGTGGTGACATGGGCTTGTGCCACACCTATGGATGTGGTCAAGGCCAGACTGCAGCTATCAGGAACCGGGGGTCTGGCTTACAGGAGCGTCTTAGACTGCGTGAGGGTCAGCATACGGGAAGAAGGCCCGCGTTTCTTCTTCAAGGGCCTCCTGCTCAACAGCATCAGGGCCTTCCCCGTCAACGCTGTGACCTTCTTGAGCTACGAGAGCCTCATGAGGACCATGACCAGCAGGGCCCTGGACTGAGCCTATTAGACCTTCTGTCATCTATGATACAGTCCCAGAGGTTTCTTGGGACCACATGCTGACCAGAGGCTGCCTACCTACCCAGTCAGACCCAGTAGGCAGGAATTAGCCAAGATGCAAGAGATGCGCACCCCCCATTAAGAATGTTAGTACACCATACACGTACGCATTCATTTTAATAAATGGAAGTCCACACCAAATATGGGAATGTAGTGTTATTTTAATATGCCCCTCATTATACCATAGTTTCTGCAAGGAATTTTGCCTGTAAAAACATTTTTTAACTTCTCGAAGAACCTTCTTGAGTCCTTTCATTGGACCTCGACAGTCGTCCTGGTCGGTAAAAGTAACTCTACGATGTTTCCAATATGACCCACTTTCCCCCCCCCCCCACCCCCAACCGGCATGATTTAACATCATTAAACCTGTGATACAAAGTTCAGAGCATCCAGCTAGCGGGTAAAGGTCCACATACGGTTGACGTGATGCTGACAGCTTTTGCGTTCACCCTGGGTTGTTTCATTAACTGAGGTCAAATCAGGAAGACGCGGGAGCTTTGGCGGTGTGACAAACTGGTCCAAAGCAGCAACCAGCAGATACCCAATCCCCAAAGTACTGGTAGATACACTTCAGGACATTTACCATGTCTTAAGGTAATTAAAAATGCCCTGAAGTAATTAAAATACAAACTAATGACACCAACACCCAATACCCATTTCCTAATTACTTTTGTTCAAAAATCCTATAGGTAAAAAAAAATTGCCTACTATGTTAGGGACCTAATTTTAAGTGCACATGAAAACCAGGGACCAAAAATATCATTTAAGGGGACAAAAAACATGTGATTAACTTATTTTCTCCATCTCTATACCCTGTTCAGCTTGACACCCCCCCCCCCTCTTACCGGCATAGAGAGTAAACATCAGTAACATGGAACAAACCCCAGGGTGCAAGATGAACATACTACTGATGACAGTGATCCACCACCGCACACGGACGTTTAAACCATCTTAAGGTCAAAATATCACGTTTCCGCAACTGGAAGGTTTAGGCCATTTTACACTTTTCTCACACACTTGTAAACCGAGGAGGCGTGCGTGTGACATCTCTTCCTGTCGTTTTACAATGTTCTCCGGGGTTAACGTCATCGTGAACGGATCGTTTTTCGCTGTCTTAGACAGACATGGGAGGGATTCGCTGAAAATACTACCTCCTCCGGTCACATTCTGGAATTTACGTCGTTCCACGAGTGCACAAGTACCAACACGTTTGTTCATGTCCGTAACCTCGCCACAGTGAACCGATGACTGATAATATTCACACTCAGAATGTGTCCATTCAGTTATTCTTTTGGTAGAACAGGGTGGTAGAACATGAAAAGGAATCAATGATTGCGGGGGGAAAAAATAACTTCATTGTAAGTTTCAGAGGAAAAAAAAAAAATCTCGGCTCACTGATTGATGGACAGCAGTTTTCCATAGAACAGCAGTTTTTTTTTTTTTTTTAAAGTCCCTTGAATGCACACATTCCTCTGATTGACTCTGTGCAGTTTGTGTGAATGTGTGTGGGAAGATTTAGTGATTCATGTAAGTATGCCTGGTTATGTGTTCATTTGTTTATGTGTGTGTGTGTGTGTGTGTGTGTGTGTGTGTGAGGGAGGGAGACTGGCTCGAAGTGCAACAATCTTTCTTGTTTAGACCTACTGTTACCCAGTAGCTGTGTGTGGACATGTATGCGTGTGCATATTTCCCGATTCTTTGACACTGTCACAGCTGCACAGCTCAGCTCTTTGTGCACCTGGACCTGCAGGGATTCACTGCAGCAGCACGTTCCAGTCAGACCCAGCATTCACTCCCGGCTTGTGAATGGTTAAAACCGACGTGGCAGCGTCAAACTCAAACTCCAGAGACCTGCTGCCATCTAGAGGTGGGGAGGAATAAGTACAGGAAATAATTTTGTCAATAGTGCACTGGAGTTTGCTGGAGTTATTTGATTGGAAACTGAGGGGCAGAACTTCTTTATTTGATATTCCAAAAAATAATTAAAATTATTAAAAAAACAGGTCATTAGAAAAAAAAAAAATTACCTGCTGTCCTCAGGATCACTGCACTGGGCTCTTGTCCGCCCAGAATCAGCACCCTCTCAATCCAGGACGCCGTGGTGAACTGGGAGTCAGTGGACAGGTTGCTATGGGGACAGACAGAAACGCTATGGCTCATGGATCTGGAATAAGCGGGGGTACAGTGCGAGTAGTGTATAGATACCAGCACACCTGGAAGAGAGGCTGCCGTTGGCGAAAGTCAGTCGTCGATAGATGAACTGCTTTTGCCGATCGTAGTTGAAGGTGTGGCCGTCGTCAATATATAGCTCGCCGTCGGCCAAGCCCTGTAACCACGGCAACAGGGTCACAGCTGTATGGAGCAACTTCACAAAGTGTCCGTTTACCAATTTACAACTTGACTTTACTGGTGCAATTAAGGCAAAGTCCCTGTTAGGACTTCAACGCCATACAGCCACATCCTTAACCACTGCTCCACCTGCTGTCCGACTAGTGTAAATATCAAATGTTTAACACACGACATTGTGAGAACACCCTGGTAACCCAAAGGATGGACCATTTGTGATGATCGCTACAGACTATGGTACTCTGGATGCATTTGCCGACGTTCCTCTGATCTGTTGGGGGCCGGGACATACCTGGGGGCTCAGGGCCACATACAACGTGTAGGGGTCATTCTCCATGCAGGAGGAGGACCTCCGAATCCGGGCCTTTCTAGGGATGATGGAACCGCCTCTCTGGAACACTGGGATCTGGATGAAGCGATGGAGTCGGGGATCAGATTAGAATAAATGAGTGTTAAGCATAAACCAATGCAATACGGGAAGATTCCACAGATGAATTAAACAAGGCACAATGACTGTATACATATGAGTTTGAAGTTCAACCGGGTTCCACACTGCTGTAGAAATGCCACACGAGAACGGCATCATTTTAATAAACCGCGAACACTCACTGAGCTCAAGGTGACAGGGACGAAGAGGTTCTGGTCCCCATCGTATCTTCGGAACGTGTGGGCATTGTACCAGACCTGAAAGGAGCAGAGGGGCATTGTGGGAAATCAGCAGGCAGATCATTCGGCTGATTAAACACACGAAAGAGAGAAAACTACCTGACATTGGAAGATGTACAGAGTAAAATATATCCAAAGACACACACGAGGAACAAATAAAAGATAGAGGCGCTCACCTCACCAACCCCGGGCAGGTAGACCGAAACCCCTTGTGACCCTTGCTCGGTGACTGGGTGCACCAACAGATGCTTCCCTGGGAAACAGATTCATTTCGCTAGTCACTTCTACACACCTATGACTGGGGCGTGTTCACTATGTCACATCTTATTACACGCCAACTGACAGATCTGGATGAGTCAATGCAGTTGTCCTCTAGCACTCAGACCTCCCCCATTTGATGACCCCCCCGCCCCCCTGTTGCTTACATACCCAACAGGAACTGGTTGTCGATAGTGAAGGTTGCCACATCTTGCGGGTACTCTACCCACAGTGGTCTGAGGGGGACACAAAGGGATGAGGTGTGAGACCAGCACAGGGTCATGTGACTACGCCGTCCACAACACACACAACAACCTTGTGGGCAGGGAGGGAAGCAACGAGTGTTTGCGTCCATTCATTCATTCATTCATTCATTCGCTAACTCAGTCGCTCGCTCCCTCATTCACTCACTCATTCGCTCATTAATTTGTCGGTGACTAACAAGATTAGAGGGTTTACAAACCCAGACAAAGAACTAAATCAGTGCCCGTATCAGGAAGAGAAAATGCAGAACAGCTAACAACAGATTAAAAAGGGCAAAAAAATCCTCGGGGAGGATAGAGGGGGAAAAGAATAAAAAGAGAATGACCCAACAGAGAGCAGGGCGCAGAGCGAAAAAAGGACAGAGCAGAAGATGGAAGTGGCATGTCAGGGTGTGCCAGGGTGCTGTGGCGAACCTCATGACAGGCTCCCCGGTACGGTGGGCATGGTAGAACAGCTGGTACCAGTAGGGCAGCAGGGCATATCGCTGACGAATAGCTTCGCGGATCAGCGCCGTGTTCTCGGGCCCGAAGAGCCAGGGCTCCCTGCGCGGCGTGTCCAGGTGGGCGTGTGCCCGGAAAAAGGGCTGGTACGCCCCCGTCTGGTACCAGCGCACCAGCAGCTCAGGACCGGGGTTCTTGAAAAAGCCGCCCACGTCAGCTGATGGCGGCGGGGGTGCCAGAGAGAGAGAAAAGTGAAGGGGGTTGGCATTAAGATACGTTTCTGCTCCAGTCCCTCTCAGTGCCAGCATAGATGGTCCAGCCTGACTGGTCCGGGTTCTCAGGGACCCACAGCCGGTCCATGTTTTTGCTCCTTCTGAGCTCCTGGAGCAAAAACATGGTACCGTCTGTAGGTTCCCGAGGACCGGATTGGGAAACACTGCCCCAGACTGCCGAGAGAGAGATTCTCCTTCAAAGGACGCATGCTACTTAGTAATCTCCGCAGCGCATTGTTACAAACGGGCCGAGGGGGGACCGGATGGCGCGTGACTGATGGAGGAGGACCTAGGGTTTAGGAGAGTGAGTCTCACCCCCGCAGAAGGAGATGCCCACCAGGCCCAGGCTGAGGCACATGGGGATGGAGATCTTCAGGTGGCCCCACTCGGCAGCATTGTCGCCCGTCCACACAGCACCTGGGCCACAACGAACACGCACACACTATACGGTCATATATTTGCAGGGAAAAATGCCCACGCAACACTAGCTGCAGAGAAACACAAACACAAGTACAAAGAAACCACAAATTCTAAAACTATATCAATCGCAATGGTTTCATACAGGGACTGAGGAGTACAGAATCAGCTCCAGAAACAAAAGTCCAAAAGACCATAAAATACTGAGAAGAGAATATGAGTTATCTGAAGACTCAACAGCGTCGATAGGGTCTGTAACAGGGTATAGATAACGGATTTACCGTAGCGCTGCGATCCAGCGAAAAAGGCCCTGGTCAGGACGAAGGGCCGCTCCACGCCCCCCGAGCGCTGGATCAGGCCCTCCGCAGTCGCCATTTGCTAAGAGGGCGGAGTCAGAGTGGATTCCGCTTAGTGAAATTCACAACATGTAGTAACCGGTATAGCGAATCAGAAAAGGATCGCAGAGTTAAAGACAGACGCCATCTAGCCCTCAACACCTGTGGTGAAAGACGATTGTTGTGTCATTTAATTCCCCAGTTTAATCCAATGTAAATGGAGGAAAAAAGTGACAGGAAGTGGATTAAATGAGGTGTTAACCGACAGGGGATAGTAATTTCACCCACTGCATGCGAGAGCCTCGCTTCCCATTCCTTGCACAGTATATTCGCGGAACATGTTTCTGTGCCATACGCTACATAAGGGACACCAGCACTGACACGTCCTCGGGGCAGAGAGTCGTGCCCCAGGTCCCTCTGCTCACCACATATAAGCCGTAGAGGTTGTGCACTTCCCGGTGCTCCCAGGTACCATGGAGGGCGTCCTTATGCATGGTGACTTCCGGCCCGTTGAACACGGACGGCTCATTCATGTCGTTCCAGGTGTAGAGGTTTTCCATGGAGCCCTGGGCCATAAGGACGGTGGTGGTGGGGTACAACAGGCCACCCGTTATACATTACATCTTTGCATTAGTCAGAGGTGTGTGGTTCAGTGGTTTGGGCCCCCATGCTGGTCTTGAGAAAGTTCAAACCCCAGGACCGGCAGTGTGATTTCACCATTGGGTTCTTAAGGTAAGCCCTTAAACCCCTCCCCGACCCTCCCCAAATGCTCTAAGGGACTGGCTGACCCAGCTTCCTGAAAAAGCGTCGCTAATTAATTGAACATAAATATATACTAGTCAGCAGATGCCTTTCATACAGGATCTGAATGCTTATATAACAGAAATATACGATAACTGGGATGGAAATCATCCACACTAAAGGTAAGGCACAAAATGACACGTGCCAAGGAAAAGTAAGGCTGATGTGAAAAGCAGGGTTGGCTTCCCACCTCGTACTTGTCATAGGCAAACATGCTGGCCCACCAGACTCTCATCTCCGGGCTGGTGAAGTCCGGGTAACCGGCTGTACCTGAGGAACAGTGCGGAATTACTCTGCCTTCCCGGACGTTTTCCATGGATTTATTTCAATTCATTATCAACCCCAATGACATTAATACAGTGTTTCCCAATCTGCTCGTTGGGGTCCCACAGACAGTCCATGAGTTGGGAGGGAGCAAAAACATGGACTGTCTGGCAGGGAGCAAAAACATGAACCGACTACAGGTCCCTGAGGACAGAAACACTGTATTAATAGATTCACTGGGGCAAAGATTTTTCATTAACCAAGAGCAGTGTTACTCAACCCAGTCCTTGGGAACCCCCAGACAGTCCACATTTTTGCTCTCTCCAGGTCTTAGCTGATCAGGAACACTGAATACCTTGGTACAGGTTTGCTGGAAGCTGGGTAGGAGCAAAAATGTGGACTGTCTAGGGGTCTGCAAGGAATGGGTAGGAATCACTGAGGTAAAGAACTGTCTTTAATATCATCATAGAAAGGCCAAATTATGAGAATGTAGGTCACTGCGTCCCGAGCTGTAGTCACCCACCTGGCCAGCACCAGCCCTCGTAATTTCCCCCATCTTTATTCTTCACGTAAAGGTTTCTGGAGCGGATCTCGTTGTGGATCCTGTAGCCGCTGTCAACCTTGATGTGAGGGTCGACTATAGCAACCATCTGGTGGGACAGAGATGGGCCAGACGAAGACGGCTTACTGTGAAGCTGCACATCGACTTGGATGCCAACAGGGGCACGATGCGTTCGGTCAAAGTGGCACCTTGCGCCTCTTGTCGTGGAGGCCCTGCAGCATGTCGCGGGGCTGGGGAAAGTTGGCGGCGTCCCACGTGAAGTAGCGCTTGCCGTCCGTGTGCTCGATGTCCAGCCAGATGAAGTCGTAGGGGATGTTGTGCTCGTCGAAGCCGGCATCCACCGCCCGCACGTCCTCCTGGTCGTTGTAGTTCCAGCGGCACTGGTGGTAGCCCAGTGTAGAGAGTGGAGGGAAGGACTGTGTGCCTGGAGATGGAGGACGGTCAGTTCAGTGAAGGTCTGTCATACTCCAAATGAGGTTCTTCATAGACCAGCATTTCACAAACCGATCCAATTCATGTTTTTTGATCATGTTTTGCAAAAATGTGGACCGGGTCGGGAAACACTGCCATAGGCAAGTCAAAAGCGTAAAGTTCCAAGCTATCTGGTTAGGGTTAACTTACCGGTTAAGCCAGAAAACTGAATCAAACCATCTATCAGCAATTAGTACTGCTCCCATTTACCAGCTAGTCAGAATACAGTGGATAGTTACTACTTCTAACCCAAGTGCAGTATTTCTGTACTGATTAATAATGAATTATATGATGAGAAGAAGCATTGGTCCCAGTTACCTGTTAGAGAGGCATACTGGGTGAAAACGTCCGATGGTTTGGGTCCCAGCATGATGAACACGTCGATGATGCCACTTTCGGAGAACCAGCGGACGTCTGTCTGTGGGGCATCGCTGGGAACTTGAGCGTGGTCCAGGACCTTCCCAGACAGAGTCTAATGGGGAGGGTTTGGAGAAGATCAGTTGACCAAAGACAGCACACCGTTAGCAGAGATCCTCAGGTACTGCTGAAGCTCTTCACGTACAGAAGAGCCCACAATCCAATAGTGGAAAACTCAGTTCTGAATTGACATTACGGTTAGCCAACGCCTGACTTCTCATGCTCCTCAGTGCAGAAGAAACCTGGTCAGTAAGCAGCTCTAGCTGATGACTGCCGTCTTGCGGGAACAGAGGAGAGACGTCATTCACCTTTCCGGCTGTGTTGGCGCTGATGTCCACCCAGGTCTCGGCTGCGTTGAGCCAGAAAATACCCATGGTCCTCAGGGCATTGTGGGACAGGAGCACGGGCACGGCACCGTACAGGGCCATCGGGTTGTACAGCTCGTACTGAAACACGTCCAGGTTGTACAGCCTGTACGGGTCTCCTTTACTGTGGCAAAAAGAACAAGGACCGGATTGAGAATTACTGACATATACTTCAGGAATCACTTACAATAACCTCCAAAAAATTAATTCAACAACAAGAATTGGTTCCTAAGGACTGCGTTTGAATTAGCCGTGCTGGCACTATGATATATGTAATAGGGATGGTGTGTGGCTCAGCGAGCTATGATGCTGTGGCGGATATCGGAAGGTTGCTGGTTCAAATCCCAGGGTTGACGGAGCGACTGGCTTATCCTGCTTTCTCCAATATGTACGTCACTTTGGATAACAGAGTCCGGCTGAAAAGGTACATTTTATACACGCTAGGAGAGCAGGTCTGCTGGGAGCAGAAGCGGGACTCACTCTGTGGTTCTCAGCCGGAGGTTTTCTGCATGTTCTGGAATTCCGTAGACGTGCTCCACTCCGGGCAGGGAGAAGTCCAGACTGATGGAGGACGGTCCTGGGGACGAGGATTTCAAACAAGCTGAAGCCGAGGTCATTTATCGGGCATGGACATCGACTGACTGCAGGTAGCGGACCAGCAGCCTGGTGACGAGATCATGGGGCTCTTCTGCAGCATGTCCATACCGTTGGGTTTGCTGTCCACGTGAGACTTGAATGTCTCCTCCCACATTCCTGGCTCCTCCTCCTCCTTTCCGCCGGGAAAGAGACGGTAATGTAAACGAGGGATGATGAAACGAAAGACAGTGACGGGAGGGAAAAGAAGATTGGGAAGGTGCCTGTTTAATCCCGCTGCCTTAATTCGCCTCCACCTCAGCCAGCGTATCAGAGCCATTTCTTAAGAGAACTAAACACCTTCTGGTGCTTCAGCTCAAAAGCTCTTGAGTCCTTATTAAACTTCCAAAGCAATCATGAAACTGCATCAGTCCTGCCGCTACATAGGAACAGTGATGGGGAGGCTGGGGGTGTCAAGGAGACTATTAGGCCGTGAGGTAACAGGACACCACGTTCCCAGGGAAGGCCGCGTGTCTGGGAAGGAGAAGAGAAACACACCAGTTCCTCTCCTTGCTCCTGGGCTCCTTCTGTGGCCTCCTCTCCCTCCGAGTCCTTCTGAGTGTTACTGGAAAGCATGCACAAACAGACAGACAGACAGACAGAGATTCAAAGCAAGACAGGGAAGACAAAAATGTCAGGGAAAGATCGCTTTCAGGAGCAAACATGACGAGAACAGAATGGTCATGTAACTTTCTAACACTGGGCAACAGCACAGAGGTCACAAATGCTTTCCTTGCAACTGAAACATTTCATTAAAATTGAAAATGCCATTTTTACTTTGGCCGAGCTTCACCCCAGTGGTAGAAACAACCAAAGACCTCCCCCCCCCTCCCAAAAAACATCACTCCACAGCGTCTCTCTTGCCATAAACACCAAGCTGGGGTGAAAAAGCAAGGACGACCTCCTATACAGAGAGCAAAAGGATTTCTCATGTTTTATTAAGCAGCCTTCACTCCACGTTTAGCCTGGAACTATATTCAGACAGAGTCAGTTACTGCACTATAATCTGTGGTATACAGGCCCTAAGTCGGTATCTACTTATGAGAACAGAAGTTGATTGCGATCCAGGGAATGATGCCAGTTAAAAACTTAAAACTCATTGTCAAAACACAGCAACGATTTATTTCCCCCCCCCCTCAGTGATTACACAGGGTCTATTCCACAAACCTGTCAAATTACGGCATCCTAAAGCAGAATTCCACCCAATATTAATCAGCTTATCTTGTTAAAAACAATATGCATGGTATTTTTGATTACTATATTACTGAACACTAAGCTGTCATTAAAACAGGTGAAGAAAGTGCGTCGGCAATGTGTCAGATAGTCATACAGTTCACTGTCGGACGATCAAACTTTTACATTGATGAACTGCGAACTGACTCAAGAGTCTCAAGGGACAGTAGGGTATGTACTCTACAAATCCTTTCCTAACTAGAATGACTGCTTAATGCATGCATTCTGCCAGTGATCCTAATTTTTGAACAAAACCAATGACTCAATAAAGGTCAATCTACCTAAAGCCTGCTTGCAAAACTTAGTGTCCCATGAGTCTTTGCTGCTCAAAAGAAGAACTATTATTATTATTATTTGGCATTACCGAGCACCAATTCCCTGTGAAGGCAAGACAGGCAGTTACAAAATCATTCAATTCTGGTGGAATCCATCCATCCATTTTCCAAACCGCTTATCCTTACTGGGTCGCGGGGGGTCCGGAGCCTATCCCGGAAGCAATGG
>JAODJX010000066.1:952118-968555 GCA_026776945.1 Isichthys henryi
GACCCAGGCGGGGATTCGAACCCGGGTCCCAGAGGTGTGAGGCGACAGTGCTAACCACTGCACCACCATGCTGCCCCTTCTGGTGGAATTCCCCCTGTATTTTCTACCGTAAAGAAAAAAAATAAATCAACATGACTCCCCTGTAGCCAAAGGGTACAAGGAATCCCTCAAAGCCTGGAAACCCAGGAGTCACAGACTTTAAGCATAATTTACACGTAAATGTACAGGTGCAACTCCCTGCTATTTGATGACAGGGTCGACTGAGGTAATCTGAGGGTCACGTCAGACGAGTTTAGGACAAGGACAGAATCCAACACGTCTTCACTGACAACCTGCTCAACAGAGTGATGTCATGAACAGTATTAACTCGAATACTATCTCTGGCCAATCTGAATTATGCTCTAATTTGAGGTTTAACTATGAGCTCCGCCTCCCTTGGCTAAAACCACACCCACATACAGGGGCGGGCTGGGTCCAGGCTTAGAGGACGCGGGCGGTTGGATGCAGGGTCGGCAGTGAGGAAAGAAGAGTGCGTCTAAGAGAGTACCGCTTCAATGGCTAGCTGTGAGCGCCCTTGGCAGTCGCAGTAGGTAAAGCAGACAGTGAGGTTAGTTCTGCAGAAGAACAGCACCAGAGAACCTCTCACTGCAGCAGAGGTAGGAGACTCGACCTCAATGCTTTGGATTCAAATACGGTGCTTAAAGCCCGTTAAGAAGCTATTGTTAGTTAGGGCTGGGTTATCCCATAACGAACATAGCAAACAAAACAGCTCTGGGGAGCTGAGGAAGACCTCAAAACGATCTGCGACATGTGAAGAACATGCCTGAGCAGTTGAGAGTTGCGAGGAAAGCACTCTTGACACCTTGTTTGAAAGCAGGGCATGGTACTGACACTAGGTGATCAGCTTAAGTATAATCATGACAAGCCTGCACTGAGGGCTAATGCGTAATACCTGCCAGATTCGAGGCTAATTTTATATATATATACACACACACATATATATATATTTGTTATGAGCCTTGCGGTTTTGCATATTTCACTTTATGGTAAAATATGCCCTCATGATTATACTTGCAGAACAAACCGAGCAGCTTTGTTACATGAGAGAGGAGAACGTCGTCCTCTACGAGCAGCAAGCGTGCAAATCGTGCTGGCGGTGGGTTCACCACTCGCGAACCTTCCAGAAGACACGCTGACGCAAAATGGCAAAATGGGGGGGGGGCGACACCGGACAAGGGGCCGGACGCACACACACAGAGCCGGGGACAGAAGTGAAATTACCTAGAGAACATGTTCTTGATCGAATCCCACATGCTACCGACCGTGCTACTTATTTTAGAGAGACTGGCGGTCGTGGAGGAGAAGCGAAGATGGGGGGAAATACGGAATGGAGGGGAGAGAAGGAAACAATGAGATTTCCGTTATCGTTACACCACAAAGGACTGAAAAACAAAATCACTCAAAAGCAGACTATGAACAGGGAAGACATTTTTTTTTTTTTCAATACGAAGCAAATTAGTTCATTACAAAAATTATTTTATCCGAGGTCAAAAATAATAATAAGCCACAATCTGTGCTTTGAAATGTCCTTTGGCCACATTAGTCCCACCTAGCATGAGCAAGACTAGCTAATGGCAGAGCTCATTAAGTTGAAAGTAGACGTCAAATTCTGATCCCTAACCCACACAGGTTTACGAGAAATCTTACTCTTGCTTAACTCTTGCTTAAGTAAATCCAGATTTAAGCAAAAAAAAAATATCTGAGATGGACAGTGTATACGGAAATGTACGCCTGAAAATAAATTTACACTTCGCTTTTCATTTATTAAACATGTTCTTTAGTATGCATTACTAGATTACTTTTGTCTTGCGTTTATTTCCTAAAAAGCTGCCCTGAATGGTGCTGGACTTGCGCAAAAATTAGACTTACGCAAGGCTTTGGCAAAAATTAGACTTACGCAAGGCTTTGCGTAACGGATTATTTACTTCAGTCGACAACTAGTCTAGCGGAACGTATGAGACAAACCGATATAAGAAAAGCACCAGCAGAAATGACAAAAGATTGTTTTATGTTTTTTAGTTAATTTATGAAATAACTTTAATTAAAAATGAATTAAATGTATCGTTGCTATGTTGGATTCATGCCTGAAAACTTTTATCGTGATTATTCAACTGTTAGCAGAAGCTGGAAGGTTTAGGATTGGGTCACGGGACAGAGTCAGCCTGCTAGTAATCAGGCGGACACCTAATCCATGAAGATTAACGAGGCTGGCCCTGCAAATAAGCTAAGATGCCGTGGGACCTGGTCTCCTCTGGGTGTGTAATTAACTTCATAATCAGAGAACGGACTTAATGGTGCAATGAACAGGGCTAATGGCCCAGTCTCTAAAGGTGGCGAAGTTAGCGCCAGGCAAGCTTATGGCACCGTGTGTGTGTGTGTGTGTGTGCGTGCGGGCGCGCTTGTGCCAGACTCACGTGTCCTTGCGCGGCCGCAGGTGCTCAAACGCCAGTAGGCCGCGCCCGTTCACCGACAGCAGCACCCGCGCACCCTCCACGATGTCCAGGCGGAAGGGCCGGGCGCTGAGCACCAAGTGGCGGGCGTCTGTGCCCAGGGAGAGAACCACGCCGGCCTCGTCCCGTGACACCATCGACAGCCTATGGGTGGGATGGTAAACGGTACATTTGTGTAGCAGATGCTTTCATCCAAAGCAATATATATTGTTCAAGTAAATAGTACAATCGCTCTGCTGACACTGGGATTCAAACCAACAACCTACCGATCAAAGCCACAGTGTCCAAATCCACTGAGCCACACACCACATTACCTGACCCCCCCTGTAACCTTCACATCTGTGTCATCTGATCAAGCTCGATCCGGTTCGCAAATCCCTGACTACTGTTTCTTATCAGCTTACTCAGCATCTGTCCTTCCTCCTTTACCACAAGGTCGCCCCCTGGAGACTCACAGGGGAAACACGTAATGCTGATATAAATAGCATTTCCAATCCCTCTGCCAAAAGAAAACTCCTGCGACCGTTTAAATGCATTTAGAAATCACAACGATTACATCAGAAACTGAAAAACATTTATATGTGGTATAGCTGGGTGAGCAGCCAGAGGAGGACCTCTGAAATGCACTTTTCCCCTCCCCCCTCGGCCCCGACACTCACGGCTCGGTGGGCGGTTCACCCACGAGGACGTCGGGCACCTCGAAGCGAGGTCTGAGGGGCTTCAGCTCGTTGATCTTCAGCCGGGTCATGTTGCCCTGCAGTCGGTACAGCTCCAGAAGCAGTCTCACCTTGGGATGAGGAAGGGGTCGGGGCAACACAGACGAGGACACAGCTGAATGTTAGGGACCGCAACCACGAGGGCTGGCCGTTAAGCAGCAGGCAGAGAGCACAGCCTGAAGCCTGCTGGGATCGGAACCTGCCGATCACCTGGCAACTTATTATAACAAACTTCGCCGCATGCGGGTTCGAGGACGTGAAGCAGACACACACACACACACACACACATACACACGCACCTTGTTGTTGTCATTGATGAGCTGCAGAGTGAGTCGGGAGTCACTGAGCTCCAGCGTCTCCAGAAGGGCCCTGTACGGGGACGGGCCGAGCCCCAATGTCCTCATCCGCCTATGGGACAAAGGACATGGGAGAGGAATAAAATAACAAAAAAACGCCTCCACGCGCTACACAGATGCCACAGCAACCATGCAGCAACTAAATGCATGCAGTGTCCATCCAAGTTGACTGGTCGTATGGGCTTCGTGGGTCCTTCTAGAGCTAAATATCTATGCTGGGTCTGTCTCAGTCACATACGTGTAATGGAGTGGACGGTCACTCACTTGCAAAAGGAGCTCTGCTCGCACGTTTTGAAGTTGCTGCGGTCCACAGCACGGACGCCGTTGAGCACCAGGAGGACCCCGGCCACGAGGAACCAGACCATCTCCAGTCGGCTAGGAAAGGGAAGGAGTCAATGAGAAGGACCTGGTTCTTCACGGCAGACTGGGAAGCTCCCAGGGCCCCGAGGACAATGCTGCATTTTCACACAGGCAGCGCCATGGACAACCGTAGCCAGCAATAGTTCATCTTTAATCAGTTAAATCTTGAATGTGGTTCCCCTGAATGCTCGTCATGTACTCACACTGACACCACACACACGTGTATGGGCAACTGCCTTATTTTCAGATACAAGAACATATTTCATAAAGTTAAATCACGATAATATTTCCAGACACTAAAACTTTCAGGTTAATCCCAGTTCCAACTAACAGTGTACAGTTTAAATATCCAGAATCACAGGAACAATCGCTAACACGATGGTGCAGGTTTGGTTTTAGGACTGGCAAGGACCAAGTCAGCCCAGAACCCCCCACCCCTGTAAACATACACATAGTACTCTCACAGTGTTAAGGACATGTCTCTACCGCCCACCCACCAAATCACACCCTTTCTCTGATACCACATTTATTTAATAAGTGTGTGATCAGAGCCATTTGCTGCTGTCCACACAGATCTGTGGCACTACACTCGCTATCCTGCAGTACAACCTACCGCTTAAGCAGACTAAATATACAAACATAGTGACCTACACAGTAAATAACCAACGCAACGTTTTTCTTTTGCAACACCGAATTGCCATTTATATGGTTCACGTTTGTCATGAATTACGTAAGAAACGCCTCAGTCATTCACATTACTTCGCCCTTGATTACGCACACCGAGGACTATTTTCTCTTCAGCTTTTTACAAGGCTTTAAAGCAGATATAAATACTTTTAACACAGTCTATAAACGTTAAGATTAGTGTGAATGAACAAAACACCGCCATCAGGCTGGTGCACATTTCAAAAGTAGCTCGGGTCTAGTTATCTGCGTCCATAATTATTAGCAGTATGCAATATTTGCATCTTAAAAACACCAAATAGCGACATTACAAATTGATTTTTAAGGATGCAGTTTTTAATTTAAGTCGCACAAACGAAACACCTGAGTCAGCTAGTAATTTCTCCAAGTCATTCAAGAGTTGATCCTTCAGCGCAAACTATTCATTAAACCACACGGACCTCAGCGTACCAACCTCGGGATTAATAATATAAAATTTATCGACCTATATGAATAATTAACCTTGCGATGAGAAGGACTGGTTTCAAGAGAACGTAAACCTAGAAAGACATGCACTTGCTAATCTCTCAATCGTTGTTACGATACTGCCTAAAATGATAAATCTATCAGTACAGCATTCATTTAATTTAGCTTTACGAGTAAAATTTTTCTTTTCCACATAACGCTGTCAAAGGACAAATCCCCTCCGATGTTCGTGCCAAGGGGAACCCATGATAGCTATTTGACTACGCTAACCGCTAGCTAACTAACCCCTTAACCCAACCGAAAAACTGTTACCCCTTCATAATTACAGGAAACCATTACAAACTTGCTGTGAAGTAAAATCAAACGCATGGGTAGGGAAACCTTTTCGTTAGTGATAATCGCCGACAGAACGTTACCTTAGAATAAACGCCGCCATGTTGGATGAGACTTGACCTTTGACCCGATCCCAGAGCCCCTGAGGACGCGTGTAATACTTGGATAATACTGACATACAGAATAACGTCAGCGTCAGTATGACCATCTCGTTTAGAAATATTATGCCGGCATTGTGCGTGATGCAGGGTTGCCAATTCCAGTTCTCGGTCCTTGGGATGCAGTTTTCCAATTCTCAACGCTTTCGGACTCTCATACAGGAAATCTTACGGCAAATTTATATTATTCCATTATAAACCTAAAATTAGCAGCATCAAAAGCGCTGTGGTAGTTTGCAAACCCTACAGATTATTCATAGTGTAATATAAGCCTTACATACATGTAAATGCGTGTGCATGAGTGTGTAGACTGGTCTCGAATTGAAAATCTCACTCCAGATAGCTGACCAAAGTTGGTGACAGTGGTGTAGAATTTGTGGCGCATGTGTCCTGGAAATTAGAGTTACTGGGTCACTGCAGATAATATAAAGAACCATTTGATTATCAGCTTTTCTGTTATAAATACAAGATTTTCTTACTGAAAAAAATAGCAGAGACCTGCATGATTTCCGTGCTGGTTAGTGCTGGATTGGTGCTGGTGTAGCCAGTGAACCAGCATAGCTGTGCCAGTCTACCCTGCACATGAAGCTGGTCCACCCTCAATGTTTCATTAATAATGATGATGATCCACCAGCATCAAAACACAACATATGCTGGTACAACCAGTATGCATTATGTTAGGCATGCTGGTAACCAGCTATGCTGGCCTATGCTTTATCTCAGCAGGGTTGTATATAAACATTGATTTTCTTTCATATTTTTTGTGAATTATTTTGTCGGAGACATATGCGGTAAACGCAAGGTGTCGCTGTCGTATAATGTAAATCCTTTTTGTTTGGGCGTGTAATATCTATGGTTACTTGACCCAAACTCTGTATAAAACCATCCGCCACTAAGCACGAGGCCCTTTTTCCCCCTCACAGCTCGCCTGCCTGCTTAGTGGAAGAGATGTCTTAATTTAGGGTAAGCCTCGCTGATTTTGCGGTATCAATTCCAAAGTCTTTACTGTTTCTATTTCCTATCCTTTAATGAAATTTGTAAATGTAAATATGTAAAGTTTCATATTTTTGCACAGAAGTGTATTATTTCTGTGGAGTGCTTACGGGCTCTGATGGGATTTTTAAATACCCCTCCATTCTTGGCATGCACGGCGTTTTTCCATACTCGTGTGTGTATGTTCGGAGGAACATAAGGTCCAGTGAAATGTCTTCGGTACTAGTATGTTTCCCCATCATCTAGTCCTATCCTCAGTCACTGGAACAAGGCGTTTAACATGCTTTCTAACTCTTGAGAAAGCGCGGAGTCTTTGCATTGTTGCACCACAATTTAATTTGACCAATAGTAAATAATTTCGCTAATAATCCTTCCAGGTCACTGACGCAATAAAACGTCGGATGTTCCGCCAGCGGCCGGAGTGTTGGAGGTACGTCCCGTGCGGCTGCCCCTCTCTGCGTGCACGTGGCCGCGGCCCTCCTCATATTGGCACATGCGGCAATACCTGCCTACGTGTGTAATCTAAGGAGGGACATTACGCTGTCGGTGGTGAGCAGGCATTGGCAAGATTCGTAGTCTTGCCCAGTGCTCACCCTGGCACAGACTGGAAATATAACGTATTGTTTGCGTTGTATTCATGATGTAAAATTAAACTAAACTTGTGGCATGAAACTGTATAATTGTATGATATGTACCATATATTAATCAATTGTTCTTATCCATTGTGTGGGTTAACCTAGTGATTAAGGGCTTTAATGCTTGCTGTCTGAAAATAAAGGCTTTTTAAATGGGACCTGACCTTTTATGTTGCTTCAAAATGGGATTCCCAGTCTGACTGGAGATCTTATGTTTGCAGCGGAACCTGTTTAGTGTGAGATCAACAAACCAAATGACCGGCCTTTAAGGTGAAAGGTAAGTTTGCAGAATGCCATCTAGTTAAATTTGCACTTGACAGTAAAGTTGTATGGTTTTCGCTAACAATATAATTCTTTTAACTGATGTTAAAATTCAAAATGCCAACATAACCATGCAGTTCTGCTGAATATTTTGTGTTATCACCCTTTCTCGAGTGACATGTGAATATTACACTGTTTTAGCAATGGCAGATTGAAATGGTCATGTCTGTATTATGCAATTTGATTGTAAGTCCTATAATAAAGAGTTTAAAAGATTAAGTGTGTGTGTCCCTCTTCACCATTATTGCATAAATGACAGCATCTTTTTATTCAGGGATGACAGTGATATCCCATCCAGTGCACCTGTAACCAGTGTAAACGCAGAAGTTTTTACGTTGTTACAGAAATGTTTATGGTTTTGGAAATTTCTTGAGCCAAAGATTTTTTTTTTGACACGAGTCAAACTTCGCAGGTTATCCATGAACAGTCTGTGATTGTGCCAGAAGCTTCTCAAGAGAAGACAAATTGCTTAAGCTTTCAAAGTATTTTATGGTGGCTTTTTAGGTGCCACTAGCGTTCATAAGTTCTGAAATAAATGCTTGTAAACCAGGGGTCAGTAACGGTGCCCGCAGGCACCAGGACACCCCCAAGAACCACATGAGTCGGCTGTGGACCTGTTTTTAAAAATAGCACAACTCACCAGTGAGCAGCGTCTAAAATGCAATTTTATCCTGTTGCTATTCTCTAATCACATTCGCATTTATATAGATTTAAAAATGACTCTTTTAATAAAGCATTTAAAACATGTTTATTATACATGAAGTTAAGAAGTTTAGGAGGGTGTTTCACACTGGTAGCCCTTTGTATGGCTCAGTACCTGTGAAATAACTCTGGTTTCAAAAAGGTTGGTGACCCCTGATTTAAAGGCAGACTGCTGGTATTAATGTTGATGCCATAGTACATACATGCAGTGTAGTCATGTAAGAGGCTGTATGTCAGCCAGGGCTGGTCTGCATTGTATAGCTGGGCTTGCTGAGGTGGTCATACACTGCCCCACTAAGGACCTGGATTTTCCCAGCAGGAACCAGTATGGACTGGTACTTCCCTCACATTCACTTCAAGGGCTACGGTCTACAAATTTAATGGACTATCCACACTTCTAGAAGGTTCTCCTGGTCTGTATCCCACCATTGTTTTTGTTTTTTTACAATAAGCATAGTCTTTCCATCCATGGTCATATTAAATCCAGTTTAGTATGGATACAATATCCTGAATGCAAATAAAAAAATATTCAACCTGCTATTTTTACTTGTTCGTCTGCATTGATGCAGCTGAACCAAGCTGAATACAAGTTTAATAATAATAAAAAAAGACCCTTGCAGCAAAGATGAAATGAGTGTTAAGATTTGTTAGTTTGACAGTAACATCAAATCTTTTTCTTCTCACACACTCCCTACCTCTGAACGGTTTTATTTCTCCATGCTAGCATGAGTTTCCGATCATCAGCTACAGAAGGCATGAATTCTGAGAAGGTGCAGACCAATGGAACAGAAGCAAAAATGCCATCTGGGATTATAGAAATTTTAATAAGTGACATAAATCCCTGCACAATCATAAGGTTTTACAGGATCATAACACGATGCTTTACAAATTCAGCATTTATGACAAAAGAAATTGAAACCAAATTTAAAAAAAAACACTCGACCCTAGAATGGCAACAGCAAGGAAGTATCTTTCACCTTAATTTCACTTATTTTAAACTTCCACAGCTGCAATGGTCTTTATATTTCTATATTGGTGTTGTTAACCAGGAGGTTGAATTCTGACAGCACCAATTTCAGTACAATCTGTTTGGCTTGCTGCAGCCCCTGGGTTAAGCTCTTTATACAGTATGGTCTCTGTTAACATGTCACTCGGCAAAAAGACACGTGACGGATGAACGGGTGAAAATTTTACTTTGCCCAATGTTCTTCTGGTCATATTAGTATAAAAGAAACAGCAAACTGTTGGTTTCCAGTGGGTTTTAATCATTAAATACCCAGTTATGCAGGGTTACTTGTATTTCATCTTAGAGTTCCCGGTTAAATTTAGGTTCTTAGGTTTTTTTAAAAACAACACACTTTAGCAGATAAGCACATACAATAATGTAATGGGAAAATCTACTCTGAGATTGAACACTTCAAATGTTTTATTAAAATGTTTAGCGGACCTAACATATTAAAAAAATACTGTAGACACGTGATTCTTACGTCTTACGGCGAGTATCGTTGAAATAGAAATGAAGGCATGTAAAAGGTAAGTATCAAAAGGTCTTCATGTCCAAATCGGAGGCGGTTTCCTCTGCCCTGGTCATCGGCGCTATAGTTGATAAGACAGAAGCAGAAAAAATCATTCAGTTTTGACCTGCCACACTAAAACATTCAGCGTAACTGAACACATTAAGTGATAAGTTTCAGCAATAAATGGAACCAACACAGTCAGAATACCACCTCACCTGTTGTTGCTTCATGATTTCGTCTCTAGTTTTAAATACAGGAGCATCTTCTACAACAATGCCGTCAGCCATCTCCCTGACTTTATCCAGCAGTTCTTGACTATACCTGTTAAATGCATAAATAAATAAATACAAAATCACAGAACAGGCGGTGCTGGTGTATTTTTTTAACATGCAAGTGACGGGCACACTCCCAGCACTACAGTCCCAAACGCGTTTTTCCACATCAGTATAGACGGTGGCAGCTACAAGTTAAGTATCCTGGCAGGAGGACAAGATAAACTCCGCATACACACCGGCAACCGAGGAAGACGTTGTTTGCCCAAACCATGGACAAAGCCAGCAGGGAGTCTAGCTGGGGATCCTGGTAATCGCTGAGGTTTCGCAAGATAAACTCTCTCCTACACTTCCAATGTTTTTCAGTCTCCGAAAGTGACCTATATGCGTCTATTCGCTCCGCCAGCTGCCGGTTCTGCTGGATAAACTCCTCAATATCCCCAGCCGCCATGCTGAAAACGAAAGTACGAAATCAATGGCAGAATAACACACGCTATCCCCGTAAATCCTACAGCGCATGCGCAAGTGGTTTCTATGTAGTTTGATGCCTTTGTTACAGCGCCGCCCGGCGGTGGCGATCTGAAAGTGCACCTTAAATATATTCAATAAAGTTTTGCGTTAGATAAGCACCTTGTTGCACAATCGAAGGGCACGCATTGTGGTAGAGTTTAAATGTAAACTAATAAAAAGTTGAAGTTATCACTGTGTATTGATAACTGAGATTGATAAAGAAATCCATTGGCAAACAAACGTCGTTTATCATGACTAACTGGAAAATGCGTACAAATACATTTATCTATAAATATTTTAAATCATGCCAGCAGTAAGCTCACACTGTTACTTTTTTTTAAAGAATAGAGGATTGTTTGCTGGACATGTTTTGACACGAGGCTGAGCACAAACTAAGATTCCTGCGGCTTCAAGACACAATGACTTCATAACAGACAACCATTATTTTAGGCGGGAGCTTCAGGGAAAGAATGACAAAATTACTGAATATGGCGATGCAATGTTCTGCGCCCGGAAAGGAATAACAGCATATTTAGAGCAATCACAATGACTTGCATTTATTCAGTGCCCTTTACAGCAAAGGGGGTGACGGATTCCCTAAAACTTCGTGCGCCATCTCACCTCAAGTTTTGTATCGTTGCATTTGACAATAAAAAACTGTCAGCATGGAAGTTGTGTGTGTGTATGTGTGCGTATCAACATTGACGCATTAGATTGTAAATTAATGCCGTATTCCGAAATATTACGGCAAAAAGTGCAAAATAAACGGGAACAGCAACAATTTCAAGGACTGAATCTGGGAATATTAAATGTACAGTATAGAGTTCAGACAAGTACGTACATGTTGCGTGAGCGTAATCGTGAGATACTTGGATTTTGTGCCTTGTCTTGTGTGTTAATTAATGAAGTTTATCTAAGGTAATCCTTATTTCTGTCCCACACAGTTAAACATGTCAATTTGGTAACATTCACTATACGTTTTTAATACAAAAATCTTTTAATTATATCATATATAAACGCCGTTATCGAAATTTATTCGGTATGCTTTTTCAAAATTCCACGACATCACAGCAAACTGTCCAATAGACCACAACACTACATTAAACAAATTTCGTATACCCAAATAGGCGGGAGGCAAAGGCGTGGAATAATTTTGATCAAACCATCACAGAGAAACCCAGAAAATACTCGCAATGCAACCAGGACTTGCGGGACGGGGGGAGTAGAGGAGGGGGCAAACTGAGCTGTTTAATTTTCACGTCCGCCCAGTGAAGACCTGGAGAGAGTCCAAGGAAGACATGGAGATCACTCAATGGAACTGGGGAGGGAAGAAAAGAAGAAGCCACACTCTGGATCTCAGCAGGCTTCACAAAGGAGACACCCGGGGCGATTGCCGGTGCCAGGGGCTGTTTGGGAAGAGTAGAAAAATGGCACTGAAATAATGTAACAGTCAAGTAACAAAGACCCGAGCTAATTCAAAGCGAAACTGAATCCCAAGCTAATGTAACTGAAGATGTAGCAGTAATCTGTGAGCACGGTGCCAAAATGTAACATCAATCAGAATCAAAAAATGAAACAAAAACACCATACGCAGTATGGGACACACTGTTTGCATGCAGTGAAAGCGTCTGGCATTTCAGCGTCTTATTTACACTGCGGTGACAGTGACAATGCTGTCCCGGTACGGTGGCTCTTGTCTGGTGGTCTGCTAGACATGCCCCCTCTTTTTCACCGAGCCAACAATGTGCCGTCTCCCCGAGACAATTCCACCCCCGCGACGGCCAAGAACCTTGGTTTTAGCCCAAGATTCCTGGGTACATTTTGAACCAGAGATTATTCAGTTTGGCAGACGCTGTGTACAAACCTGTCAAAAAGCCACAGAGCATTTGGCTCTGGGAGGAAGATTCCAGAATCAGAGAGTAAATTATGCTAAATTAATTCCCGATTTCTTTTTTGCACATATTCATGGAGGGCATGCATATTACATGGTGCAAAAGACGCGTATGGAAAAAAAACCCAGGAATGTTCTGGGGTGTTTTTATTTTAAGGTGTCATGATCTGTAATCTGATGGTCATTATAAGAGAACTGCTTAAACAAAGCATGTCTGCATTTAATTTATTTTGCCAAAAGGGTTGGCAGCAGAGGGTTATAAGTTCTAATCCCACCTCTGCACTGCGTGTGTGAGAAATTCCTCCCAGCGTCGTGCAGGTCACCCCCTGCAGTCCAGACACATGCACGTCTCGAAATTGGCTGTCGTGTGTGAGCGCATGTGTGCCCTGCAACGGACTGGCATCCCATCTTTGGAGTACACCAGGCTTGTGCCCTCTGTTGTCTGGGACGGACTCCAGACCCCCTGTGACCTTGCCCAGAATCAGCAGTTAAAAGATGGTTGGATATTCTGCCAAGGAAGTCTAGTGTTCCATTACCGCAAAAGAAGCAAAATGTAACAGAATAAATAAAACAATCTAATAATTAATAGCTACTAATTAACCATGCGGTTTGTATTGTGCTGATTTAGTGGTGGATTATGATTTACTTCCCCTTTCTTGTAGTTACTTGTTAGCGACTTCAAAATATTATGAATGTATACTTCAGTCCAATATAGAAGAGACAGCTCAAGTACTTAAATCAAGGGAAGAACCGGACAGGCAATTCGGTAGTTATGTACTCTATACTCATAATTCAAGACCTGCTTTGATTAACAGCTCAGTCCAATAATTCAAAGGGTTCGTTTATTCCTTTGGGTTACTTTTAGTCTTAAGTTCACAGTTTTCTAAGTCTTGTACAATTTGCTGTATGTCCAAAGTAACTTACATTTTTTTTTCCCTTTCATTTAAACAGATCTTTTATTGGAACCTTTAGGTGCAATGGGTCGCCTTGTCTTGGGATTTGAAGCACCAGCCCTCCTGTATCCTCATCCTTAGCAATTGCATTACTTAACAAGAGTAATGCTGATGATTACATAGTGTAATTTGTGTTTCAGTTATAATATCATAATGTAGCCGAATGTTCTACTTTCACGCAGATAGGGCTTGTCATCACATGGCCAGTTCGCTCTTTCCCAAATAGGAATTTCCGTGTTTCCAGGAAAATTTTTTATAAACATGTTGACAAAGACCAGGGGTCTTCATATCAGCATAAAACAAGGGTTACAATGTAAGAACGCCCTCTCAAATCTGTCCACGGGTCTTCTATATCTGTGTCAATAATTACCTCGTCTCCCTACTTGCCTGGTAAAACAAATGATGAATAAAGAGCACCATAATGGTGGGTTGTGACTGGAAGATGGTTGGATCGAATGTGAAAGCACTTTTGTCAGTTCTCCTGTTGTCCACCAGGAGGCAGTATGGTAGTAGCCTAAGCATAGCACATCTGTAGCAACTGTCGATTAAGCAGAGTTTGCCAAACCATCAACTCTCTGTTAGGTATCTGTTTGTCTCGCTTACAGCCTAACACGGGTTGTTAATCTAAAATTGTACAAACCCCGTAAACTGCACAATAGATTTCTAGTACAAAACATTTTGGTGCTTGGAAAAACACACCTCGTTAAAATCAAGTCAATGAATACTGAACACTTACATGCTTAGCCGACATATATCCAGATCAATTCACTATTTCCCCATCTATAAAGCAGTATATTTTACTGAGGACATTCGGGTTAAGTACCTTTCTTAACTGTACTGCTTCGTTGCCCTTCCGGTGAGTCGAGTCGGTAAATCTATGTCCTAAATCAATATACTTCCGCTCTCACATTATTACTGGATTCTGTGCAAATTATAATTAATCACGCACCTGAACTGAGCTGAACTTTCCGTGCAAATATTGGCACAATCTTATTTTATTAAAAAAAAACAATCTGACGAAGCATTTTACGTCATCAGTTTCCTAATCTAATCTGCCTGTCTGCCAAACCCTCAACCCATCATATATGTCACAATAAACGAAGAGTCGCATGCATTTAGTTAGCTAATGTAAGGCCTTGATTGGGCAGCTTTATGTTATTAAACTCGAAAAATACTGACGTTTTGTAAAATTCTTTATTATCGATTTAACGGCTGGAATCGCATCATTATTAACGATTAACAGCTTTAGACGTTTACATGGTTCGCGTTATACATCAAACTGTCACTTTCCGAGATATACAATCTCACACGTCGATAGCATATAGAGACACTGGTTTGTGAAATCAGTGGGGTTTAAAAGTAAAGTGCAAATGAAACTAAATAGATCCGCTTCCATTAGTTTGGAGCAGGCAACACGTATGTTAATGTATGAACAATCCTACAGCCACGCAAGAATACGATGAACAAATAACTGAAAATATTTTCTTGACCAATAGTTTGCACAGCTTCGAAGTGTTTTTCATTATTTAATCTTCCTTTCTGTGTAAATTTTACGGGGTCTGACAACATTTTTTTACAACATATAAAAGTTTAATTTCCAGAAACAATGTAATTAAGCGTAATATTTGCTGTATTAAGTGATGTTTTATGTATATGCTCTAAATAATATGGACGGTAATACAATGAACCGCCCCATTTACTGATTCGACAAGGCGCTGACGTTATCTTAACGTTAATGGTCGCTATCACTTTCTCCAGAAACTTGACAGGTGAGGAAAACGCGTCTCGTCATTTTCTGATCTCGTTGCATGCGTGCCGTGCGCTTTTTGCAGAAAAAAAAGGTAAATGATAATTCGGATGCCTTTCGGGAGGGGGGGGGGATGGCTATTTTAAAGTACGCCATTAACATGGCGCCAAAAGATTTTTTTTTTTAAGTGTGAGATTATTTTTGCTCTAAGGTTGCACATAGGGGATCGCAGCGCGATTTGGCCGGGGAGCAGTGCAAATGGGGGGGAAGAAATGTGCGCGGCGGAGCCTCACGCAAACTATCTCCCGGCGACTAGCTAAACCCCGAGTGCGCTGAAATTTAAAACATCATTTCTGCGTAAAAAATTTGGGGGAATCCCAGAGAGGGGACGAGAGAGGGGGTAAAATAATAATGATCTTAAAAAATACCCGTGTTAAAGTGGGACCGTCGGATACCACGCTGGATCTGGACCGCAGCCGAAAATGCGACACGACTGAGCAGATGTAACTATTGGGCTAGCGGCGGCTAAGCGCTAGCTGGGCCAGCCTGCAGTTTTAATCCGGCTCTCGGATGACATCACTTCAAAGTCTTGAAAAGACTTAAATACAAATAAGATCGGCGTACGCATCCGGCGCTATTTTGTTGCATAATGTTGCGCTGCGGATTGGCTTTTAACCTGGAGTAGCGCTGCTGCTAAGATTGCTGAATACTTTTTTTTTTTATAAACAAACAAACAAAAAAAAAAAAATCCGGACTCTTTAGGCAGCATATATCGCTGTCACTTTTCTGCCAGCCTTTAACGCAGCCCGCCGATGCTACAGCTAACCAGCCGCCTACTAGAATAATCGCGGCGCTTGTCAGCCGCTTACCAGTTATCTAATTTCACAGCATCGTCCATCCGTCTGAACTGAGGACGCTTTTTTTCTTGCATCCAAAAAGCAGCCTGCAACCAAGGCGAAAAAGGTACTTTTACTGCCTTTTAATCTTATTTTGTTTCCTTTTTTGCTCCAGTTAGAATTGGGCAAATACTTAAGGAATGAGTCGTGAGGTACCCAGCCAGTGCATGTAGGTCATATCCTTATGTTAGATAACGTAGAAAGTCGCTGCACCTCTAAATAACTTTTTTTTTTTTTCAAATAAATGGTTCTGTATATATATTTTTTAAAGTGTTGCAGCTGTAGCTTGGTGAAAAATACTGACGCCACTATTGACGGGTTTTTTTTTTTGCGGAAATTGTCGGAGGGGGGGGTTTGGACCGATCGCGGCATGTGGACCGACCTCGGAGCCACATCCCGGATTGCCGAAGTTACCCCG
>JAODJX010000066.1:1018640-1034320 GCA_026776945.1 Isichthys henryi
ATATAGGTGATCAGCATATACATGTGCCTAGCTACAAATGTAGGTGATCAGCATATGCATGTGCCTAGCTACAAATACAGTTGCTACATCTGGCTATAAATATAGGCAATCACCACATATGTATGCCTAGCTATAAATGTAGGTGATGAATCACCTTGTTTTATGCTGTTCAAGCTGGTTAATGTATTGGAATGAAGTGCTCCAGAAGCATGTGGAAAGGGTAGCTCAGGAGAAAGTTGAATGGAATGGAATGGAAATGTTCTCTGTAAAAGCATCTGTCTGGACAGACCCTCATTTAAGCATGATGCGCATGACCGGAAGCCCCGAAACTCAGTTTGTCGAGGTGCTGTGCTCTTCATGCTCTGCAGACCGGTATCTCTCTATCTGGCCCTATCTCCCTGGCGTTCCTTATTGCATCCAGACTGATGTTTGATGTCTCGCTATTCCGCCCCCGACCGTCCCACCAGCCGGTCTGTCTCTCTGTAGCCTGTGCTGGCTTTGTGAGGGGTGTGTATTTTGCATCTCGCTCTCAGATCCATTCCCACAGTGTTACAATCCATTACGGGCGTCTGCGGGATGTGGCATGGCCTCCCAGAGTGGCAACTACATGCTCATCAGCACTCTGAGGCTGTACCTCTACAACACACCACATCTTATCCTCTCTCAACTTCTGCATCATTAAGTGTGTCTTTGAAAACCTACGGAGATGTAATATAGGAAGCTGTCCATTGTGACCGCTCTGAATGGCCTGGCTTAGGACACCTACAGAATAACGCCACCTACAGGTGACTTTTGTGACTTTTGTGCATTTCTCAGCTGGACTAACTCTGTTCTTCCAGCTTTACAGCTCCATGTGTCATCGCTCTTCTTTTTCAGGCTCTCTGATCATTGACTTGAGCATTCTGAATGCTTTCCTTCTGTCTGATAATCAGTAGGTGCAGAAATGCGATAAATTTGTCTTGCTTTGCTTAGACCCAGACTTTTCCATGCCTCGTCCAAACATGCTAATTATGTCCTGGGCCTTGTGGCAATTGTTTGACAAATATAATTAAGGTGTTTCGATTTGGAGTCCAGAGTAAATATGACTGGAACACTACCCAAAGTCCTTGCTAATTGTGTAGATTGCATTTTTTTAAGCTTTGAAAGGTTTTATTGGATAATGAACTGTTAAGTAGTGTTAGATCTCTGTTCTTGGCAGGGTTTGGAGATGGGCCACGAAGACAGGCTTGAGGTGTGGCCTTGTACAGATAATTAAAGCCAGATTTCACTTATATGCTTTGATCTTACTGTCAGCTTTTGGTTAGAGCTGTAAAAATTCTTTAATTATTAGTAATGTTGCTGTTTATGTTGGTAACTTAGAATCAGAGAACGCTGAGTTTCTGAAGTACACGATGCTAATCTCAATTTTGCCCATGTGAGGGTCTCATTTGGATAATGAATTGTTTGTAACAGGTAATTAGAAAATGTGAGAATTTCTACCCTGTTTACCACTCATCATCCACAATTGCTGTTTTTTTAATCTGTGTGGGCTGTTAACTTATTTTCAAATCAGATTCTTATGTTGCCAGTGTGTCAGCTTACCTGAGAGTTTCCTAACAAACATTCAGTGGTTGAAATGAAACTGCTGTTGTAGTGTAAAATTAGCTTGAGTTTTAAAATCTTATTCTTTACATTGTGTGGCATGAAAAGCCCAGGTCAGCAATTTGCGGGACCCGTTTTTAAATATGAACAGCAAGCACCCATCATAACACTCTTTGGTGAATCGGAAGAGAGCTGTCCTTGATGTCCCTGTCTCTGGAGAAGACGCGTTTTTTTATGTTGGTTGTAGGGCGAGTCACTGTAGGCTTTGAGAAGCGGCTATATTTCTCTTTGTGCTTTTGGGCTGCCCGTTGACGACACCCGGTGCGGGCATGTGCTGCGGACACGCCACTCCACACACAGGTCTGGAGACGCCCGCAATCACCATTGTGCAGGAAAAGTCCATTAGTTTCAATTTGGATGGTTCAGTGAGAGTGCTTGATTAAGTCCAGGCAATTTGCTGACAGGCAGACAGGCCCTCCGCACCCCCGCAAGCCCCCCCCCCCCCCCCCCCCCCGCAGGGGACAAAAAGCGGGGTATAGATGTCAAAATCACGCGTGTTGGCAATGTGTTGTAAGTTTATTGAAACCAAGTTAAAAAAAAAAATAAAAAAATCAAAAATAAAAAAAAAAAAAATAAAACATGATAATATAATTAGTCACGTGTCGGCCATGTCTTGGCTGTTAAAAATGTGCGTCGAGATGCAATACAGCTGTCGTGTGTTTTTCTTTACCTCTTGCAGTTCATAATACTCGGGGGAAACTGAGGGCAGGAGTGAAAATCTTCCACAGAAAGGGAGGGGTGGGAGGCAATGACTATGTTGCCTACCCCCCCCCCAGTACCACTGAGCTATTGGGGGACAGAAAGGCATATAAAAGATGCCACAACTGCTTATTTTTACCATTTCTGTGGCGTCGATGTCACTATTCGCCCCCAACTAGTATTTAAAGTCGCGTAACTGATGATAATGATGATAGTAGAAATAATAAAAAGTTCAACGGATGTAGTCCTTTGGATTCCAGTTCTACGCATTCTGACAGCGGAGGCAGATGTTATAACCAGACATGGGACGGGGGGGGCAGGGGCCCGGGGGAGGGGCAGGGGCTAGTCGATGTACTGGGACAGCCAGCGGAAGCCCTCCCCATATCCCTGCCGCTTCAGCACACTGCACATGAACACCTCCAGAGGCCTGGTGTTCAGCTCCTTCATGGGAATGTTGCCCTGTATGGAAAGTACAGCAGACGGTCAGCAGGGGGCGTGGCGGTTAAAGAAACAAAAGAAACCAACAAAAAAGTACGTCACTATTAGAAAAAAAACATACATCGTTAGAGATTTCATGCTTATCCTGTGGACCCGTGGCGGTAAAAGGTAAGCCGCTTCTCTAGTTTAATTAGGTTTCAAGGCAAGACGGGACCAGCAATCAAAGTAAACTCTCCGGCTCATCTAAACACAGCCTCCGTTTTACTTTCAGTAAATGGGTTTATAATCAACGGGCTGCAATCGGTCGAGAGGATGGCGGACGTCTGCGCAGGGAGCACAGCAAGCATCCCGCGGCTTTGATAACGAAGATAGGGGCGACTGTATCTGGCGTCACGGCTGTGCGGCGAAGGAAATGAGCGAGTGATTTCCATCGCTCTGACTACGTTGGAAATAAAATCAATGACTATTAAATGATGAGTACTCAAGTAACTTACAATATTGCGCAAAAGCGTGAGACAGTCAAAGAAAATGTCTAAAGCCATTTATCTGTGTGGTGTTTGGCTGCTCTGAAAAGAAAACACGATTTGCCACTAGAATGTACGCAAATTAAGAGTAACACGATAAAAATGAACAAGAATTTATTTGGCTCTCCAAAAAGTTACTGATATCTACTTGGACAGCAAGATGAACAGCGTTTCCGTTCCCAAACCCCCCCCGCAGGGGCACCGCAGCCGTTCTATGCGTGTTAAATTTTTACCACCAGCTCATTTAATTAATTAATCAGTTAAATAGATGAGGCATTGATTAGTCATAGGAGGTGTACTAGTGGTTGAGTTAAAAAAAAAATGCTTGTGTGTAACTGAATGGTCGCTGCCAATTCTGGGCTGATTTCAGGAGAGGTTTGGAAACGACTCAGTGGAAACGAATAGACATCATATCATAATTTTACACCCACATGAAGATCATTTAAACTATTTTCTTTGTCTACCTAAGACTTTTGCACAGAACTGTATATATACATACACGTATTCTACATCTATATAAGTATACTTTGCATTTCAAGGGTTAAAACACACAGAAGACACCTTATTAAGGATACAGTGGTGCCTTCACACCCGACAGGTAGGGGGCACTGTGGGGACGAAGCCAAGGCATCTCACCTTGCCGGTGGTCTGGCCATAAAGCCCAAAGAACTCCCGCAGCTTCTCCTCGCCAAGAGCTTCTGGCCTGTCGATCTTGTTTCCAAGGATCAGGATGGGAACGTGTCCGATGGTCTCATCTGTCATCAGAGCCTGTGCAGAAATGAGGAGAAAGGTCTCTGTTACGGAAACCTCACGCAGACCAGTCCGGAATGAGCCTGAGATCCGCCGCTGACGAGACCCACGTCCAGTTCTGCCTTAGACTCTAGCAGCCTGGTGAGGTCAGCGCAGTCGACCAGGAAGACGATGCCATTGATGGCCGGGAGGTAGTTTTTCCACACCCTGCGGGCTGGATACAGACATGAGACTGGTGAGATTGGGGGAGGGGGGTGCTTTTATCCAAAGGGACTTACAGTAGAAGGAAGTGTTACATTTTGTTCCCTGGGATTTGAACTCACGCCCTTTGCACGGTTAGCGCAATAATCTACTACTTGTTGAGCTACAGGAACGACACCCACCTTGTGCGTGGCCACCAAGGTCAAAAGTGGTGAAGGTCATACCAGCAATCGTCAGCTCCTCGGAAGCTGTGTGGAGCGACAGGGTTCAGGATTTTATTCAGAAACATCTAACTGCTATCTGGTCCTTAAAAACAAACTTGCAATCCTGACAGGTGCTCAATTTATACATACACATATATATACACATTATATATATATATACACACACATGCATACACACATTCTATTCTTGGTCACATCTCCTTCAGCTACTCGGACCGCCACCTCTACAATCTGATTGGTTGTCTCTCTGAACCAATCACATTTCCTTCTGCCCTCAGAACATTTTTGTGTAAGTAAAACTCCCAGGAGCTAATTTATTGGTAATATAATACTCAGATCCAAACACTAGAGGTCTCCCTACACTCCCCAGTTCTCCTCCTAAAGAGTAGGTACCAGAAAAATAATGGCTCTTTAATGCATGAGGGGTGAAAAGTCAAGACCTCAACAGGAAGACGGACTTACTTGGGTGCAAAGTGGGCACATGCTGTCCAAGCCTGTCATCCTTTAACATGTGCAGCAGAGTCGTCTTTCCCGCATTGTCCAGGCCTAGAAACACTAACTTTCCTGATTTCTTGTACAGTCCTTAAGAAAGAGCAAAAGGGTCTATGTCACAATTAGCCAATCAGGCGGCGCGTTACAACTGCCTCAACACCATAGAAGCGATCACATGACCACGGAGCTGAGAGATATGGAAAGCTACAGGAACCACGGTAGAGATTAATTATATGGCCGTCAGGACATGTCTGGGCAAGAGGCGGTGAACGTTTAACACATCGAGTGCGAGTAGGATCTTCCACCGTGGCGGCTTTTAGTGAAAACTAAATTCAAAAGCACTTTTAAAGAGATTCAAATGGAACATAAACATAAATCGCAAAACTACACAGAGTTGTAATTTAGCCTCTCGGGTATCCTGAGGTTCACCCGTAAACGGACAGATGCGGACACAAAGGGTGCTGAGGCGTGAAAGACCGATTCTGCCGAATCCGGGCAACTTGTCGCCGACAAGATAAAAAAATATTCCGGACGGGTGCTTACCTAGAAACTGCAATACACTACTGAAACCACTGTAAATCCAATCAAATATGAAGGACATATCCGATTATTGTGAATCCTAGAGGGAGGCAAGCAGAAAAAAATACAAGCCAAATTAGCTAGCTAAAGTGCATTGTCGAGTTGCATCTTGAAACTCAAATACAGCAGACAGTCAACGCAATAAAAATTCAAGCAAAAAAAAAAAAAACAAAAACACCAGTGAGAATTGTGAAACAATCGTAGAGAGATGCTTGTCAGTCGAGGGGCGGTTATTAAAACGCTGTCAGAGCTCTGCAGATTTTATCGACTGAAACCTGGCGGACTGCTACTGAGTTTCAGGTGATTATTTTAACTGCTCCGTTTAAACTGATTTTCAGAGAAGCACGTTGAAAATGGCTGTCGGCAGGTTGGCCGTGGGATGGGCATGCAGGGCCCGTGGTTACGTGTGAAAACAGTGAGTCAGCAGCTAAAAATCCCACTGGGCCACCTTGCTCAAGGGCCCAACCGTGAAATAACTACTTTGTCAACCACGGGATTTGAACCCATGACCTTCTAGACAGAGCTACAGATTGCTAACCTGATAGACTAAGCTAAATGCCATTCATGCAGTTCAGACCAAAGTCCGTCGAGGAAATTTTCTGTATGAATCAGAATGGTTACCAAATCGTCCTTCAAAAATGTTTAGATCACACTTACACAACTATAAAAATTACAAAATAACAACAACAAAAGCCAAACACAAATCGTACTAAATCTGTGCTGGTGAAAATCTTTAGCCTGACAAAACAATCTAGAAGAACAGTTCACACACAATACAAAAGTTTCTCTCCAATATAAAGTAAGTATCTACATTTGCTGAAGAATACAACCCAACTACATTCCAGAGGAGTTTCACAGCGACTCTGAGACAAGTGGAACCCCTCTTCCCCATACTTTACCCCACCCTCAAGAAGTCTGAATTTTCAAACAAATTTATTAGGTGTAGTTAATCAGCATCCGTCCTGAATCTCACCTGGAGCCCCCACCCCCCACCCCCCACTGGGCGTCTGTCAAACCGGCGCAGCTTGTTGCACAAGGCGCACGCTGAAACACCCAGAAGCCAAAGGTGAGGCGCGTCCAAATAGAGCGCGTACACGTCAGCAGCCCGCACGGGTCCGTCACTCCTCGCGCTGGGAGATCCTCGCCTGACGTGTCGCTTGGGGTCAAGTCACGCGGACTTAAAAAAAAAAAAAAAAGCACGAGACAATCCACCTTACATTCTGACAAGGGGAAGAGGGGGGTCTAGAAAAGTTTTCACAGTAACCAGAATCTTAAAATGATGAAATATCCCCCCAGATATCCGCTTTTTAAAACAAATGACGTCAAATATTGAGGTAGAGAGGAAAGGGGACACAAACTCGTAATAAGTGACGAAGGACTGACGCTTCGGACTGATTCTGTCTGAAGAGGAAGGAAATGGCATGGAGCTGGTCCCAGTCCAAGACTGCTGGCCAAGTTCTCAGCGTTTCATTGACCCCGGAGCGACAGGATCGCTGCTCGACAAAGCGAAGTGAAATCATCCGGAGCTTTAAAACGCATCGGATCTGAGTGTGTACGGAGACCTATCCACTACCACTGCAGGGTACCCGCCCGAATCACTCTCAAAAATCTTAATTACAGTCATTAAGTTACTCCCAGGAGAAGTGCGCATTATTTGTTAGGAAACATACGAATAGCTGTCAAAACAAAGCCGTATCAGTGTAACCGATCAATATTAAAAACAAAAACGTTACCAAAAAACATCTGAATCAAATGTGGCGTACCGTGACTTAAAATCAAATTAATCCCAAGCCGATAAATGAGAATGAATAAAGAAAAATCCGGCATATTATAAAATGCTGTAGCACTGGTCTCCAGTAGGTTAATGCGTAAGGAAAATTTAAAGAAGCCCTTTGACAATTCTAATGTTATCACAGCTGTATACAAAATAAACGCCTGACGTGATGAACCGACAGGCTTCGGCTGAAATCTGGCGACGCGGTATGTGGCCGGACAGCCAGCCGGCAAGGCAAGTAGATCGGAGATATCTTATTGGATCGAGGGATACTGCTGTATCCATATTTAAAAGACAGTCTAATTTCGATGCTTAGCGTATGCTCGTTATAGACAGACAAGTGTCACCGTACATCTGGCGATTTAACCGCAACCGATTGACTGATTTCATCGATACGTGTCGGTGTTAAAGTCCGCCAACAGCAAGCTAACGTCAAGCGTGTCACTCTCAGAAGTCCAGTCTAAAAAGCTATTTGTTTTCTCCTGTCTTCGCCAGCAGTGTCAAATTTATTTCTAATCCCAAATATTAAATGTAAGAAGAAAGTCTAATATTACGCAAGACCAATGAGAATATAAGCTTCCTGTCTTTACTAGCTAGCTTGGTAAGATAGTTAAAACAGGAGGATGCTAACAGATCAAATAATATCAGATCGTGGCTGAATACTAACCTGTAATCGGCACGTTGAACAAATAAATAGTTGTGCTCTTAATAATAACACAATCGCTCTGAATTTTCCGCCGAAAGTAAACGCTTCACCTCTCCCTTTCTATCTCCGTGTTTTGTTTCAGAGCCACGACACACAGCAATGGCCGACCCACCGCTTCCGCTGTGTGTCTCAGAATAATCGTTCCGGAGGGAAAACACGTAAGGCATAATCGTAGGGGAAAATTGGAAATAATTATAGTTAATATATTTCAAATGTAATTAAATTATAAATATTGACTCTATTGAATATTGAACGATATGTTTTATGAAATATTGCCAACAATAAAACACAACTGGCCGCAGATTCAGCTCAACTTGATTTTGTTTACATTTGGTTTACATAAAGGTGGAGGTTACTTTTATGTTAAATCCAAAGAATCCATTTTCGGTATGACCCGAGCTCACGCCGTATGTATCCGGTACACATGTGGCAACACACCAGCCCTGGTTCTCCTACATCCCCAAAGCCGTATTACACAGGAAATGCCACGTGTAATAACTGCGCATGCGTGTGGAGGACCCTTCGCTCGTGCAGGGGGGGCATTTCAACTTCCTGTATGAGGACGGAGGAGGATTACACGATTACTTTCGGCGAGGCCTGCGCCCAAGAAAGACTGGGAAGGGCCCTGGTCATGGTTCTGTCTTAACTAACTAGCCGAGCATCGCAGACCACCGAGTTAAAAGCAGTCAGTCGGCCCATAAGATCTTTAGCCTCGGTTTTAAGGACTTTGTCGGTCGTTTCCTCCCGCATTTTATTCTGCCTTGGTGTCAGTTTCAAGATGTCAACTACTGGGTACAACTCTCAGAATGGAGCTGGAGGACAGCCTTACGCGAACGGTAAAACCGCTTTATATCGTTATTAATCCGTGTGATGGCTCCTCTTATTTACTTTTAAATGTAAAGGTCTTGTCAGCCGGTGGAATCTGATTGCTGTAAGCCCGGAGTCTGCGGCTGGATTGACACCGAAATGTGTTACGACCAAGTGACGTTAAAGACGAAACAGCCCGACGGCCCCGGTGTGTAAAAGTAGCTGTTTGCGGGCCACGAAAGTGCACGGCTGCCGCTCTCATGGCTACTTTCACACACCGAGGCCGTCGGGATGTTACTGGGCTCCAGCGTGGGCTCGCAACTCCAGTCTCGGTCGTGTTTTCCTTCGACGGTTGCGACGTCGCGGTTGGTAAAAGTTTTCATGTGGTTCGGGGACGATGGTCGGTGGGGGGGGGAGAACAAGTCGGAAAGGTCGCGTCCGATCAGTCATCGGGGTTTGACTTTTTTCCCCTTATCAAGAGTTAAGACAACGGATGGGTAGGGGAATTTCACCCAAACTTCTGTTCGGTATTAGTCTGAACTTCTCTTGGCCGGAGTGACATCACGGGCACATCGTTTCACCGTATTGGAATTATAGACACTTTTATGCCTTTCATGCGTAACGATGGGCATTTCAAAATGCATGCCTGTCTTACTTGCTGTCCTTTGCCTACGTTTTGTTTTATAGTAGCTGTCACGTGTCTGATAAGAGGGTAGTTAACCCTGCCCCCTTTTCGGTGGGGTGTTTATTATGGACTGAGGGTTGATGTCTTCGCTGAGAGCTGCAGAGATCCCTGGCTGTCACCCAGCTTCTCGGACGGGCTGTATATGTGGCGTCCTTGGGTGGTTCCAGAGACTGAAGACAGTTGCGTGTCCGACTTCTTGGTTTCTTATTGAATTTTACTGCAAAATAGCCTCCTGGCAGGAGTTGATGGCCGTTATTCCTTCCCATGTTAATCCTGCTGTTTGCTTTGACCAAATAGTCTCCAAACTCTCAGCACAAGTCCACAGTTCAGCCATAGACAAGTTTTGGTTATTGTCACCGGTACTTACAGCAGTTTTATCCAGATTAAAAAATACTGCTTTTGATTAATCCTATTCTCATTACTGAGATGGACAGCACAGATGAACCCAGTGGGTGCATGAACAATTTGAATTTTCAGGTGATGGTCAAGTTTCATTAAGTTTTCCTTAATTAGTGGCATCAGATTTCATGCACCAACGAAACTGACTTTTATCTCTCAATATGGAAGAAATCAGAACCTTTGTACTCGGGTTAATCTCTGAATTCTTCTACCACACAGGTAATCAACAGTACTGAAAGGTTGTGTGACGTTCAGTGTTTCTTTCCGCTTCAGGGCTAAATGTTTGATTCGTACAGGACAAGTGTACTGGACATTTTGCTTGGTTTGAGTTGGACTTGGAAAGAGGCTTTGGAGGGGAGTCTCGTGTCCTCGATCAAGTCTTCTAACCGACATTGTTACTGGGAAATCCCTGGGTGTTTGTTGTGGTGTGCCACAGTGTGTCTTATAGACGTGGGAGGCAAAGCTTGGGTAGTTGAACTTAATTCTGTGCACCTGACATAGCTCTGTGTGCTGGCTGATTGGATAAGGAGAACCAGGCCTGCTCTGATTGGAGGATTTGTTGTTCTGGTAATGGCTGACAGTTTCTACACTGGCATCCAGAACTTGGCTGAGTACCTCATCTTATTCTTCATAATTGTCAATAATGTTTACGACCGGAAAATCCTCTGCCAAGTGTAGTTTCTACAGGAAACGTCTGTGTTCATCTGTCATTTCGAAGCAAGATGGTGTTGCTTTACCTATGAACGATGGTCCACATGAACTGGACATGTGACCAGAAGTTAGCAGGTTCCAGTCCCATCCGGGACCTTGCTGGGTGAACGCCGATCAAGGTATCTAACCGGAATAGCGAAATGGGTCAGACATGTATTTGTGCGAGCCCGTTTCTGTTGAGGTGTATTCGAAAAAGATGTGATTATTATGTCTAGTGGTTGTCGTGAAAATTGTCTCTTTTTGTCTCATCTGATTCCTAGCAGTGCTGCTTCTGTGTACCTTGTGGTTTTCTCTCCTGTATCGGATGGATTGTGCCTTAAATCCCAATAAAGGGATTATACATGTCTGATCCGACCAGTGCCCACTATTGGGATTCGCTCTGGGAGCCTCTCTGGTCATTTTCAGGCCACTGTATAGCTCCACTCTTACTGTGGCGTCAGTAACTCAGAGGGACTCTACCGGACCGGGTCTACTTATATACACACACACTGCAAATGTGGGGGTCTTTCTTTTAAAAAGGCTTGGTAGGAATGGATCTTGTGTAGTTACTACGTCGTTTTTCCTTTTCCTTTTTGAAAATGTCACTTCCTGTCGAAAATGAGCGTCTTATCCGGCGTTGACATCATTTCAACATGGCGGCTTACACAGTCAGTAGGGTAGTAGTTAGAAATGTAATTGCGCGCGATGTATTGAGAGAATACTGTATGATGAGCATAAACAGTATCCTAGCATGCAGTATCCGTATTTTTACCAGACTTCTTAGTGTCTTCTTTGATTTGTTTGCCTGTCGACTAGACTGTCGCTATAAATCTACTAAAATATTATTAAGCTTTTAATGTGGTTTGACTGGTTAGTGTTTCTGGTTTGTTTGCCTCTAAAAAAAAAAAAAAAAAAAAAAACTGAATATCGCTTCGAAAATAATTTGTAAACCTTTTAAAGTTTGTTTTTTTTGTTGTCTGAGCACAAAAATAGCTCATGTCCGTGGAGGCGGCCATGTTTGTTCCGAGACGTGTAGCTCGAGCGGGAGGCCAGTCGGAAAGCGACGTCACGCACCTCGGAATTTTCGACCTTGCTGAGATAATCGAATGCATCATTAGGAACAATTTTAAATCTCTATCTATATTACCAATTCTTAAAATTCTGTTTCACCTCCCAGGTCCATCACAGAACCCGTTGCTGGTGCCACCTTCAGGCCCTGGATACAACACTGGGACTCAGTCTCTGTATTCAAACCAGATGCCAGCCAAGGCGCCTCACTCTACTGGCCCTGGACCATACAACCCTGGCCCCTATCAGATGACCCCTCCAGTTAGCTCCTATCAAGGCCCAGGGCAAGCTTCGTTGGTCAGGCCACCAATGGGACCTGTTCAGCCTGCCCCCTTCAGGCCTGCAGGACCAATGGCTCCTCAGTCGCAGAACTCCACCCCACCCCCAATGTCTAGCGCTGCTCCGTATGCCCCACAGCCGACTTGGCCTTACGGGGCACCCCCGGTGTCAGTTAGCAGCCCTCCAGTCCCCACAATGGGGAACCACGTGACCCCGGGCCCCGGCTCTGTGCCGAACCGGCACTCTCCTTCTCCGTATGGTGCGGGTCACACACCCCCCCTCCACCATGGTGCCTCACTTCCTCCGGGACCCGTTTCTCTGCCTGCCTCCAGTGCTAGCTCCAGCTACACCTACCAAGGTGAGTTTCCGGATCTCCTCCACTGCCTCAGCATCCTTAACGTAGGTGGTGATGCTCCTGCTGAAGAAATATTAGGAATCCAGGTGTGTCCCGTCTTCACTCCTGCAAGACTCACTGTCTAGGTCAGCGATAGGCAATCTTATCCAGAAAGGGCCATTGTGTCGCGGGTTTTCGGCGCAACTCCCTAATTAGATTACTAATTAGAGGGCTGATTGGCTGGAGAGTCCTCGCTCCTGGGATTTGAACAGCTGACCTATAGGTTATCCCAAAAACCTGCATACACACTGGCTCTTTGTGGATAAGACTGCCCAACCTTGGTCTAGGTTCAGGTCTTACTATCTTCCAAGATTGAGCGACACAGTCACGCCGCACTATGGGTCTCTTAAAACACCAGTGGTTATGGTCTACTGGGTACTGGGGATGTTCTCTACAGCGTCAACGCAAATGCGCTTGCACTGCAAATAAGACAGTGCGATATACGGTGTAAAAAATTATCTCCACTTGTTGGACTATATTTTTGGTTCCCCAGTAGAATAGGGAAGATAAGTGATCTTGGGTTATGAAACGGGATGATCCCCTTTGCCGAGGAGCACTATCAGCAGGCTCTTTGTTGGAGGCAGACTTTGCCCCTGTCATCACACATTGGAGGCCTGCTGGGCGGTCCCCCCCCCCCCCCTTAAGCGTCAGTGACGTTTAAGGCTTATCAGGGTGACAGTGATAATTCAGGGCGGTTGGCTCAGCTAGTCCGTTATCCGCGGCAGCGACGCAATCACAGCAGCCCAGACTGGCTCGCCGTGTTCGGTGCTGGGATAAATGACTAATGTGACCTAATATGCTGTCTGGAACCTGGTGGCGTTATTTGTGCAGTACTGAATTGCATTGTGTTCTGGTGTCTCCGTGTATGTGGGGTAGAGATGCACCGATTCGATAATCGCGATTGGCATCGGCACCGATCCATACCTATTACACAGATCAGATATCTCCCCGATCCATGTGCGATACTCATTCAGTTTTCGACACTCCGTGAAAGGAGAGCTGCTATTTCTCGTTAAATCAAGTTTATACAAAATCAATCGTACAGCAGCTCTTTCCCATTTTAGATGCTGTTTTTTTTATTGATGGCATTCAAGCTGAAGGCTAACGCTGCCTCCCTGCCCTTTTGCCATTTAGCCAGTGTGAGCACGGTGACTTCCGTGTGCTGCGACGTCACGTGCTTCTGCTTCGGAGTACGAGGAGCGTAAGAACAAAAGATAAGAGGGTGATGGTCTGGAAGTATTTTACGCTTTTAACAACAAATAGTAGCACAGCCGGTGCAGTCTTTGTAAAAACAAAAATGCCACTGAACACTGTACACTCCTTTGTGTGAGACAACGTAATATGAAATATCACATATGTTATAATATGTATATGAGAGTAATATGAAAAAAGCAATAGCTGATTTGGGGGTCGGTAGCTGTTCTGCGCGCTCGTTACAGCTTGTGATGCACGAGGGGCTGCGATCGCAGTGTTGCGATGACTGGTGACAGTGGGAGACAAATTGTGAGGCTTTTTAAACATTTGTCACCTGCGTCTACTCTGCTGGGGGGGGGGGGGGATCTTCAGATTGAACTGCAAATGCATGAAAAACGCTTAAAACAAGATATACAAACCAGGTGGAAACAGCCTGTGTTTGTGTGTTTCTAGTTGCCTGATTAAAGATTTGACATTTTTTGTAAAAATTGATTTACTACTTTTAAAAAGTTATACATAAAGTATTGATATTTATATAATGTTATTTAAAATGTTAAAGTAAAAAGCTCTTGTCGGATTCTGTATTCGAATTGGCAGTTGTGTATTGGAACTGAAGAATGTGGATCAGCACATCTCTAATGTGGGGACTGCAGTCCTTTTGGTACACAGCTTAAGCGATGCCTAAATGTCATGCCATGATCCAGCAGAACTGAAAAATGACCCATCAGAGAGTGGTATTTAACCCTCAGTGTAACAGACACCCAGAGGTCATGTATATGTAATAAATATTTAAAACATCTGGGCCTGCGTTGAAGGATCCCTTGGGATTGACTCGCATTTATGCCTCCTGTCATTGCCTGGGATTCTCACATCCGTATCACGAGGCTCCTTCCCATTGACAGTATAGGTCAGTGTTGCCTGCTACGTAGAAGCATTTTTTGTGTGTTACCTGCAGGTGCTGGGCGGACTGCTCTTGAGAATGAGTCGCTGTGTGTCATTCAGGTTTACCTCATATGTTCTTATGCAGTCAACACTTAGGCTGTGACGAAACAGTAGTTTTTATGAATGAACTGAAACTGAGCAAACCGTGTCCCGGGTAACAGGTTCTGGTCCAGCTCCGTCCCCGATGAATCCTGTATCATTTCACCCATTCCCCCCTGGGAGATCACCTTACGGCCCCCCACCAGCAGCTTCTGGGCCCCCTCAAGGCATGGGGCCCCCCCCAGGCATGAGGCCCACTCCGCCCCCTACGAGTCCTGGAATAAATGCTACCCCTCTGGCGCCACCTTCTGGTAAACATGAAGGTGAGAACTAGGCTTCGTAAAGAAATCTTGTATTGGTCGCATGCTTATAAAGGGGTTTATATTACAGTAACTTGAAATAACGGGTTTCCAGTAAAATGATAAAGATGATTTGAGCTTGAGTATAGCTTTTTAAATGTATTTTAATATTTGAACTGCTCAGTCATGTAATTGTGAAGTATTTCGCTGATACACAAATGCAAAAATGGTATCATTTAATCCCCCGCAAGTGAAATCCCTGTTATCTTTCACCCCCCCTTTTCACGCTAGCCTCTAGTTTTGGAAGCATTGCTAATAGTGAGGTTGCGGATGAGCCGTTGTTATCCCATTCTGATGACGAGGGCAAGGAGTTTGGTATTGATCACCCAGGTGTGGAATCACCCTCTTTTGTCGTGCCTGCCATCCCGTGTCGTATCTGTGTTTCACTCCAGTCCGGCCCCCATGTTTTCGCCATTTCCGGTCTCCCGCCCCCATATGCCCGTGTAACTTAAGCCTGATAGACGTGTTTCAGTGCCCTTTCGTGGCAGCTAAACCAACGTGGCCTTTATTTCCTCGCCATCCTCCATTTCCCGTCATGTTCTGGGATAAATATTGTATTCGTGCCCATTGGTGTGTGTGTGTGTGTGTCTGGATAACGGAGGATTATGCATGAGGGCTGATTTTTTTTATTATTATTTATTTTGCTTTGTATGTTGTTTTCAAAGGAGTGGGACAGGTGCCCATGCCTGGTGATGCTTCTCAAGTCCCCAACAGCTTTGATCATTTGGAGATGGGCACGAAAGGCATGGGTAAGGACCCAGGGAGGGGGGAAATCCCCAGTGTGATCTATTGGGGC
>JAODJX010000066.1:1034420-1046212 GCA_026776945.1 Isichthys henryi
CCCCCCCCCCCCCCCCCCCCCCCCCCCCCCCCCCCCCCCCCCCCCCCCCCCCCCCCCCCCCCCCCCCCCCCGACCCCTAAGAAAGTGCTGCACGCAAGGCTTAAATATATGCACATCTTGTCTCTTCTAGTGGGGCCACCTCCTCCTCAGACAGGGTTGGCTGGCAGGCCAACTGGCCAGTCATACCCCTCGCTTCCACCTGGTTATGCAAACATGGTTCCCAGCGCTTCACCCTTGCAGTCCCCGAAGCCACCATATAGCCCGGCACACCAGCCGTACCAGCAGGTACGGTGTGTCCCCCCCCCCACACTCTGTGCTTTAGTCTCTGCCGCCTGGGTTTAGTTGCCATCCTGTGCTCGTTTTACGACTGCCGTTGTGTTGTGCCCAGCCTCAGGCCAACCCAGCCCAGCTCAGCCCATCCTTGGCTGCGCTGAGCCTGCAGTCCCAGTCCCCCGAGGTCTTGAGGGCCGTGAACCTGCTGCAGGAGCGGAACATTCTCCCCCCTAGGCCCGTCACCCCGCCAACGCCCTGCCTGCCCCAGGACTTGCAGAAGCTCAACTGCAACCCAGAGTGAGTCGAACCCTCACGATCGAGATGAGGCCCACTTATGCCTCCGTCATCCTTTCATCTGTTCGCCTGCTACGGTTTTTAAGTTTGCCCCCCCCCCCCATACCATCCTGAGAGATTCTGACGGTCTTGTCAGACCAGGCGACATCTACGATGACATTCTAAATGGCGGGGGTCACTCCTGTTGTGATTTATTGGTGACCCATGGCGCTTTGAGGTCTAGGCTGCCACGTCTACTTTCCTGTCCGTTCCGTCCTGTTCAGCCTTCTCCCGTACCCTCCCATTTCTGTAGGGTGTTCCGCAGCACGCTGGCCAACATCCCACAGACACAGTCGTTGTTGAACAAGGCCAAGCTCCCTCTAGGGCTACTGCTTCACCCTTTCAAAGACCTCTCGGTAAGTTCCGGACCCTGCTGGTATAACCTGCTACCTCTTGGTGGACCCTTGGTGTTTTAACCTGGTTTTTCTTGTGCGACTTGTGTTGGCCTCTGCGTTTTACCTCCACCCTTTCTCTTTTCAGCAGCTGCCCGTCGTGACGTCAAGCACCATCGTCAGGTGTCGCTCCTGCCGAACCTACATCAACCCCTTTGTCTCCTTCCTGGACCACAGACGATGGAAGTGCAACCTCTGTTATAGGGTCAATGATGGTGAGGGACTAAGCGGCCTCGCCCTAACAATGTGGGATTGCTAGTCGTCGGGGCTGTGAATCTAGGTCTTTGACCAAAGCAAATCTACTTCCCCCTTTGGTACATTTCTGGGCAGTTCCTGAAGAGTTCATGTACAACCCAGTGAGTAGATCTTATGGGGAACCGCACAAAAGACCTGAGGTCCAGAATCCCACCATTGAGTTCATCGCACCCTCAGAATATATGGTAAAGTGACGTCTCCTTCCTTTATGTTTTCTTGAAGACGAAACTGGTTTATGTATAGCTGCTGTAATAATGTATTCTGTGATAAGACAAATATATAAAAGACTTCTATAAACAAAGAAAGCATACAAGTATCTCTGATCTCTCACAGATGTTGTACAGATACAGTTGATTTATGTGAAAGTTTGGCAGTGCATACTGTAGTCATTGGTTTTCAGGAACCCACAGAATACTGCATGACTAATGTCTCGTATCTCTCCCCCTCAGTTGAGGCCACCTCAGCCTGCCGTCTACCTTTTCGTGCTTGACGTATCCCATAATGCCGTGGAGACGGGCTACTTGGACGTGGTCTGCCAGTCGCTCCTGGATAACTTGAGCTCGTACGTGTGCTGATTTGGCTAGCCTCAGAGCAGGAAGGCGGCTCGTAATCCTGACCAAATGTCAGACCGAGAGGGAGTGGGGATGCTGACTGAGTGAGTGGTCTTGCCGCAGGCTTCCGGGAGACACCAGGACGAAGATCGGCTTCATCACATTCGACAGCACCATCCATTTCTACAACCTGCAGGAGGGCCTGTCCCAGCCGCAGATGCTCATCGTCTCGGACATAGATGGTGAGCTGACGCCGGAACTGAGCCAGCTAGCAGTCCCTACTGTGCTTTAGCTTCATTTGTGAAGCCACTGAGCCTCATCTATTCCTACACAGACAAGCTGCGTCTTATTTCTACACAGCTTTACACAGTACAGTTTCGTTTTCCTCCAAAGATGGCCGACCTCGCTTAACTCTCCTCAGTTACCCCCTTTTCTCTGTACTCGTTTGACAGCAGTTTGTGAGAGGCTGCATTATTCTGTTCATTGGAGTGGGGGCGAGGGAGGGGGAGGTGATGAACTGAAACTGGTCTAAGGGGGTGACAGTGCCCCCAAAGTGCCGGTTTGAAAGCTCCCTCAGCACCTGATCCACTCGTCTCTCATTTCCTGCAGATATTTTCATACCGACACCAGACAGCCTCTTAGTCAACCTCAATGACTGCAAGGAGGTGAGTGTGTGTGTGTGTGTGTGTGTGTGTATATATATGCCTTTAACACCAGTGAAAAATGCTTAAAATATTGTATGAATCTATTAATTGAGATAGTTGTGGCCTGTCTGTTGCCTGATTTGTTGTTTTGATTTAAAATTGCACAATTAAGTGCTTGGTCTTGAAATGCAGGGCAGCTGACTCTTGGCCAGAGAACAACATGCGTTTTTAGGTGTTATGCTGTTTCTGTAGTTACAGTGAAACCCTGGGTAACGAGTTAGCGGTTGTTCACGTCTGCGCGTCTCCCCGAGGAGGCAGCCTTCCTGATCAAAGCCGTCTCCCCCCCCCCTCCCTGCAGCTGGTGCAGGACCTGCTGAAGGGTTTGCCGCAGATGTTCAACAAGACCATGGAGACCCAGTCGGCGCTGGGCCCGGCGCTGCAGGCTGCGTTCAAGCTGCTGTCCCCCACTGGCGGCCGGGCTTCTGTCTTCCAGACCCAGCTGCCCACGCTCGGCGTGGGGGCCCTTAAATCGAGGGAAGACCCCAATCAAAGGGCATCTCTGAAGGTCTGGTTCAGGCTGGTGTGTGTGTGTGTCTGGGGGCATTGCAGAGTAGATTTATGAAATGGTAATGTTGATTAAAAGTTTTAAAAATAGCTTGGTTATCATAGCATCCATTTTGGAATTGACATTTTTATTAATGAAATTTAATTAGATTCCTAAAATGCTGTCAGTTGTTTATCTGTGTGATCAGTGTGCTGGGTTGATACAGAGAAGTCATTAGCAGGTCCCTCATCGCCAAGGCTGCTTGTGAACCGTGTGTGTGGAAGGCTAACACTGGTGGGCCTGTTTTCTCCGTTCCTCTCACCAGGACATCCAGCATCTGTCTCCTGCCACCGATTTCTATAAGAAGCTGGCGCTCGACTGTTCGGGACAGCAAGTGGCTGTGGATCTGTTCCTTCTGAGCGGGCAGTACTGTGATTTGGCGTCCCTGGGTGAGTATCGTCTCCGCCTCTTCCACCCACCCTTGGCAGGCTGGTTGGGGTTCCACCCTGTCATAGTTGTGGTGAATCTCAGCTTGACTCTACTCTGGTCTTCTACTCTGGTTCATTGCAGGTTGCATATCTAGGTACTCCGCAGGAAGCGTCTACTACTACCCCTCCTACCACCATCAGCACAACCTAGCTGAGGTGGAGCGTTTCCAGAAGGACCTGAAAAGATATCTCACCAGGAAGATCGGCTTTGAGGCAGTCATGAGAATACGTTGCACCAAAGGTGACCTCCGGGACCTTCCTACTTATTTTTTAGCAGAGGTCTTTGAGTACTTTTCTCCTTGCTGTTGAGATTCTTGTTCTGTTTGAGGTTTTGCAAATGATGTGGCAGTTTGGGTTTGTAGAAGTCAACAGGCATGAGTTTACAGTATTGAGAACATTGACCTTAAATCTGTCCAAATCCTCCTCCTAGGCCTGTCTATACACACCTTCCACGGGAACTTCTTTGTGCGGTCCACCGACCTACTGTCGCTGCCCAACGTGAACCCGGATGCGGGCTTTGCCGTACAGATGTCTATCGAGGAGAACCTGATGGACCTGCAGGCAGTGTCCTTCCAGGCTGCTCTTCTTTACACGTCAAGCAAAGGTAGAGAGAGAGGAGCAGGGCGGCAGGGGGGGATGTATGTCACTTGCATGTGACTTTCATGTGACTCTTACACGCGTGTGCTTTTTTCCAGGAGAGCGGCGGATTCGAGTCCACACCATGTGTCTTCCCGTCGTCAACTCCATGGCGGACATCTTTGCGGGAGCGGACGTCCAGGCTATCACCGGATTGCTGGGTAGCATGGGTGAGAGCCGGTTCACTACTGGTTACTGGTAGAAATGGAAACGGACGCTTGGCTGTGCAGTTTTTCTGAACTTGGCTCTCGAACCTCCTGACATGTTTACCCCCAGCCGTGGACCGCTCTGTGTCGGCAAGCCTGAGCGATGCCCGTGATGCCCTGACCAACGCGGCCGTGGACTCGCTGTCGGCGTACCGCTCTTCGGTGCTTACTGTCCAGCAGCCTGGCCTCCTGGCTCCCAGCTGTCTGCGCCTCTTCCCCCTCTACATCCTGGCCCTGCTCAAGCAGGTACCCGCCTCCCCTAAACTAGGCTGCGACTACGTCCGTCTCGACTCTCCCCTCGCAGCCCTCAAGCCCTTCTTTCTCGGTTGCAGAAAGCCTTCCGGACGGGCACCAGCACCAGGCTGGACGACCGCGTGTTCGCCATGTTCCAGCTGAAGTACCAGCCGCTGTCATACCTCATGCTCATGATCCACCCGGCTCTCTACAGAGTGGACGATCTGACTGACGAGGTGAGGTGATGGGGGACAGGGTGCCTTTCCACCAGCAGTAGTGTTCAGTTCAAGTCCAGATAGTACAAATCCAGACTATGGTTTTGCTTCGACCAACCAGTTGAGTATAAAGAGTCACAGTGACAGACAGGGATGGGGACAAGTCATTCCTTGGCGAGTCTGAGTCAAGTCTTGAGTTGTTTGCCGTAGAGACCAAGGCTTCCATCAGTTTTGCCGAGTTGAGTCACAAGTAGGCATGTAATGAATCGCGAATCGGTTAAAAATTGATGTAAATGTATGACGATTTCAACTGGCTAATGTGGAAAATGAATCGCTACTTCCGGAGTACTTCACGATACTTTACTTAACAGAAAAATTGGTGTAATATTACATTTGATTTCACGATGTCAGTTCAACGTCAGATGTCACTGCGTATTCACGTCGACGTCGTACGTTAGTTTTTGGTTTTCACCGAACGCGAGATGGTGAGCAAATTTGAAATTGAGGACACACCCTCCCCTGATCTTAAATTGGCAGTGTGGCAGCATTTTAGCTTTCCGGTAATCACAAACGAAGACGGTGAGAAAAGCACAGGCAAGACAAAAACTGGATGCAAACATTGTAAAAGAATGTATCATTACATCCCTAGTCACAAGTCATCAAATTTATGACTCGAAGTCAAGTCATGAGTCAGTGACTCGAGTCCTCACCTCTGATGACAGAATGCTCAACTGGTTGTTTGAAACAAAACCTTGGCCTGGATTTGTACTTTCTGGACTTAAACTTTCCACCTCCATCCACCAGGCATGCTGAATTTGTCATGAGGCCACCCCCCACTGACAGGTCCCTTTTCTGGTTTTTTTTTTTTTTTTTTTTTTTGCTGTCCCATCAGGGTGCCTTGAACCTCACCGAACGCACCATCCCCCAGCCCAAGGTGCTGCAGCTGTCTGTGGAGAAGCTGAATCGGGAGGGAGCCTTCCTCATGGACGCCGGCTCAGTGGGTGTGATCGCCAGGGGCTGAGTGGGGCGTCCCGCGCGTGATGGGTGGCGGTCGCTGTTTTGTTTACTTGCAGGTTTGTTCTTTCCCGATTTCCAGGTGATGTACCTCTGGATCGGCAGGAACTGCAGTCCCAGCTTCCTCTCTCAGGTGCTGGGAGTCTCAAGCTACGCTGCTGTGCCTCAGAGCATGGTAAAGCCGTGCCGTCTGCCGTTTTCATTCCTTATTTACGTCCATGTCGACTTTGCCCTTGTGATACTAAGCAATGTCTCCTCCTCCGACTCCATCGTTCCCAGAACCAGCTCCCCGAGTTGGACACTGCCGAGTCGGTCCGCACCCGGGCCTTCGTGGGCTGGCTCAGGGAGCAGAGGCCCTTCTACCCTGTCCTGCACATTGTCAGGTAGGTCGCGCAGGCCGTTGGGCTGCTATCCGCCGCCCAAATCACGTCATTGAGGGATCCAAGCTCTCGTCGCTCTCCCGCAGAGAGGCGGGGTGACTAAAGTACGCGGAGTGCATCCCTGTACACACGGGGTGACAGCGGAGAGCATGACCCTGTTTTTTCTCGCAGGGAGGAGAGTCAGCTGAAAGTCGCCTTTATGCAAATCATGGTCGAGGACCGGACTGAGTCTGCGCTGTCCTACTACGAGTATCTGCTCCACCTGCAGCAGCAGACCAGCAAGTAGAGTCCTGGGTTCAAGGCTCTACTGCAGCCAGTGATGAACGGATGATAGCGAGACTATGGCAAACAACCCCCCCCCCCCCCCCCACACCTCCAGGAGACTGGTTTCTTCCGAGTATCTTCAATAAACAGCTCAGTCAATGGGCCTCTCTTGCCTTTCCTGACGCGTGACCTTTTTTTGCGGATTTAATTAAATTCAGCATTTTTTTTTTCTTTTGTTAATTAATGTTGAGGAGAAACTAACAGAGATGGCAGCCCCAGTCAGATCTGACTCACACGGTGACTGTGGAGATGGGAGTTGTGCTCGTCTGTCTCGTCAGAAGGAGCCCTCATCTGTTTTTCATAATGTGATGGGTACTGTAGTTGACATTTTGAGAATGCAGGGAGCGATCCTGGGCTTGTGTGGTGAAAAATGACCTTCTGGCCCTTTAAACATGAATCCCCCTCAATGATGACATCACCTCTTAATTCTAGATTGCAAGTATGCCGATTGGATGCTTTCGATTGCCGAACAAATATTTACAAATGCAGGGCGAGCAAGGACTCCGCTGATCTCAGCTGGCCACCTTGGCTGAGTAACATGGAATAGTGTGGAATAACAGCATTCTGTCATTTCAGGTGTTTGTGCTGTTTTTCAGACTAAATTTCCCTGCTTTTGGGATTTCAGAGTCTCTGAAGACGTCTTCAAATTTTTGTTTACTTTTAATTTATGTGTTTTTTTTTCTGGACTTAATTGTGTAATTACCATTTAAAGGAATTCAGTTTTTACAGTAAACCATTGTGTTTAAACAGACACTATATAAAATATTTTAATATAATACGATATGGGTAAATTCTTTTAACACGGACTCATTAAGACGTGACCTTTAATCATGCTTTGTTAAGTTGTATATCGGGGGAGAAGAGAACCTATATTATATCGGTAAGGTGTTGATTTTAGCGTAAACGTATTACTGTGAAATGGCGCTAAATCGGAAATGGGTTGGGGTTACTGAGCCTGTTTGTTCTTACCTAACGGGTGACAGTTCTGAATGGGTGCAGCTTTATTAAACATTGAGGGTGTGATGTGTAGTCTGCTACAGGTCTGATTGTGTCTGTCGGCCTGCCTGTTCGCCGCAGAGATGTTTTTCTGTCTGCACACTAAGATCAGCTTTAAAATATTATTTTTATCTTAAAGTGCTTGATATCTTTAGGAAATTGGCCTGGTTAAGGCCGTCATCTTGCAGTGTAATCTCAAAGCCCATTTGGGTCGGTCTTTCTGGCCGATATCTGAAAAGGCTTCGATGGTTATTGAGTGTCTGCGATTTGAATGAAGGAGCTAGCTGTGAATGTACTAATTTTGGTTGGTTGTCATTCAGAGTATCTGACACTGAGTGGGGAGGGGTGCTGGGGGGGGGGGTATGGATTTATTAAAACATTGTTGCAGTTTATTTTTCAATAAAGCCAGAGGAGGGAAAAATGGAACTGCAGGGAAGATACTGTCATTATTTTCACAAAATAAAATCCATATTACCAACAAAATATGGAGTGATTGGGATCGTCATCTCGATCGCTTCTTTACGACACTGTTCTCAAGTTCAGAAAAAGACTTTGGTTCTTGGTCTCCTTTAGGTCCTGCTTAATCCACATTGTTCGTGTAACAGTTAATTGTGTTTGTAATCATTAAGGATGAATCTAATTGCTGTGTTTGAATGGTGGTGTGCGACATCCGTGGCAATTTGGGAGGCCTTTTGGTGTCCCCCCCCCCCCAATTTCTGTCAATGTCATATTTCTACAAGAACAAATCACCTGAAAATCGAACTTTTGTTTCCTCTTCAGTCATGGTTTGTACACTGTAAGTGAAACAAAGACCATTTTGTAAAGTTAGTGTATTGTAACAAATTAAATACTAGCTCTCATAATAAGCCGTCTGTGTGTTTGTAACAAATTGATTTGTACAGTCGAATGCCTGGAGGTTTTAACTAATGGAAATGGACATCATCACTGCCTAGAATTAAATTTTATTGTACACAACTGGCGATCTGAGTACATTTTTCAACAAATACTCTGGTCAATTGTGTTTATGTATGTGTGTTTCTGTCTCTCACATTTACTGAGTAGTCAGCAGTGGTGTTTATGGCTTTGCCACACGTCAGAGAGAGCAGTGCTTGCTAATGATGCTGTATCAAGTTTTTCTGTCGAACTGTGGCCCAGCTGAGTCGACAACCAGCACCAGGGCACCATAACTTCGTTATAACTGATCCATCTGTTTTTAATTACAGTTTATTCAGTCAGGTCCCCTGGTGACCTATGGGAGGCTTAGCACACACAGCTGATCTGCCATGAGGCAATCGCTTGGCAGGTCTGCTGTTAGATCACGTGGGCTGTATGTGTTTGGGCTGTGGGAAGAAACCAACTCTGGAAGTGAAAACATATGAAGGGGGGGGGGAATATATGGTCAAACCTGATAGCCTTTTAATACATATGGAGGTTAACCCCCCCACCAGCTCTGTAATGGAGGTGGCATGAGCTGTTCACTGACCCCTGTTAAAGTGCATTGAGGGGTAATTGCAACCCTATCATTAATTCATTAATATGCCCCACAGTTAAAAACACACACAAGTCTTCAGTCTTCCTCCATTTCCATTACCACCAAGTTGCCATTGAGTTACATGATAATTCTTTTGTTTAATCTAGCATACAACTTTTTTTCTTTTTGAGAAAGCATGGGCAGATGATCACTGGGGCATTTGGGTAAGACGGACCTTGCTCGAAGACTTAATGAAATCATTTTGCTGACATTGGGATTTGAACCAACAACCTTCTGATGCTTACAGGTATTATATCTATGGGATACCGGCTGATTGGTGGGCACTGGGCCTGGGCACATCTGATGAAGGGATTCACGGTAGATGAGATTCCAGTTCATCTCTTGGTCACAGACTTGCACAATCACACCCTATTGGCAGTTAAATAAATGACAGAATAACATGACAAAGATTGGATTCCTAACACCCTGTCAGCCATATTGAGCCCAGTGATAAAGTGTCTGTCTATAGAAAATGACCCATGGTGACATAAGAAATGAATTACCTTCCAGATGAAAACACACATTTGTTCCGCCTCAGAAAACACAGGGGCGTGTAATTCTATAAATCACTTATACAAACAATAATAACATTCTCACATTCTTGTAGAAGTATCTTATTGAGCTAAAGGGCAATCGTGATCAATTCGCAGCAGCATCTAACTGTGACCTGAGAGGCATAAATTTGCTTAGATTGACTTTAAACCAGACGTGACACATGATCTTATGAAGCTGTTATTATACATCCATCCATCCATTTTCCAAGCCGCTTATCCTACTGGGTCCGGAGCCTATCCCGGAAGCAATTTGCACAAGGCAGGGAACAACCCAGGATGGGTGGCCAGCCCATCGCAGGGCTATAGCCAGACTAAGTATGACAATACGAAAGAGTACAAAAAAAGTTTCGTGCTTTCGGCCTCCTACCAGCAGAGGCGCTGTGATAATCGACAACGAAGGTCGGAAGGTCGCCTCCTTATTACGTCGTACGCATCCCACATTGCATTTAAAATACATAATAATCGCTACAAGTAAGCACAATAAAAACAAAACACGGAATCTCTTTGAGAATACAGAACAAACATGGGACGGGAATCGAGGTGAGTTGGGTGGATTACAACCTAGCGGGGGAAATTAGCCGCAGTATTTTTGCTGTTTTTTGAGAAGCTAATTGGTTAGCTTTTAGAAAAGACTTTATTTAGGCCACGCATGGAGGAAAGTCTCATTGGTATCTCTCTAAATTACCGCTGTGTGAATCAACAAAGTTGTCAGTAATTTCGCCATATATGTTTGTCGAGTTGTGAACATGCTAATCACGTTATAAAACTAGCGGGCTTGCTAACTAATAGCGTGTTTCCACACATTGGACGTGTGCGCTCCCTTTTCTATGGGTTTGAGTTACGTTAACCTGGTACTTCTATACACGTCTGATTTTAATTCTTCAGGGGTTGTGACACAATTGGAGTAGAAACTGGAGTGTCCTTGTTCTGTTTGGGGAGAAAAAAAAAACCCTGATGGCATAAATACCGCCCATATGGGGCTTCGCGCTTTGGGCTGCATCATACGTCTTATAATGCAATGGAAACAACACAATGCAGATACGTCAGTGTTTACATGTGGCACATCGTATCTAAACGGATAAGAAATTTTGTAAACATAGTCCAACGATTTGATTTACATGGAGTATTTGACTCAATAATCTTTTTACATAGTCTGCCTTTTCGATGATTAAACACAATGCTTTATCCAAGTCTGTCAAAATTCACTACTGTAAAACTGTTATTTTAAACCGATTTTTCGTTCGTCAGATGCAAGATCGTTTTTGTGTAACCGGCATAAAAGTGCAGTCCCTTTTTTCAGGCATTACCGGAAACGGTCAGCCTCGCGGGGCCGCTCAGGAAGCCGATCGAAAAGCCGCTCTCCGGACAAGCGATCCAAGCGTGATGACCGAGGCAGCTCTCGCAACCGCGATCGGGACCGAAGTCGCCGGGATCGGTCCCGGAGTAGGGACCGGCGCCGCTCACGCTCCAGGGACAGGAAGCGTCCTAGGTAAGCCATCCAAAAAAGAGGGAATGGGGGATGCTTTGTATTGTAGCAGTAATTCTTGTTAAAGAAGTTTGGAGAAGCATCAGGATTTCGCTTAACCCCAATTCTTAATCATTAAACTTAGTGCAGATGTCCAGGAATGCATTTTTTTTCTGTTCCAGGCGCTCCAGGAGCCGAGAGAGGCGGCGGTCTCGAAGTCGTGATCGCAGGCGATCTACCAGCAGGGGCCGGGGTCGTAGGTCACGGTCTGCAACCCCCAGTCGGAGCAGGAAGAGTGACAACAGGTACGATGTTTGGTTTCCCCGTAATCTGATGGCTTTTATAAAGAGTGTATGTGTGTGTGTCTCAGCAATTTAATATAGCAGGGGATCTCCTGAGACATAATGTTTCTAACTGGTCTTTTGCACGTATTTGGAAAGTAAATTAATATAAGCATTAGGATTTTACAATCTTATTCGAGTTCCCCTGTCGGCCCCTGGGGGATGGGCTCCCCCTCTGACAATGTAATGTTGTGAGAATGCGGTATACGGATTTTTATTAATGAATATTGTTTTTGTTCCTGGAACAGATCAAAAAGTAAGGAGAAGTCAGACAACGCAGAGCAATCGATAGAAAAGAAGAAAATAAAAGAGGAGAAAGAGGAAGAAAAAGTTGAGGATGTGAGTGGGGGGGGCGCCCCCCCCCCCCCCCCCCACGGAGGCCGGCGGGAAGAGAAGATGAGAAGCCAAAGCGGGGA
>JAODJX010000066.1:1046312-1058043 GCA_026776945.1 Isichthys henryi
ATAGGATACTTTCCCCTTTAAATAATCTGATACCCCACAGTGTTGGGCGTGTCATTTATAAAGGACCCCTGCTGAACACATGGGTGTTTCTCAATATGCGTACTTGTGTGCCCGTTTTACGTCATCGTCCATTGCCAAAGACCAGTTCCAATACAGAGGACCGCCCCAAATATCAAGGATACATCAGTTGCATCCTCACTGAACGAAACCAATCCCATAATTCATTGAGCCGCAAGCTCGTTCAGCGAAGGCAAGTTAGCAAGACCATTCTTGCAAAGACCACAAGTACGGTCTTTGCGTTTTTAGTATTGAGAGACACCCTGTGTCTCAGCTCAGATCACAGCAGAAATGGGACCGTTTGCCTTTCCTTTAGTGGGGAAAAAATGTGATAACTAGCTACATCTGTCTGAAACCCACTGTCCTGCTGTTCCATGCCTTTGTGGGTCCTTGATCGACCTGTACTCTTCAGAGGAAGTAGAAGCTTTAATGGCGGATGGACACATTGTTACCGCCAGGAAAAGGTGGCAGAAGAAAGTGGTTTGTGTTCTTTGTTTCCCGTAGCAAGACTTTGATCAGAACAAGCTGGAGGAGGAGATGAGGAAGAGGAAAGAGCGGGTGGAGAAGTGGAGGGAGGAGCAGCGGAAGAAGGCGATGGAGAACATCGGGGAGCTGAAGAAGGAGCTGGAGGAGATGAAGCAGGGCAAGAAGTGGAGTCTGGAAGATGACGACGGTGAGGGCGACATCCTGCAGTTAAACCTTTCTCTTGTATATTTTGTGAAGTCCATTCATATTTTCTCAGCTCATTACCATCTGTAACAGTTAGAAATTTAGACCAGCCTAATGGATGGAGGATTACTGTAGAGGAAAAGAAGTTCAAAGTTTTTTTTTCTGCAATCCCGAAGTTTCGGGGAACAGTTTCCTTCTCCGTTTTGAGAGGTTGTGGGAGATGGACACCACAAATCCACTGTTTGTTCTTGTATATTTTCAGAAGTCGCCTACTCAGTCAGGGCTGTTGGTCCAGATTTTGGATGCCAGCCCCTTTACACATCCTTGTTATGTACACCTGGTTCTCCAGTTCTGTACTGGATCAATTCCAGTTCACTTTGCTCTGCTTCATAACTTTATCATTGCTTATTGTTGCTATCCAGGAAAAAAAAAAAGAATCTATTTCGAATATTCCATAATGGCAGGGACATGAAAACCATGAAGGAAAACACATCTTCTCAGAAACTACTTTGCAAAATAAACATAAAACAATGTAATGAGACACCTTAGTGCCACAAATAGAAACCCATATTTACACAGCAGTCGGTGAACAGTTTTAAAGGGACTTGCGTGAGTGGTGAGTGAGGTAAATTTGTCGGTGTGAACAAGATGCAAACTAATCTCTTTTTATCTGCAATTAACGATGATGTTAGCTTGCTAGCTATCTATCTGGCTGTGATTGCTATTAAAGTTAGTGATATAAAGTAACGCATACATAAATACTAATTAAATTTACAACTTCGTAAAAACTATTTATTGGTCAGTTAGATGTCAAACACTATCAGTAAACAGACACGAATCGTCAGTGTGCAGTTTCCGTCTGACAGTGATACAGTGATAATCCCAAGGACCTAACTGTACCGGATTTTTCCTAGATGACGACGAGGAAGCTTCAGCTCCTGTGGAGCAAGAAGAGGAGCAAGAGAAGAGCGTGGAAGTAGCCGTGCCCATGGAGGTGCCGGAAGAAGAGGAGCTTGACCCCCTGGATGCCTACATGGAGGAGGTGAAGGAGGAGGTGAAGAAGTTCAACATGGGAACCATGAAGGGAGCCAATGACAAGGTGAGTGGCCCTTCATGATTCTGGCTGTTTTATGTACCATGATGTGATCCTCGAGTAGTAAAACTCTCTTTTTCCCTTAAACAGAAGGGAGGCATGACGGTGACCAAGGTGTTGACGGTGGTCACCACCAAGAAAGCGCCAAACACCACCAAGAAGAAGGGCGAGCTGATGGAGAATGACCAAGATGCCATGGAGGTATTTCAAGTTTGGTTGTTGAAGTGTTTGTGACCAACTCATTTGTTTTATGTCGTTATGTGTTAATGCTGTGTGTCTTAATCAGTTCATTGGTTATCTTTACCCGTGTCCAGTACTCCTCCGAAGAAGAGGAGGTTGATCTGCAGACAGCTCTGACAGGCTATCAGACTAAGCAGAGGAAGGTTCTGGAGCCAGTAGACCATCAGAAGATCGAGTATGAACCCTACCGCAAGAACTTCTACGTTGAGGTGCCAGATCTGGCCAAGATGACGCAAGAAGGTATGATGAACAGATAACTCTTTTCACCTCCTCCTTTCTGGTGTTGCATGCTTGAGTTGTGCATGCAGCATGTAGTTTTACATGTTTCTATTTGTTCTGCTTGAACTTGGTCACAAAGGAGTTGAACGCATTTGCTTGAAGGATGTACTCCTGGGACGTGTTCCCTGATTGTCACTCATCAATCCACATCCTGTATATGGAATAGTCACTGCTTGCTTTGCTGAGTGATGCAACTGTTAGAGTGCATCTGAAGTTACCACTTGTTTTGAATTAATATGGAACAGACACAGGTTTAGGGACCTGTTTCAGGTTTAGACTTTTTTGTTCCTTTGAGGAAAACACCTTAAGTTCAAATACATTGTCTTAATCTGTTTCATATCTTTTTTTTTATTTTTTTTTTTACAGAGGTAAATGTGTACAGGTTGGAGCTGGAGGGAATCACCGTTAAGGGCAAAGGGTGTCCGAAACCTATCAAGACATGGGTGCAGTGTGGCATCTCAATGAAGATTTTATCTGCACTTAAAAAGTGAGTGCCTCAGCCAATCAGGCAGACTTACTGTTGACCATAATTACCAGTGACATTTGCCATTTGCCTCCCATAGCAAAAGTGTGCTTGTGTGATATGAGCATTTTCAGAGCGAGTGCAGGTCACCTGCACGTCTAACTGCTATTTCGCTGTTGTCTGATGATACTTTTAACCAACAGAACCTGTTTTGCGCACATGGTTTGCTCTTCGTTTTGATAAAATCTGGAACTCGTGGTACTTGAACAGGTGATTTTTCTGGTGTCCCTCCCGCATACCCAGTTTGTAATGGCTGCCACTTCCCTGACAGGCACAACTACGAAAAACCGACGCCCATCCAGGCCCAAGCCATCCCGGCCATCATGTCCGGCCGGGACCTGATCGGCATTGCCAAAACGGGCAGCGGGAAGACCATCGCCTTCCTCCTGCCAATGTTTCGTCACATCCTGGACCAGAGGCCTCTGGAGGAGTCCGAAGGTCCCATAGGTGAGGCTCTTTGCTGGGGTCCCACCCCTGAGGAATCCCTTTATACCAAAAAGAGGAAGAACCATCAACACAATCAGCTGGATGCTCACATCAGGGTTTCATTATTGGGTTGTTATGCAGTTGGGTTTGCTTTTACAATTCAAGTAAAACTTTATTGTTTCAAAATATGCAGACATGCATTGAAAGAAAAAGGTGTCCGGAACTTTAAGAATGGCTTTACACATAAGACAAACATAAGACAGTATTAAACAGGAGTCAGTGAGTGAAAGTGAGAATGGATGAGTGACAGTGAGTGAATGGATGAGTGAGTGACTGGGTGAGTGGGTAATGACCCCTATTTGGATCTTTTGGTCATATTTATTTCTTTGTCCTGGTTGCTACAGCAAATCTACAATTGGGATGTTTCCTTCACCAATGTGGTACTTTGTGCCTGATCTGATTACCGCCTCATTTCTTATTTGATTTTATGTGCCGGTTCTGGTTACCTGAGGCACCCCTGAACAAAGCTCTGCATCGGGGTGTTGTATTTACATGTGTTTAAAAAGTTGAGATGCTTCCTGCTAAAAGTGGTGATTATCCGGGGGGGCTTAAAGTAATGCTTCACTTCTTGCCACAGCTGTGATCATGACCCCTACAAGAGAGCTGGCTCTGCAGATCACCAAGGAGTGCAAGAAATTCTCCAAACCTCTGGGGCTGAGAGTGGTCTGCGTCTATGGAGGCACCGGGATTAGTGAGCAGGTACCAGAGACCTCGTCAGCTAACCCATTGAAATTCACAGGGTTTTTCTACTGATCCTGGTTAAGCAGACTCTTGGCAGACACTTATGTTACGACCCCGTCTAACATACCAAGAAAAATGGGAGCCACCTTCCACGCACACCAGAGGGAACAGGCGAAATCATAGCCCAGATTAGTCCGAGGTCAAAATGAAACCAGGCAACAAACCAAACCAACCCCCCCCCCCCCTCCCCGATCTCATGTTTCTGTTTCTCCCGTTTTGGCGGTTTAGATTGCCGAGCTGAAGCGAGGAGCCGAGATCATTGTGTGCACACCAGGGCGGATGATTGACATGTTAGGCGCAAACAGCGGTAAGTGTGAAACATAGACGACCGCGCAGTAACATTTTCAGACTTCGTAGTAAGGAAATTAAGGAATTCTCGTCTAAGTTGTCCGGACGGGTGTTAAAGCTGTAGTATCTATTCAGACAGCCACAGTGGCTCTCAAAATATCTGTCCCGTCAATCACATTTTCATGTGAGTGATTCAAAAATGAGACCAGAAGTACATCTGGAAGTCAGCCGAGTGTGGTGATGTATACAGCTGTTTACCTGGACTCCTGCTGTTGCGGTCTGGTCCGCCTAAAGTGTGACGATTGGTTGGGCGCTGGGAGAGCTTGCGTTTCCATATCTGCATGGGTGTCCTTTCAGGTTTTACTTGAAATTCAGAACAGTGTTGGCAGTGATGTGCGTTAAGTGTCCCAAAGCCTCAAATGGCATGAGCGATGACTTAACGGGCAGTTCTTCCCATTTCAGCAAAAGGAAGGGTACAGGGAATCTATTTTTATTTAATTCTAATAAGAAGAATCTAATAAGTAGATCTAAAAAGCATGCAATTGCATTTCTTTAGTACGAAAGTAAAAGAAGAATTTTCACTACGGCTGCACTCATCTAAACATTTTTTCAGTTTTTTGTGGATACTTGCATTGCATGTTACCTTTTGAGTGACTGACTTGAGATTGTACAAACGAGATTTTTATATTTACATAAAATATTTATTTTCTTTATTTGCGTGTATTTAAACATCAATAGTTATACAAAGGCAGAACGGTTTGGAAAATCGAAAAAGGTTAAATCCACAACTTGATGCATAAGATGGCCTCTCGTACTGTATGTTTGTTCATCTGTTTTAAACGTCTTTAGTCAGTACACATATGGATTTCATGGACACCGTGTAGATGCTGGAAAACAAAAGGTCACCCTTGGACTAAGATTAAGCGACTTGAGCGGCCAGTAAGAAGTTATTTGACGAGACTTTTACGTCTTTTATTCTTAAAGAGCCTCAGACTCTGAATAGATGAACTAAATGGCTACTACAGCTTAAATGAGAATTTAATTGTCATGCACTGCATGGAACTTTATCTGTGAGTCAAGTCACTACTGCTTACTAAACTGTTGACGTTATTTGACCACTTTGGGGAACACCCTCAAGACTATTGAAGTGTTCCTGAAGATTTAATCCACCAAAGGTAGGTGGAGAATGAACACTGCTTCCCTCTAGTGTCCATCTTTAGAGGCGTAAGTCACCTGTAACCCTCAGCAATGCACATGAAAGGAAGCTCCACCTGTTTGTTGCACTCAAACACAAGATGCAAGTTTTTAGAGAAGTATGCGTAAGATCTGGACATGTAATTTGATCAGAGAACTTCCGCGGTGGTTCTAAGATTTCGTGGTTTAAATTCTTTGGTTAGGCAGTAGTTTGGAACTTCACATAAGGCTGCTGACAAGGTGTTAGCTGGGACTCTTTGTTAAATTCCTTCCACACATGCGTGGTAATCTTTATGTGTTTCTTGTAGGTGAAAAGGCGGGCAGAAAATGATCGCTGTGGCCCCGTCTCACTTTTTTTTTTAACGTGATATGGCTGTTTTCTGACTTTTACAGGTTCTCCGTGCCTCTGAGATGGTACGCAAGATGGGGAAAGCAATAAGGCCACAATACATAAACCTTAAAGGATACTGAGGGAGAATGTTATAGGCTTTGTGTATGGAAGATGGATGAGCTAGTAGACATAGCTGTATAATGCCCGTTGACTGTTTGTGACTGTATGTGAACTTTCTACTCCTCTTCCAGAAGATTAATGGCCGTCTGATTCTGTACCTGGATGTCTAGGTCGAGTGACAAACCTTCGCAGAGTCACGTACGTGGTTCTGGATGAAGCAGACAGAATGTTTGACATGGGGTTTGAACCACAGGTGGGTACTGTCCTCCTCCCTCACAATTCCCCATTGGGATACTTTTCCACTGCAACAGGTACCATTCTTTTAGTACTTCAAATAAAAAGTCCCATAAGTACGGTACTACTTGTGTTGGTTTTCCATTGGCGTAAAAACTGATACCAGCGGTGAATGACAATCGCAACACGGAGTGGGATATTTTGTGCCGAATTCGAAAAATGGCTGTGGTGTATTACAGGGCTGGGCAGTATTAATACCTGCGTCGCATGTTATGCACATGCAGTTCTTGCATTGCAAGGATTGAGAGAGTCAGCTGAGTTTTCATAGTGGCCAGACTTTATAGCGTGACGGTGTTTAAGTTTCGCTAAAGCATTTTCATTCTGTCGTAGGAAACAAAGTTTAGCAAGTGTTTCAGTTTTAACGATGGTTTCTTTTCTAGATTATCTAGTTTGTGTTAAAGATCAACTAAAAGTTTACCTTCGCTGCTTTTGCAAGAGTGCTGCATGCGTTCTCCAAGACAATAATCATTTTCACCCTTGCTGTTTAAATGATTTCTAAATGGATTTGTGAGAAATTTATTTATTCTAAACTCCTTCTTTGCTTTACAAATATCCCAGTAGTTATTGCAATAAAATCATATTGCGATATTTGAAATTTTTCCAGTATCCTACAGCCCATAATTTCTTCTTTCTTATTGTGCCATCCACACCTTCTTGAATCTCTTATGCTGACCAAACCACAATAAAAGCTTGGGACTCATTTGTCTGTAAATTCATTGTTAGTACTTTTGTTTTTTCTACTTACTTTATTGTTTGTTTTCTGAGTTCGTAGCTGTGCTTTTTCAGGATAGTGGATGTATTTTGTTTTTGCCAGGCAGGATATTTGCATAACCAGTCATCAGTAAACATTGTTTTTCAAGTACCACTCCAAAGTACTGAAGTACCAAAAAAGTATCCCAGCTACTTTTTGGTACTTTTGGTACTGGTACCTAACTGGGAATCAATGGAAAGAGTACCGAGTTCTTACTACCAAATGTGCGTTAGCTAGTGCAATGGAAGAGCGCCCTTAGAAGCAGTCCTGACATTCATGAGAGCCTTCATGTGCACCAGTAATTTAGGTACTGTAACTCTTAAAAGCTGAATGTTTTCATCAAAGGCACGTTTGTCATGTGAATGACCTTCCCGGAGCACACGTTTGACAGGGTGTCTCTGTCGTTTCCAGGTGATGCGCATCGTTGACAACATCCGGCCCGACAGGCAAACTGTCATGTTCTCCGCCACGTTTCCCCGAGCTATGGAGGCCCTCGCACGTAGGATCCTGTCCAAACCCATTGAGGTGCAAGTGGGGGGCCGCAGTGTTGTGTGCTCCGACGTTGAACAGCATGTGGTAAGGTTTCCAGGGGAACACTGGTGTAGGAATGTGCGATATTCGTTGGGCTGTGGTGGTTTCTTGATGGCAGTGATTTTGAAAGTGAATCTTGAATGTCGACGTTTCCTAAATGTATGTCCTGCCTCGCCTAGATTGTGATTGAGGAGGAGAACAAGTTTTTGAAGCTGCTGGAGATCCTTGGCCACTACCAAGAGAAGGGCTCAGTCATCATCTTCGTGGACAAGCAGGAGCATGCAGATGCTCTGCTCAAAGACCTGATGAAGGCCTCATACCCCTGCATGTCTCTCCATGGAGGTCAGGTCACTTCATCCCAGTGGTGTGATCCACAGGGTCTAGCAACTGTATTTTAATTAGCGGACCCTTTTAATCCAAAGCCGCTAATAATCCACTAGTATAATGTGGGAATACAGCTCTGTCATGGTTATTAATTCCGAGCGAATGGCTTAACAGAAATCCAGTTTGTAATCCACTACGCTGCTGACTGCTAAGCAATAGCTTGCCGATTTATTTTTCTTCCGCTTGGTAGATTCGATTATTTTGCCGAAGGCCAACGTGGAAATTGCGGTAAAAGAGAAAACGGCATGTAATGAAGCTGACTCTTGCTTTATTTTTCAGGAATCGACCAGTATGACAGGGATAGTATCATCAATGACTTCAAAAATGGGGCGTGCCGGCTGATGGTGGCAACATCTGTGGCGGCCCGAGGCCTGGATGTCAAGCAGCTTATCTTGGTGATCAACTACAACTGCCCTAACCACTACGAGGATTATGTACACCGTGCTGGGCGCACTGGTAGAGCAGGGAACAAAGTGAGTGCGGTGCCTGGTATTCTACGTCAGGGTCCTGGTGTGTCAGATCACGATGGCCACAGGTTTTGGTCATTTACACCCCTTTTGATGTCTTAGTTCAAAGTGACCTGATCAGGGTCCTGTAATCAGTCATGGCTCTTTATAGACAAAAGATAGAGTATGTACTTCTTATTTTCAACTACAAGTTGTACAGGACTATAGCCTGAGAGGACTGGCCTGCTATCCATGCTGCATGATGTGCCTTGCATTCCCATGTTCCTTTGTGTCTCGAAACTGAGCACTGAACTTTCAGTAAAAATTAAGGCGAGTGATGAAGATTATTGTATTTTGTTCAGGGGTACGCATATACGTTCATCACAGAGGAGCAGGTCCGGTACGCTGGGGACATCATTAAAGCCCTGGAGCTCTCTGGATCCACTGTGCCCCCTGATCTGGAACAGCTGTGGTTGACCTTCAGAGATCAGCAGAAAGCCGTAAGAGGACGACAGTCGAAACACTTAAATGGATGGATTTGTTCTTCATTTGGGTCTTGATTTCAGCATGAATTAGACTATTTTATTCAGCTCTTCATTCCATTTAACCCCTTCATTTTTATGGGTTACGTTCTAATTTCACCGAACGCCCCAACCACCCTTTTCCTTTGCAATGTGAATCGACAAAGACAGTTGCCATTATTCCAGGTTTTTATGAGATCAGTTACCAGCCATGCTTTCGATTTACTGTCTTGCATAAAGCAGTCTGACACCCTTCCTCCGTGATCATTAGGAGGGCAAGAGCATCAAAAGCAGCAGCGGATTCTCCGGGAAGGGGTTCAAATTCGATGAGACGGAGCACGCCCTAGCCAACGAGAGAAAGAAGTTGCAGAAAGCTGCTCTGGGTCTGCAAGACTCTGACGATGAAGACACTGCACTGGATGTAAGGATTTTGACATCTCATCAACTTATGGTTCTGGTGCAGCTGCTATAGACTAAAAAAATTCGTTAAGGGTTCATAGTTACATGCACTTAATCATCTCTTGTGTATTACCGTGAGTTTATTTTATTTGTTACAGATTGACGAGCAGATTGAAAGCATGTTCAACTCCAAGAAGCGCGTGAAGGACCTGTCCGCTCCAGGAGGGGGTGGCGGAGGAGGTGGCGGGGGTACAGCTGGTGCGACGGCCGCAGCAGGCCTTCTGGCTGGAATTGCCATGCCTTCTGCAGGAAACATCCAGAAGCTGGAGCTGGCTAAGAAGCTGGCGATCAAGATCAATGCTCAGAAGAACTTGGGTGCTGAAGCTCAGGTGACTCGATATCGTGGGACGAAGGCTATCAAAGATGTCTAGTTCCTATGTAGATGCAGTGGCTGGATGATCATACTGATTGTATATGTGTGTGTGTGTGTGTTTCTGGCAGGATGTGATGCAACAGGCTACCAATGCCATTCTTCGAGGGGGAACCATCATGGCTCCCTCCGTTTCGGCCAAAACTATCGCCGAACAGCTGGCGGAGAAGATCAATGCTAAGCTCAACTACATTCCAGTGGAGAAGATGGAGGAGGAAAGGCAGATTGCCGAACAGACAGAAACCATCAAACGATATGAAGAAGAACTGGAGATCAATGACTTTCCACAGGTGAGGCTCTCCGCTTAAAAGTTGATCAACAGCGAGGGCGTCGGCCAGCTTGTGCTCAGCCTCTGTGGAATATCGGGTCAAGTTCTTCCTTGATCGCTTTCTTCCAAAATTTGCTTGGCCTCCTGCTCTTCCTCTTGTCATCTAAATTCCATGCCTTTTGGAGCAGTTCTCAAGCTACGTGTCTGAATGGCATGCATAGCCTACTGCAGGAAAGAAGTCCCTCATAACATTTCTTCGTTCACTGGTCCTTTGTGAATAAAGGGTTGAGCCCGTGTGGTGTCTGGTTTCTTGTGCAGACGGCCAGGTGGAAGGTGACCTCCAAAGAGGCCCTGCAGAGGATTGGCGAGTATTCTGAGGCAGCCATTACCATCAGGGGGACCTACTTCCCACCCGGCAAAGAACCTAAGGAGGGAGAACGCAAGATCTACCTGGCCATCGAGAGTGAGTCCCTGAAAGATCTTTACTGCTAATCACAGACTTTTTGAATATTCCGGTCAGTGTTAGAACACATTTATGTCCATGTCTTCAGCATATCTGACTCTTTGTGCCTAAAATGTTCTGCCTTGTTAGGTGCCAATGAACTGGCTGTACAGAAGGCAAAGGCCGAAATCACCAGACTTATTAAAGAGGAGCTCATCCGATTGGTAAGTCTTACTACACCAGAATAATATCTAGGAAAAAATACATTCTAATCCAACTTAAACTGTTTGACTGCCCCCGTTTCCCCGTTAATTCTTTATTTTTTGTTAATTTCAGCAAAACTCCTACCAGCCAACCAGCAAAGGAAGATATAAGGTCTTGTAGCAAAGGTATCAGAGCAGAAGATATGGGCAGTTGCAGCTGCTGTTTGTCTTGCATCGGCTCCAAAGTTATTTCTGAGTATGTTTTAGATTATTTTTTAATATTACAGTGCTTCTACACAGTTGTGTTTTGGTTGAGCAACCTCTTTTTACATTCACAACAGGTGTATTGATTGTTCTCACTTGATTCTCTACCAAAACCCCTTTTCTCCTCTCATCTTTAATAGATGATAAAAAAAAAATAAAAATCTTGACAGAGGTATCAGTTATGTACAGAATATCAGCAGTTGTATTCCTATAACCAAGTACACCAACACAAACATAGTTTGCCATTTACTGGTGGGTTTTTCAGTTTTCTTTTAAAGGGGCCTTTTGCATAGATACGTTTCTGATCTGTTTGTAAGATTTGTTAGATTTTATTTTTATTGATTCCTAAAGAATACCAAGACTGATTTAGATATAGTGGTCCCAGTGTAATTTACAAAAAAAAAACCCTGTAAAACTCTTTCCTGTTTTCTCTTAAAACGAAACAGAATCATCCCATAAATGGTGTACTGTTTTTATGCTGTTTCCAGTAATAAAAAATGTCCACCCCAGTGAAATAAAAGATTTTACATTTTTATTTGTAAAATTTTATACTATTGTGCTAAATATGTTTTTGGTTTGTCTGATGGCCGGAACAGCTTTTTTTTTTTTAAGGTGAGGATAGTCACAACAATATAGACTAACAACATAGTCGTTAGAAACGGCAATTTATGCAAATAATTAAACTTTTTATGAACTCCGTGGGCGGCATGGTGGTGCAGTGGTTAGCACTGTTGCCTCACACCTCTGGGACCCGGGTTCGAGTCTCTGCCTGTGTCA
>JAODJX010000066.1:1058143-1069918 GCA_026776945.1 Isichthys henryi
TTGTTCCCTGCCTCGTGCCCATTGCTTCCGGGATGGGCTCCGGACCCCCCGTGACCCAGTAGGATAAGCGGTTTGGATAATGGATGGATGGATGAACTCCGTGGTTCACAAAGTGCACAAGGGACCATCGGCGAAGGTGGAAAACATATGATTTCTTGTGCCAGTAAACATTTTAACGCGTATGACAGACGACAGCGGGTTAATCGATAAAACACTCAAACATTTCTAAATCGGGCCCCGACAGCGCCGTCTGTGCGTTGACTTTACGAGCTTCGAGGGACATTTGTGGTTTTCTTAACCTTAAGGGAAATACTGCGACATAATTATTTTTTCTTATAGACGGAAAGCTGAGAAATGTCTCAACATTAAAACTCGATTTAAATTGAACGACATTAATCTGAACAGCACACAAAACCGGGCGCCCATCGCGCGCCGATCGGTGCCATTTTAACAGCCGCTTCCAGCTGCCAGTCTCGTTCTGGCGTCGCTGCGAGCCCTGGCTGGGTGAATGCGCATGCGCACTGGCGCCGCCTGCCCGATTAATGTTTAATGGAAATGGCTGCCTTTCTCATCTAAACCTCTCAGCAACAGGAAAAAATAATAAGACACCCCGACATCATTCAGCATCTACGCCTTTTTTACTCCTTGTTTTTCTTAAGATACACAGAACCAACCATAAGTCATCTATGGCTTGCGATCCACCTGAAAAAATGAGACCACTTTAGGATCTGATGGATGGGAAATCTGTCATTTTTGCACTTAACCGTTCACATTCCGTGATCTGCAGACAAATCGAGGTACAGTAATTCGCTGTTTTTAATGACCTGTATCTGCAGGGTTTGCGTCAACTATAATCGATATGATTGTGGAAGAGCTATCGTTGCTTATGTGAGCGCTTTCCATGTGCGAGATTAATGGGTCTGTTTTCTACATATCCCAAAAACAAAGACCCCATTTGTTCATTTTACAGTTGCTATGTTTATAAGCAGACAATTATTTTGAATAAGAAGTCAAAATCGGGGGTGTAGCGACGATATTGAAACGAAAAAAAAAAACAAACTGAACGCAGGGGGTCGAATATCCGTTTTTTTATTCGTGATTTAGACAGAAAACACACCAGCTAGCTGGCTAGCTATCCGTCTACAGTAATACCCCTTAGCTAGCTTACCACTCCTTTATATGTATTTACGAAAACTGGTTTGGCATGCATTGCACGTTGGGCATTTAACGATGGCAGTAGCAGCAATTTCCGTTGATTTATTTTAACTTTCACCATCACTGCAAAAGTTCTTGGTCTGAACGTACTTACCTTTCACTGCCCCGGTAAGAAAGCTAGAGGTCTATACCATGTTTAAAATCGATGCATGGGTTATTGATCCGCTAGGGACTGCCTCAGCTTTGTTTCATGTCATTTTGTTTTTACTATTTATGAATTGATATTAGAAAATATATTGAATGTAGCCCCCGAAGATACTAATATTATTACGTGGTACTAATTCGACTCCCCCAATTTATTCGTGTTAGAAGACAATAATAGTTAAAAATACTATCAGAAATATGAGTGTGGTTTAAAAAAATCTTAACATCACTCTTCAGTAAGTAATATTCTGTGTCAGTTGTACAAAAGTAGTGGTAAAACTGGTGAAATCATTTAAATACAGGTCATATTCTACTGGTTACTAGGGATGTTTACTCTAGTTATGTATTGTATATATATATAAGGTGAATTGGTATGGGTGTAGGTATTTATTGCTAACATTGGTAACAATTAGGTACGGTAAACACACTTTTATTCATACTTTTATAGCGGAGAACAAATTGTTAGATTGTTCTTACTTGCATACAGTATAATGTATTACTCTCTGTCACTTTCTACCTTACGTTTAGTCGCGCAGAATGAAGCATGCGACATTGTTTCGTTTCTTAGTGATGTTTTGCATCCTTCAGCAGAAGATGATGCACCAGGTTACCAATAACAACGACTACTGTATGAGCGGCAGGCCCTCCTGCCTGGCTGAAGATGGACGCCACCCCGGCAGCCACTTTGACCTGTGCAACCCGCAGCCCAACAAATTCTACCCACCCCCTCCACAGCCACCACTGCAGATGTCCCTCCCTCCTTTGCCCCCCCCGCCTCAGAACGCCCTCAAATCCATGCCGTGCCAGAGGCAGGACGTCCGGGGCGAAGTTCTCCCGCAACAACAGCAACAGGCCCTGGGCGTCAAAAACGGTGAGAAGCCCGAAGACTCCAAGAGGAAGAAAGGGCAGGGGAGGTCCGGCAGAAGAGGCAGGCCATCGGGGACCACGAAATCCGCTGGGTACAGGACCAGCACCGGGCGACCGCTGGGCACCACCAAGGCGGCGGGTTTTAAAACGAGTCCAGGAAGACCCCTAGGGACCACTAAGGCCGCAGGCTATAAGGTGAGCCCAGGAAGACCCCCAGGCAGCATCAAAGCCCTCTCTCGGCTCACTAAGCTGGGCTACGGTGGTGCTTGCAGCGGTGCCTCCTTCCCCTACAACGTCATGCAGAAAACAGGCTTGTGCGAAGCTGGCGGCAAAGAGAAGGAGGCCAACGAGTAAAGCCCCTCCCCCTCATAATCACCGCACGGCCTGCCAGGACCTGAGATCCGAGCACATGTCCTACGTACTGTGGAAATGCAGATACCCAGGATTTGGGGGGAGTGACCCTTTCATTGGCATGCACCTCTGCTGTGTTTGCCTCAGTCGAATCCTTTTTTCATAAGAAAATATATATATAGATAAATATATATACACTCGGTGACGAAAAAGTTAAGCATTCAGACAGAGTGGTGGAAATGAAATGAATTTGCCAGGTCTCCCGATCTTTCCCCAATCGAACATGTGTGAGATCAGCTCAGACCCAGTGCCAATCTGCAGGATCTCGAGTTTGATCTGATATTATAATCATTGAAATACAGTCACATGACCTTTCACATGACCTGCAGATGCAGGATGTCACTGACATAGCGCTATGCCGTCAGGGTCCCCGAATCACTGCCAGAGATGACCTGAAGTCATACCCTATGGCTCCCCACACCATGATGTCATACCCTATGGCTCCCCACACCATGATGTCATACCCTATGGCTCCCCACACCATAATGTCATATCCTATGGCTCCTCACACCATGATGTCATACCCTGTGACTCCCCACGCCATGATGTCATACCCTATGGCTCTCCACACCATGTCATACCCTGTGACTCCCCACACCATGATGTCATACCCTATGACTCCCCACGCCATGATGTCATACCCTATGACTCCCCACACCGCCACTGTGTCTCTCCACAACATTGGCAGGATTAGTCCTCTCTCCTCGACGCCATCATACATGCACACGACGGTCACCTGAGTTAATGCAGAACCGAGATTCATGGCTGAACATGGTACGACACCACTTGACATCGGTGCATGCCTCCTGGCATGACTCCAAATGCAGCCGTCTCTGTGCTGGAGTTAACGGCAGCTTGCGCATGGGACGGTCAACCCGTAGTCCGGCTGGCGCCAGTCATCGAGACATGATGCAGGATGTCACATGGTGTTTTAGAGAGTTCAATACCTGTTGTCGGATGCCATGGGGTTCTGTAATCCTTGCCGCACAATACGATGATCCTCCCTTGGTGTGGTCTGTTTTCGGCGACCGGAACCTTCACGCTATGTGTGGGTGCCCTCACGTGTCCATTGGTTCCAACATTGGGCGACTGTGACATCTGCATACCCCACAAGCCAGGCAATTGCACGATACAAGCCCCCGGCCTCACAATGCGACCCCTATCAAACTCCGTCACGGGCTGGGTGTGCTGTCTAATGCATCTACGAGGCGTCCTCTGTGTCTGGAAACTAGACATACCAGCTTCCTACAAATCGAATCATTTGCATACCCATCACTGGTCTGCACGTGTACCAAATTACATCCAAGTCGGACCATTAGTTCTGGGTGCTTAACTTTTTTTGTCACTGAGTGTACATAATATATATTGTGTGTAAAACAAATGGTATAACTGCTGGTTCACATGAAAATGTTTGTTCACCACACGACTTCTATGATATAAATATTCTTCATAAGGTACAGAAGCAAAATTTTCCTCAGTTATCAAACACCAGCTTACTTTTTGCTGTATTTTATCTGAATTAATGTTCAGCTGCATGCTAAATCGAATCAGTTCTAAAACATATATTTTACTGAATCTGGGTGACACAGAAAGAGCTCCGCAGCTATGTGAAGTCTTACAAAGTCGGCCGACGGAGGACTCTGACGATGGGATGTTAGCTGGCCCACCCAATGCCAGGACAGTTTCAAGTAGGGAAGTCAAACGTGCTTTCTGATTGGCCATTCGTGTCACATGTGGCATTCCCAGAAAATTACATGTCAAAAAAGCAACAGTCTTCGGATATACTTAATTATTTTACCCGTGGGAAAGAGTTCATGCAATAAACCAATAAGTAATTAAAGTAGAGATCGGGCATGACAAAAATGAGATATTACACTAACAATTAGTTGTGTCCCCGTGTCAGAAGTCCAACCTAACTGAGAAGAATGAAAACAGATGACCATGCCATTGAGTACCATGTCTTTATATTAAAATCACTGTATACAAAAATATCAATTATATCATTATATACGTAATTTTTTATCTTGTGTTTATGGACGTCATACCTGTTAGGAAGCAGTTCATGGATGTAAGTAATTTTATACTGTTTAAAGGCCACGGCACAGATCTAAATGGTGCTACACCACGTATGTGCGTTTGGTATGAAAGTTGGTTATTTTAATATTAAAACGAGTCAAATTTTACACTTGAATGTGGACCAAATCCCCAGTCCGGAAACATTTAAGAATAACATGGCTGGTTTTTAACTTTTGGAGTCTTTGATAGTTACTGTATTTGATGTTTTTTTTCCCCAGCATATTTGCCAAAAAATATTTTTTCTCTCAAATTCCATCCTGAAACATGTAAAAAATAATATAGACGATACTAGCCTTCAGTAGTGTTCCTCTGCCCAGACACAATCCTGTAATATTGTTCAAGATTTCCACAAATCACAGTGTTGTTTTTTGTTGAACTGTATCTCAGTGACAGACAATCAGCCAGTTGTACCGTTTTACAAGCCGCGTACCAGATCTTAATTACAGAGACATTAATATACACACAGCTTTTAAGAGCATTTCTTGAGCCCCGTGGAAATAATCACAATGTTGGCTACCTTTACTGTCAGTCACCAATGCTGAGATTATTTTAGTCATTAGGTGAGTTACTGTTGATAGAGTTTGTTGGATTGTTCCTGTTAGTGTGGATGGGAATATTTCAGTGTTTTTGTGATATTTTTGTAATATACTCCCTCTTGGTGTTCTGTGAAATTAAACTACAGCTTTGCTGGGCAAGTATTCTAAGTTGGCGGCCCGAAATTGTAATGTCGTTACCCGCTGAAAGTTTTAGGTGAAGTTATCTTGCCTGCCGTAAGCTGTAGATTTAATTGTCAGTTGTTTGAATTAACGGACACTGTGTGACAGTCCTGTGACATATTTGAATTTTTTGTCTGGGTTTTACTGTGTTTTGTTTTATGTCCTGATTTTTTTTTTTGTGTTAAAATGATAATTATTGATATTAGTATTTTAACTATGTGAGAGCTTTGCAGGTCAGTTCGGCCTCACCTCAGACAACATGATCTCTTGTTGGTTTAGCCTGTAGAAACGATGACTGTGTAAAAAGACTCTGTTTTCCAATCTTAAACGTGGAAAGTATCACGAAGCGAGATCTTTATCAAACAATGTACCTAAAATCTTTGCATGCATACTTCTTTTGACATGCTGTTTTTGTTCTAGGGTATATTTTCCTTAACCAAAGAAACTGACGTAATCTGCCTCTTAAACTTTACAAATACATTGGTTTGCTTTTCAGAGGTTTCTGCCAGTTTGCCTGGTTTGTGAAATTAAGTCAGCACCGTGGGTTAACACGAGGCTGTGTTTAGCGACGTGGGAGTCGTGGAGGAATAAATGTCATCGATTTGCACGTCTGAAGGGACCTTACTGGCATAGGTAGATAACCTGAATTGCTTTAGTGAAAAAACGTAATACGCAACCGAGCAAATAATTTTGGTCAGACTTATGTTGTCAAGGACTACAGGGTGGGTTTTTCCATTGTTTGAAAACTGTTTTATTGAACTCTTTGAGTGGCAGGTAACATTTGCTGGTGTGTCAGGTTTAAATCAGACACAAATTAAAGTGTTTTCCAGATCCTGCTGAATTCCAGCCCTTGACAACTGTAGAGTGACATCTCCAGTACATATATTTATATATAACAATGTAAAACTGTTCACATCTATGTTGCTTTACATAAAGCATATATGCTTTAGCTGTATAATGTAATGTTTATACCGTTTACATTTGTAAAGCCAGAAAACAAAACGTATGCCAATTTTGGCTCTTTTATGTCCTCTGTTTTCAGTTGAGGCCATAATTTAACAGTGCAATGTTGTCAGGTATTCCTGAACACCTCCAGATAATAGGAATTGTGTGGTAAACAGAAGACGGAGTGACTCAACTCAGTCCAGATCATAGACCACTACTTCTTCCCCCTTGTCGTACACTTCTGTGCTAACTTAAATGCCTTTTTGTGGTGCGTATATGTAAACCTGTTTGTTTGACATCATGTTTATAACACGTATATCCATGTGACATTATATTGACATAACCACATACCTTCTTGCTATGACAACGAGGGGCTCTGTCGTTTTCTTGACAGTGAATACAATGTTTCTTTCATATTTATTTTGTTCACTAGAATATTACTTTGTTAATGTGGGATATTGAAGATGTTTTTTTGTGTGTGTACTTTGTGAGTTGGCACTCCTTCTACCACTTTTACGTCTTGACGTGCACTTTCTATGCTAGGACTCTGACGATTAGAATTTTGTTTGCGTGTATAAGGTCTCCACCAAAAGGGCAGTAGAATCTCTGTCGGAGAAGTCTATACACATCGAAAAGACTGAGAGGCTGAGGATTGCAGTGTGAACATTCCGACAACTCTGACTTCAGCTTTATACTGAGTGTTGAAGTTGAGGGTTGTTGAGGGAATTGTGATGTCATCTGGAACTAAGATGACATCATACGGGGCTATTGACAGAGCAGCCAACAACCCTAATTGAAAAGAGGGGGAAACAACATGATGAGATAATCGTGTGTTTGTCATTTGGTCATAAATTTGTCAAGGTTGGCTTATTACTGCTGTCCATAATATACCAGGCTTGATTTCGTCTTCAAGGAGCTGAATTTCATGTCCGTTCTGCAGATCTGGAGTTATAATAGCATAAAACCTCACAGCTGAACCTTTTATTAAAAAATTATGAATATGGTTTTCCTCTCCACAGACACCAGTTTTTAATTTCTTAGTTGGATTGTCATTAAAGATTAATTCCACAGATCATACTGTACCTATCTAAAACAGGAAAACAATGTATTTTATTTTCAGTTCTTTTCTGCATGATCGTCCAGTGTGGTGTGTTGTATAATAAACATTATTTCATAAATACTGTTAATCCTACTTCTAAATTAGCATGCATAATAACCATGTGTGTTGAAGACCAGCCAGTGATCAATACAATAAATAAATGTTGCTTAATACAACTGTGCTGCTGATCGACATTAGGTCATTGCTTACACTCACCAATCAGAACTAACGCATGCACGCATCATTTGGATTTGGCCAATGATACAGGAACTCACTGCCTGGCAGATTGCAAACGGGAACTACTTAAGTAACCAAAGAGAATTGGTTTATCCCGACTAATTGGAAGTCACTAATAGTCACCCTTATTGCGGGTTCTTAGTCTTTAGTTTATACTCTACATGTACAGGTAGTAATACACTATGCTCACTGAAAAGAGTATTTTAAATTAACCGTAAATGTATTTGTTAAATTATAATACATGTTTTTAATGCACATGAAATTCTATACACCCTCACCTGCATTTCTACAGAGAAAAAAGTGCACGCAACGAATAAAAACACCTAACTCTTTATTTATATCCATACTGTTTAACACAGTGCTTGCAGAGTTCATCTGTAAAATAGGCTGAGATTAGGTCCGTGCGGCGCGTAAGGAGTTAATAAGCCACCGGCGCTGAAAACCTTCCCCCGGAAACAGTCGCCGCGGACGGACGCTCCCTTTAGCGAGTGCGGATGGTAGCAGACATGAGCTCCTGATGCGTTACGGTCGCCGTTTCGTGTAAATCAAACAGGCTGCGGCCATGCGGCTGACATCGATAATGATGGAGGTCCTGTGTACCGTATATGTGACTCTGTCCGCCATCAGACAGGGAGCTGTGCTGACCGCAGCCGGTAAGATATACCGTGTCGGGCGATCAGCAGTGCATTGGTGAAATGCTTTATTCATTTAACATTATTTACCACTCAGGATATTCACGGGACATATCTAATGGCACAAATATTTAGGTTTGCTGCAGAATTGGTGTGCATGGCAAGCATACAGTTGCATAAGGTATACAGCTACAAAACGGGTATTGATTCTTGCGTAAGGTCGGGTTTTAACTGACGAAATGACGGTCAGCGCGGTAGCAACAGCTTTCGTTTGAATATGAAGTAATAAACTGATAAAAACTGTGTTATGGCCGGAGCTGATGCTTAAAAATGCACCGTCTTGGTAAAGGCCGAGACAGCCATCAGAGGACACTATACGCAAACACTGAGCTCAGACGTGCAAGCAGGTCGCCGTCAACAGAAGATTAGTATTTGTAATAAAAGTTACAAATCTAGTCATCTACAAATACCGGTCACATATCAAAAATAAATTATATGATTTGTTCCAGTGTTGCCGTATATTCTGCATTATATTTACTCTAATTTTAGTGAGTTTGACTTACGAATTTTGTGCAGCAGGTATATGTAGGTTACTTAATAATAATAATAACGACATTTTATTGATTCCCGAGGGAAAATTCTCTTTTCGCCTACCTCATCTTGCTCTCCATGACACGGAGACACACTTGATAGCGAAGGGCATCCCTGGAGCGGGGGAGCGAATGGCCTTTTTCAGGGGCCCGGAGACGTGACTATTCTGCCGAGACGGAGTACGAGAATAGTGAATACCTATTGTCACCATATACGGTGCGTTTAGTTGTCCTGCATATAATAATATGGAATACAGTTAAGCTATTTTCATGAAAGAGATTGCACAATATATTGGACGTTTTCTGATTTGTGTCGTTTTACACTGATTGGGGTTGATAACGCAAGTTAAATGTTTTCTCTTTGATAGCAGGTTAACTTTTAGTTCTGTCATTTTATATAAATACGTATGTAGTACTTTGTTCTGTCTGAAACAAAGCCATAGCCTTGCATGCTAACTTAACCTCTTTGTTTTTATTTTACAAATGCCCCAAATGAAATTAACTTGGTTAAAACATTTTTACCAGATGTGTAACTATTTAATAGATGGATATGGACCCTGGGTATTCTGCAGAGGGCTGGTGTGCATAGTCACATTATTGGCAGGACCTAGAGCGATGCTTCTGAATTTGGAGTCAAAGACGCGATTTTGTAACTGAGAATATTTCCCGCTTTTCTGTCACAGAGGTAAGTGAGCCAAAGGAGATACAAATTGTGGAGGACGCCTACAAGGGGGTTAGCTTGGAGGACAGCCCCGAATTTGTGGAACGCGAGGATCCAGAGGTGCAGCCGAAGTGGAGCTTCAAGACTGCAGAGATTGCAGACGCCGTGCTGGGCACGGAGGTGTCCGTAGATCCGGCCGGAATGGAGTCCCTCATTCGCAGGAACGCCAAGGCCGTGCAGGCCGGATTCTCCGCGGCGTCGGGAGACCTGGCAGACGGGAACGGCCCCGAAGACATGGAGCCGGTTACCCTGGGGATGGTCCACGTGGACGCCATGGCGAGCGAGGAACAGAACTCCACAGAAGCGCCGAAGCAGCACAAAGTCAACTGTCACAAGATAAACGTCACTGACACCGATAGTCTGGCTGTGCAGATCCTGAATGCATCACAGGTATTCCAACGCGAAATGGCTGTTATCTATGATTCCTACCCCTAGTCTTGACTGGATGCAGTTTTCCTGCAGCTATTTTGGCTCTATTAATACCACCAGCAGCATCTCTACTAATATAAACAGCAAAATGGTTTGAGTTGCATTCTGGGTAATGTATTTCTCTGGTCCTGCACTTTGCCGCTCTAGTAGGGCAAAAATCTCCACACTCCCTAGTTTTTGCGGACCAGGGTTGGTTTATGTTGTGAAGCCGGATTGTATTGGGAGAGGTTGGGGGATTAAGATCGTCACCGCGGTGTGGTGTGTCACCCGTACAGGATCTTATGGAGTTCCTGAACGCTAACAGCACCGAATGCTCTCTGGTCTTATTCTACACCACCTGGTGTCAGTTCTCCGCTAGCCTGGCTCCCCACTTCAACGCACTGCCTCGAGTCTTTCCCGGCATGCGCTTTCTGGCCCTGGATGCATCTCAGCACAGCAGGTTCGTTCATTAGGGACACATCTGGCAGGACCCCTGTCTGTCATCAAAACCTATTTTTAAATAACCAGATCACAGAAGCTGAATACACTTACTTGTCATTAATACCCTCTATCTCTACAGCCTCTTAAAAATATCTAAAGCACGCACTTGGTTAATCTGCTTTTATCAACGGGTATTTACCTTTCCTGAGATATTAATAATCTCCCTTAAGCTTCCGTGGGACACGCCATTTTCTTTCTGCTTTTTGTTTTAGTCTTTCCACGAGGTTTGGAACAGTAGCTGTCCCAAACATCCTTCTGTTTCAAGGGGTTAAACCGATGGCCAGGTTCAACCAGACGGAAAGGACCCTGGAGACTTTAACGGCATTTATAGCGAACCAGACGGGTGTGTATTTGCCTCAAACGTTTTAATCTTCTGCCAAAGTTTTATTTAGTTCCGTCCGTTTATTACATTTCCAACTGTAAATATACCACCGACGAAACACATCAAGTTCCTTTTATTAAGTAGCCTACCAGACCATATCTATATATACTAATAAATATTGCATTGCATTTTCTATTAATGACATTTCCGTTTCATATGAGACTTGAATTGGAATTATTTTGCGTTCTAATCGCTGTCCTGCTTGTGAAATTGTAAATCGTGATTATTAAACCTTCAGGTAAATGTAACGCATGTTTCTTTACGTGTCACCTGCAGGTTTCGAGATCGTTCCGGGTCACCACGTGACGGAGGAGGATCGTTCGGGGCCGCTGCCCCCCATCCCCGTCAAGGGCGTCGATTGGCTGCTCGTGTTTTCCGTCACGTTTATATTTGGCTTTACGCTTTACGCAATACTGCGGACGGACAGCATCCGGAGGCTCATCCCAGGACAGGAGCATGAACATCAGGACTAAGGAGGGGTCTGTATGAGTCATTGCAAGGTGAATAAAGTTAAAATAATAATAAATAAGAGATTTTATATTTAATATTAATTCAGTCCTTGTTACAGAGCTGTTTTATCCGCTGATTTCCGATTGTGCTTAATATTTACAATAAATAATCTGATTGAGAATTTTTGTGTCAATTGCCTTGAAACGCATTTCCAGGTATGGATCCAAATTGAATAAGGATGCTGCTGATATGGGGGGAATACAATTCCATAATTTAAATGCAGGACCCGGGGGGGGGGGGGCCCCCCGGCGCGGGGGCGGGCCGGCGGGGGGGGGGGGGGGGGGCGGGGGCGCGCGGCGGGGGGGGGGAGGGGGGCGGGGG
>JAODJX010000066.1:1070018-1082873 GCA_026776945.1 Isichthys henryi
TATCTCCGGGAAACTTATATACATCACAGATGTTTTCCAGTTAAGTCAGATTCTTGATTTGCCTAAAACTAGTTGTTAATTGAATTCTATTAGGTCTTTGTGAAATCGCTTTTACACGCCATTTTGTACGCTTATGCATTGTAGTTGTATACGGCTTCCGAACGTGATGCCGCTGAACATTTAATGGGCTTTTTTTTGTTATTTCAGTGAGCGTTAATGAATCCAAATAGTGAACTTGTTAATCTAAGTACTGTCGTAATGGTTGTTTATTGTTATTTATTGTTTTTACAGGTTCATCCATTTAAAAAAAATATATGCATCTTAAGTTGTAAAAATGTACAGAAAAACGTAATCGACTATATTAAATAACCAATATTTATGGGTCGAAGGAGTGAGAAAGTGAAATAATCCATAAGTAAAATGTGATTCACAGTACATTTAACACCAAGGCCTATTCGAGAACTGGCGGGGGGGGGTCCTGTACAGTGCACACGCGCAAAATCATGGGGAGCGTGTGAATTGTCTTCACTTCCACACTGGCAAGATACTTATTACTAATAACCATTGGTGAGAGGATCAAATCGAGTACACATCTATTACATTACCCGTAGCTTGGCCTGAAAGTTTATAGGTGAATGAATACTGTTTATTCTACAGCAGTGTATTTTCAGTACTGACTTATCCAGTTAAGGCGTTTGTTATTAAACAGTACGTTTTTATCTAATTTTATTTTACCCCCAAAAGAAATTTATGGCCTACGTCCTCGATGTATATGCTGCTCTCTGGACCACCTCAGTTATTACAGCGTTTCTGCTGAAGCCTTAAAATCTTTTTGTCGTCTTTGTTTTCTGGTCTGTCTCTTCTGCCCTTGCTCGGCCGAGTAAAATGGCGTACCAGCAGTGATGATATATTACCTCCAATAGGGGGCGCAATGCGACAAAGCGTCGAGGGAAAAAATTTGCGACGTGTTATTTGCCCAAAAGTTTTTAGCAGACCAATACGCAGTCCACGCGATAATAAAGTAAAACCACTACAATTAAACACGGCCCCAAAATTATAGTACGATAAATTTGTGGCCATTCGAATTTTGGTTGGTAAGCTTCAATAAACGTCTACTATTTCTCATATTATTTTAAGCCATGTAACACTCCCGTTATTCATAAAAACCGCGGAATAAAGACATACAAAAATACAGTTTTGTCCTGCTGAATTCCAGTGAACAACTTAAAAAGGTACGGTAATTTACAATCGCTAGACACATCAGTGGGGGATACTTTTGGGAAATTTAAGGCTGTTCCTTTGAACTGTGAACTTTTAAAAGGACAGTCAGTGTGATTAAACCTTCAATTACAATTCATCCGTGTTTGCTGGCAACATTTGTCATGTGCACCGCTTTTGGAAAGAAAAAAAAAAAAAACGTAATTTCTAAGCAAGCAGTCATTTCTTAGGTTTTGTTTATCGTTTTTCGTCATTTTTCCTGAAAATGCATCGGTGTAAGTGGACCATTAGACACTGAAAAGCACTTGTTCGAGAATAAACAAAGAATAAAAGAATAAATAAACTTTCATGAAACCAGACTGTTCTGGATTTTGTAAAGCGAACCAAAGAATGATGTGAAAGTTTCATTGTCCACAAATCCATCATATACTGCATAAGCTGTTATTGGAGAACTTCATAGTCACCATATAACTGCCCCAAGAATAAATGACAACAATGTCAAAAAGTGGCATGTTTATTTTTCAGACATGGCAGAAAGTGGATGCGGATAATTAGGGTTGGGCGGGGGGGGGGCGGTCAGTTGAGGCGTTTAGTTAAGGTCGAGCAGCATAATGGGAAGACAGGTGTCCAGTCGAGATGGAAGCGGTTGTGGGGATCCACCGCTAAGCAGGGACTCTGCGGCAGAGAGCACGATATCCCCAGCACGAGAAGCCGCTCAGCAAAGTTTATATCCAATTTTATCCTGTACTTGGTGCAAGATGGACAGCGACTGCAAACAGCGCAGAGAACCGCCAGGAAGACGGTAAACACACTGACAAGCATTTGATTTAAAGACCTCCAGAATTTCTTCTCAGATATTCCCAGACAGGGTACAGTTAAATCAAGACTCCTACGTTTATAGTTAACACCTGCATTGCCCCGTGTGGCCGCGTTTCTCGGTGTCAGCCACGCCGCGTTACTCTGAGTGTGCAGTGATTGGGACTTGTCGGGGGTGTCATTTATCCGTCTCCGCTGCAGAAATACCAGCTCGCCCGCAGACGTTTGATTTGAGCTGCGGTTTGATTTGTAGAGAGCAGCAGAGGGTTGTGGAAACTGCTAGAAAACCGCGCGGCTCTGCGGAAAGGACTACCCCTCCACTCTCCCTCCCTCACCTGCCACTCCGATGATTGGTTGCAGGTGCAAGCTGGTTTCTGATCTCCGCGAGCATAGGTGTAGAAAATCACTTCTGCGGTTGTTGCAATCACGGCCCATTCAGAAAACCAGTCTGAAGCCAATATTATTTTGCGATTTGATTTTTTTTGTAAATAAATTTCCATAGTTTGCACACAACCTAAGAATTATAGTACTGCTGCTTCATTTAGAAAAATATTTTATTTGTTCAGTTTCTGTAATTTCCGATTCTCCTTCAGTACAACGGGTATACATAGTCTAACACTTAAACCCTATATTGTTTGAAAACCTCAAGCTTGAATATTTCACATGTAAAATTATCATGAATAGGTAGCCCAAACCACCTTTATTAAGGCGGTCGAAATTTAATTCTGATCAGAAAGGGAGTAGTCTGATGCGGAAATTTTTAATTGTCTGATAACCATACCTTGTCATACCGATTTGTAATTTGTATTTTTCTTCTAGATTTACCAGATGTAAACTGCAGAATCTCAAGGGCACTTAGCGGACATCCTTTAATCCAGTGGTTAGTTGTTTTAGCCCCTAACATACTCTGTTTTTACACTTCCATGTGTTTGAAGTTGAGGGCTGGACCCTGACCCCCACCATCTGCTGCGCGCGCAGTAAAACTCTTCTCTTACCCTTTCTTGTCAAACCAGATTACGGGGAGAGAGAACAGAGACCCGCGTGGCGACCATTGGGATTTCAATCTGAATGATCTCTTTCACAAACAATCACATTCGCCAAAACTTTTCATCTCCTTCAGAAACCACCAGCTAACGATCTCGTCATCCTCCCCGTCTTGAAATTCGGTTCGTGTCTCGCAGTAATGGGGACAAAACCACGTTGTTCCAATTTGAGATTCTGGCCGTTTTCTTCTTTTATATTTCACATTTTTCCCCTATTTGGGGGCAGTTTGTACGGCTTTTCTCAAGGGGAATTGAGATGAAGACTGACATGCTGGACAATTTCCATTCGCTACTTACCTCCAAAGTGATGGACTCTGAGAAACTAGATCCTACTCCGTTTATAATGAGAGTCAAAAATCCCCAGAAAAAGAAGACACGATCCTATTGGGCAGTTAGCTTTTACCAAGTGCTGTACGAAACTAAAATAATATGTGAGGTTGAATTTCATACACCGACACCAAACGAAGAATCAGCAAAAATTTGCATTTGATTTTTTCATGAGAACAAATTGAATGCTGTTAGTAGAAATCTTACTTCGCTGACATCCAGGCAGTAGTAAATTATATATGGGAAGTGGAGAATGCGTCCTAATTTTAGTCTTTGAAGTATTTTTAATTTTGATACTGATATGTATAGAATACCAAAATCCTTCACTTGGACTAACGCTTGCATAATCATACCCAGCTCCGTGAGTCTCACAGCTGAAACCTGAATTGTGCAGATCGTCGGGACGTCTTGAGAGTTTTATAAATAATTTCCCCCCCTCTCTGTCATGAAACAGAATATTTAATTATGTAATTAGCCCTACAATACTACGGACGTATAAAAAGCCGGTGTTCATAGCAAATGTTTTAAGCAACCAAAAAGTAAATAACGGAATATACAAGATTCGCAAATGCAAAATAAGGTCGACAATGTCCACATGCCACATTTGTGCTTTAAAACACAACGCAGTTAACTGGTAGTTGCTAAACAACCATAGAATTAGAGATAACCTATTTGCTTTAGATCGCAGACGTTCAAAGTTCACAAAGTCCCTGTCTTCAAGGACAGCCAGCACAAAAAGGTTAAATCGTCTGACGATTGAGGGCATAGCGAGACCTGTCCGCTCGTTTTTCTCATACTGTGATGCGACTGTTTAGATCTCAGCCAAGGGTATATCTTATTCTTAAATGTATTTGCACCCCCCCCAAAAAAAAACAAAACCAAAAAAAAAAATCTTCTTCAGCAAAAAGGAAGTCTTCTACCCTGTGCATTCTAGCTGTCATAACTCATTTTTATTAATTTTTTCCTTTGTTCCTCATATGGGGAACCTTCCAGTCGGTTCACTTTCCCTGCAGATTCTTTCACCCCGAAACGGACTTCCTACATGAAATGCAGGTATTATGTCATTGATTGCCAGTTGTCAAGGGAGCGCTGGAGAGCCTGCAAAGCGCATGGCTTTCAACACTAGCGGATGCTCTGCGTTAACTGGGAGAGCCCGGTTTCAAATCTAGTTAACTCAGCTGACAAATCCCCGGCCGCTTTTTAAAATTGTGTTTCTGGCAGATGTAAACAAAGTTTTGCCGTTGTTTTTGCGGAATATGTAGCGGGGAAATATTTTGTCTAACATGTTTATACATCATAAAACCGGAGCCCCATTCTCTAAATTCTTTGTCACAAATAAACGACGCAACGCTTGCATGCTAGTGGATAGTCCGTACAACGGGGGGATGGCAAATGAATCTGCACGCAGTTAGTCTTGTCTGTATTCTCTAAGCACGGTGGAAAATGTGCAAATAAGATCCACATATGTTTGAAACTAGGATCCGTATTTCGATTTCACCACAAGGAGATATCGGCGCTACGACGCGAAGCGGTCTCATCCAGCGTTTTAGGACAATCATATGATCATAACTCAAAATGTTGTTAACGCTGCGCCCGCCTCCATCAGGTGTTTCTGATTATTTCAGATGCGCGCCTGCGTAACGTTTCATCAAATTACTGCCCTCTGACAGAATGTCAGTTATTGCGGCAGGACAAACGCGCCGTGCCGTGGAAGATAAACAAAACGCCGCAGAAGAGACGGTCCTTGACCTGTGCAGATTTTTGGTTTTTGCTGAAAACGCCCGTTTGCTGCGAGGCATCCTTTAAAGACTGACATTTCCATTTGCGCGGTTAGCAATCAATCTGGCTTAGAAATTTGTAGGCATTCGGCAATATTTGACGATGGCAATTTGATTGAAAATGCAGGTGCGCTTCATGGAATAAGAATATCTTTTTTTTTGTCATATTGGACGGAAAGTGTTTTAACTAAGTAATTTAGACTACTGGCTGTTTAATAATTGTTATTATTTTTAATGAAGGTTGAGGAAAAGCAGGCTCCAATCTCAAACTATTGGCAGGGTCAAGTTGCAGGAATATAGCAATTACTTAAATTGATCACAAGATAGTTTCCTTGATAACCAATTAGATCGAGTCTACCGATCCTGTTACATCACGTGGAAAAAAACCGGCTATAAACTGGTTACAACATAGTCAGGGCTAAACATAATTTCCTTTCGATGTAATTTTGCTTGATAATGACAGACGGTTGATAGAGCAACAGATACGGGCCCGCAAAAAGCTTATAAACAATAGCGTTTCAGTTGATTTAATTAGACGAGGAAGTATTTAGAGGGTTAATTGAGATTGCAGTTGGAAATTGCTCTGAAATGGCTGGTACTGATTTTTCACAGTGGGTGCGACGCGTGAGGGATTTCACTCTTTGTAGATAATTAAAATAGCCGTAATCACTCCGTGCACGGGGACTGATTGGACTTCTTGCATACCACAGAAATATGGAGGGAAAAAAAGTTCCTTTAAACAGCAATGTGGCTTTCATTGCGCACTTTGAAGTTATGCATTTTCAGAATTCGTTTGCTTGTGTCATTGGCAGGCCTTTGAAACAACAAGCCGTCTTATTTATGGAGACTATACCATGCGTCCTCTCCCGTCTCCTCAGCTGGTTCTTTTCGTCGTCGTTGGGGACGTGGATGCTGGAGGAGCGTGCAGAGATTTGAAAGGCTTCTCTGCGCCTCGCGGGAAGCTGTAACCTGGTGCATTGGGTAGCGTTATCTTCTCATCGCCCAGACGGGTTCAATATTTACAACACGCTAACTTTTAATGTCAGCGCTAATTTATTGCTCCCCTCGGGAAATCTATTTTTAAGAAAACATCCACATGAGAAGCGATATAAATATGTTGCGCACACATCTCCCATACAATAGGTGATTTGTTTGCGCACGTGTGTGCAAAAGCTATCTTTGCACGCTCAAAGGTAAATGGTGGAACCCGGGCCCCCAAAATCGAATGTAATTTAAAAACTCAGGAATGAGCCTTGGTAGATAAGATTTAGAGTCCAAGGATTTCTGTTATTACTTTGATGGACCGACAATACTGAGACGATTTTGCCATTAATCCACGCAATATTAAAGCACAGTATCCCAGACTCTCGACTTCTCTCGTGGGAGATAGTCCTTGTTTATAGAGAGATTTTTTATCCTCTCTCTTTCTCTCAACATTAGCTATTCTTGGCTGTGAAAGATTGGGGGGGGGGGATATGGCTGAAATTTCTGTTCAATTTTTTTCATCCACACGTCTTCTGTTTTTTTTTTTGTTTAAATACGTTATGGCTTTGGAAAGGCGATGTCTTATTAACTGCATTTAAAAAAATGAATTATAAATATTTGAATCTAATACCTTATAGACCTATCAAAAAGTAGAAAATGTGCGTTATTTTTTACAAAATTAAAAATTGTAATGAATGGTACAGTTTCGTTTTAATAGTTTATTAATATACTTGGTTCTAAGTGTGAAATATTATAGTAATACTATAATAAGCTATATTAAGACGACGCCTAAGAGCCGTAGTAGTGTTTTATTAGCCTACTACAATTGGGTGTAAAAGTGTGTTAATTGCGAAGTATATATATATATTTTTTTTATCAGAAAATATGTCCATAAATTGAGTCATAAATCGCTTCGAATGATGGTCACAGTAAAAAAAAAATCGTCTGTGATCTATTTCTAAGCAAACTTTACATATCTCAACAGTTTGCCTCACTTAAACGCCAGCGATTCTGATGGTGTTTAGGCAACACGCAATTAATAACGTCGAGTTCGTTAGAGTCACGATAACCTGCATGTTTAAATACTGCCCGCATGTTTGGTATGTCGCAGTGCAGTAATCATTGCAGTAGCTTTAAATAGCTTCGTTATAAAAATAAAGTGGGACCTGGAATCAATATAAACACAGCACGCGGATCCAGGTTTCTGTGGAGACAGATGACACATACGCGCTCCTGTTTTACTGCAGATACAATAATGCATAGCCTATACTTATACACTAATGACTATATGACTAAAGAAATGTCAAATATCTATATATGGCGCAGATGGAAGAGGCTGAGCCCAATGGCAGTCAACAGAGAAATATTGGTTAACTCGAAGCATGTCCAGAAAGCCCGTACGACTTTTTTCTTATTGCGATTCGCCTTGAAAAATATCAATATCTGGATCCAAGATTTTAAACTTTAATTTAAAATTTTACAACAGCGATGCAGTATGCAAGCACAATAAAATATTTCAAATGCCAAAGAGATCCATTTATTGTGTTCAAGCACCAACACTGTTAGGAATATTTTTTTAATTAAAATGTAGGCCTTTCAAAAAATCAATTAGCGTTAACTGGTAAATCTTGAAAACTCGCTGAGCCTTAGCAACCGATGTGAAACGCGGGCCAAGCCGGCGAACCGATGCATTGCCAGTATTATCCAGAAGCCGCTCTTCAAAATCACTTAATCATGATGTCAGTCGCGTCAACACCGCCCCTCTTTTCCGCTTTATTAACTGCGTTGTAGATAACCGTAACTAGGTGTAAATAAATCTTAGCGTCTTTGTTTAGCTTCAGGTCGCCGATGAGTTTTCCCCAGCTGTCTACTGCTACGGAGTGTTTTAATGAAGGTGTGCGAGCAGCCGCGGAATTATTGGAAGAACGGGTAGAACGTGTTTGACGCCATCGTCCTCGTGCTCTCCTTCATTCCTATGTTCACAAGAGAGTATGAGGCCAGCTCTTCCAGCATCACCCACGTCGCACCTTGAGGGTGCCGAGACCATTTCATTCATTCAAGCCTTGCAGGGAAACAAAGGATGGTATAATCGTTGTATTGCTTTAGCAGTTATGTACGGGCGGTAGGGTTACTTAAAATTTTAACCCTTAAAACTCTGTCTGTTAGTCAAAATTGCGTTTTTCGAGGGGAAAAAGTGATCGGTGCTGATTGGGGCTTTCTTCCAGACGATGAAGAGGGAGGTGTACATCTTCTAGCTAATGTTTTTACTTGTGTTTATCTTCTCCAATTTTTGATATCTTTACTCTGGTGACCTCCAAACTGCAGAGCCAGAGAACTTGATAGATCTTGCCTGTGCCGTCCTTAGACTTCCCAGTTTCGTTATGGTAAAGCGTACGTCCATTTACTCATCTCCAATTGGCTGCTGACTGTGGACCTGGCAAGATCTGTGACGGAATCTGATTCTGAGCCCTTGGGAAGGATCTCAACGCCTAGTGCCTCAATAACTGTCCAGGTGCCTAAATGGGCAAAAATAACTTACAATCCACTCCCAGTTGCTCTGGAGGAAATTCTAATTAAAAACTGTGCAGCAAGGCTGTTATTTTATAACTCTCACTGGTACAGATGCTTGTGGGACTGGAAAAATACCATCACTGTTCCTGAATTTTGTAATATCAATAGAAACATATGTATGGCTTGGTGGATTATGAAACTGTGCCTGGGGGGTTCGGGAGCTTGTGGGTTCAATGCCCATAGCCACCAGACTAATTCTATTATTGTTGGGCCTTTGAACAGGGCCCTTGGTTCCAGGAGTGCTGCATGCCGGCTTCCTTAAGAACATGTCCTTGTAGTAGACGGGCACATTTTTTGCAAACTTGGTTCCTTTGCAGGTAGGCAGCCACGCAGTAAATTACAGGTTTAATCCCCAAAATTAATTTGCTCCCAATCAGGCACATAGACAGATAGTAAAATTATGGGGTCACCCATGTGCCTCAGTCTACCCAGGTGGACCCCCTTCCTCTAGTTAGCGATCAACAGAAAGAGACCTATTGTTCGGGTTGCCAGATCTGCTCCCCTTGTCTCTCTCCCTCCTGATAGACGTCCAGACCCCGGCCTGGGTCCCAGTCACCTCTTCACCATTGCCTTCATCCTGAAGAGCTACTCTCTCTCTTTCAACATGCATGTTGGCATGATCCTCCTGGACATTCATGCTGACTTTTTGTGGGTATCCCTTCTTCACACTATTGAAATCCTCAGGCCACACAGCTCGCGTGTAACGCCACGTTCGATGCCAAGCCCCTGCTCGATACTCCTCCGCCTACCGCTCGTAACATAGCTGTCAGATGCCGGGTGAATCTCATCAGGCTTCCCTGTACTCAAGCGGATGCCATTTATGCCTCGAGATGGCAGGCAGCCAGGTGTCTCCGATGATGAATCCTTACAGTCGAACCCTTGCCGTCCGTATATCTCCCTGCAACGGAGCTAGAGTGAAAAAAGGGATTCATCATTGCCCCCCACTCTTTAGATCTTTAGGTGGAAAGATGGTCATTTTTTGTGCAACACTTGGTGGTATTATTTCCGGAAAACGCCTATCAGAGAGCGTGGGCGGGTGGAAGGGAGGCTGGGTTGAGTTCCTTTTAGCAGTCTCTTACTGAAATATTAGCTATAATTTAAGGTGACATTTCAGCACCATTTCAGGAAAATGGCAGTAATAGTGGTTGAGCCAAAATGGATGGATTACAAAAAGGGTTTTGCTTTGCTTTTTGGGTCCTTGTTTTCTTAACAATGCTTAAGCAAATACCCTTGGAAGTTTTTCATATATAGGATCCGATGTAGTTTGCCAGGTTTTGTGAAGCTCATTATTTTCTCTGTTGCATGTCACTGCTTCACAAAGAGGTTTAGGCGCAGTCGTCAGTGCTGGACTTTGGGCTCTGACTTAATGAGAGTATCTAGTATGCGTTTCATGGTTATTTTTTTTTTTCTTTTAATGAAAATAGACTGACATGATTAGTCTTGATGTTTGATCCCTGTTGCGATGCTCATTGTTTTGACCCCTGGGAACGTTTCGCTCGCCCGGTACGCCACTGGGGCATCTGAGGACAAGGTGTGGAGTGAGCACGAGGCGTTTCTGCCCCAGAAGAAGCAAGCCATCCTCCTGCAGCAGAAGAACAAGATCCGGCAGGTAATTCAGAGCCAGATGGGCAAGGGCGATGGGAGGGAGTGCAGCCGATGGAGGTGGCATGTGGCTCAGCAGGTTAGGACTCTGTGCCTGTGATCGGAAGGTTCAAATCCTGGGCTGGATGAATGATGTCACTGTTGGACCCCTGAGCAAGGCCCTTCACGCCTAGTTGTTGTGAGGGGTGCTGCGTGCAGGTTTACCCTGTTCTGTGAATACCCCCCCCCCCCCCGCCCCCGCCTAAAGAAAGCTTGCTCTCACCTGTATGTGTCTATGCGTCTTTATTCAACCACAGGGAATATTAGTATTTGGTTCTTTTGATTTCAGATAATTGCTGTAGTAAATACAGTTTAAAGACAGAAGATGGGTGTAGGTTTGGGTATGGAAAGTAGGGCCATGTCCTTACCAAGTCAACACCCCGAGTTTAAATGAATGAAATGGTAAAAGCTTAATATAAATGGGTACATACTAAAGTCATGTTGGACATTTAAGATGTATGTTCTGTTTAAGATCAAGCGATTCAGCAGAAATTTATCATTACAGACTTTGGGGTAAACTTGTATATTTGGTTTCCATAATTATCTACATTTTATAACTTATGTTAAATGTTTTCTTTACATGGGTGTTCTCCGGTTCCTGAACGTACTAAAGCAGATGTAGTATTCACGCTGTGTTTTTAATCAGAGTGTCGGAGTAGCTAGCTAATGGCTGAGTGGGTATAGGACAGAAGGTGGAGTCTTTGGTTTCTTTGTACCCTTTTGCAGTTAGGTGAGACGGGCTGCAGGTGACGGTGAAATTAATGTGTATTTCTTTCGTGTATTTTCTGGTTTTTTTTTTAAAAAAAAACTTAAGAAAATTATTACTGTTTAAAATGCACATGCATCCTCTGTACCACACGACACTACTCCGGTAATTCATGTTCAGGGACGTAGCTAAATATCATGGACCCCCTGACAAAATGTCACCTCGGGCCCCCCGCTTGGCTTTATGGCACCCCCCCACCACCACCACCACTCCCCGGAGCGATATAATTTGCCAGCCGTGGTGGGGGGAGTCCCCTTGGTAAAATTTCGCATTTATTGTATATTGCACAATGTGTAATGTAACTAGCGTATTATTTGACGTACTCAAGGGCTCCAGTAGTGCCAGAGAATCCAAGCCCCTCCATCGCCCCTGGCGACGGTCAAAACTTCTGCCAGACGGCGGAGATCAGCTGAAGGAGAGCGTACGTCACTGGATCCACGTGGTCTTGGAGTAGCCGTGTACTTGCACGGTCTCCGCGAACCCGAGAACACCGGAGTGCCAGGGTGGGACTCCGGACAAGTGGGAATGGCTGCAGTTTTTAAAATCATCAAAGCTGATTTCATGCACGCGCTCGTATTCAGGGTTAATTATTCTCCTTCCTGCAGACTTAGTGGGGTGCTTTAGTGCTGGGGGGTGGGTGGCTAGTTAGTTCTTAGTTCCTTTGCAGGGTTTATGGGGAGATTTACCTTTGTATGCTTTTCAGCTAACTACACAATGGCTTAATATTTAAACATCCGTATTTCCCCCCCCCCCCCCAACAAACATCATTAGTAAATGGGACACGGGATTTATTACAGCCATGTCTAGTATTAGCTCACTCCCAGTGCAAACATTTTAGTATTTTTAAATGTTATGATGTATGCCGTGTATGACCCAAGATTTATGGAAGCAATTAAGGTGAATTTCAGTGCTTGAGACAGACTGATTGTTTGTGTATTTTGCAAATTTATATTTGACATACCAAAGTAAGTAGTGACTAGTGTTTAGGAGACAATTTCACCTTGCCAATAACACACAATGTGGTCTGATATAGAAAATATCCATCTTGTCTGTCCTTACATTGTCAGTCTTGTTCCTCAAGTTGATGGTTGTGGTATTCATAGGTAATCTTACTTAAAGCTGCTTAATTCTAATCGAATGTTTACATTGCACTTTTTGTGCCGAGTTACATGATTTTGCATGCATAGGTAATTAAATAGTATGATTTACTGCGTTTTTTTTTTTTACTGTTTTCTATAGACTGTGGTGGCCCTGTTCGCAGACCCTGATTGCACTGAGTAATATTTTGGAAAGCAATCTGACTGAGGAGGCTATGGAGAACGTGGCGGAAATTAAAAGCTCATAGAATGTCCCGGAAAGGGAAAATTGCAAACCATAAGTACGGCTATTCACCAGAATAATAAAAAAAGGAATGTGTGGTATATATATGGTGGAAGTGTCCAGCTTTCTAGTCCATGGCAGTGAGGGAACATGGAGAGACTTGAGTCGAGAGCTCACAGGGGATCCAGTGCCAAAAACTGGAATCGGGGCCTCCTTCCCGCTCAAAGGGGGCCGTGGCCGCACCCCCCTCCCTGGCCGTGTCGCCCGGTTGAAAGGTGAGCCTTTCACACCCCCACTTTAGTTTTGACACAGGTGCACTGGAGCAGACTGTCCATGTGTTTTGTACACGGCAACTAGGGGTAATATAATGGAAGTGAAAAGGTAGTGGTGG
>JAODJX010000066.1:1082892-1098989 GCA_026776945.1 Isichthys henryi
GGGGGGGTTAACTGCTTGGGTCATGGGCCAGCATGCTGACTGAGGACGGACACTCAGAATGGGAAGTGTGTCCTGGCAGGGCTGGGAACATCTCATAGCCTTGCTCACACGAATGACCTGCCCCAGTAAATATCCGGCAGAATAAGCTGGAAGGGTTGTAAAAAAAAAAAGCCATAATTCCAAGGGAATTCAATTTGATTAATAATGCTTGACTGTTATAAGGAGGGGAAATAAGTACAGCGCTGAGGCGTGTAGCTAATTTTTGGCCATTTCACTCTCCTTGTTTATAGAATTAACGCAAGAGCACGTGTTTTCTCCCTTTTGCGGTTATGTAACATTGCGTATGGCATCAGTTTTTTCCTACCCTGTACATTCTTTAATTTCTGTAGTTTTTTCCCCCTTAACTTTTTTTAAAAACTGTTTCTGGTGCGTAAGTATAGATATTAGGCCCTAATTCCTCTTTTGACGTGTCGCGAAATCTATTGTCATGTTATTTTTGCGAGTTATATACACAGTGGCGTCTATATCAGTCACTGGGAGAGAGAGGAATTACGTTGCAATCATGCAATACGATCTTTTTAGATGTGTTAGTAAGTTATCTGGTTGACAAGGGTCATAAAACGGATAAGGGAGGTGTATGTTATAATGGATAACTGCAATAATAATACTTTAATGGGTCACAGCTCTAGATATGGGAAAGGCGAGCGGCAATAGAGATGCGCGGTTCTCAGGCGTCAAGGTGCGACCCAGGCGTGAAGGTCACGAATACGACGGCATCCTTTACACGTTTCTTAAAGCTAAGACGCATAAACGTCGCATTTTATATAACATTTAAAAAACCCTATTAGTAGACCAGAAGTAAATGTCAGGTGTGCTCGCTGACCTGCCGCAGCCCAGAACAGGAGTCTCCACATGAACCGCAGTGGTTTACTAAATTTTCTGTATAGCCATTAGATCACGTAAGAAAAACAGGGTATTTCAACGGTTCACTGACGGGAGCAGAAAAAAGTCCCCTTTCTGTGGCCTGCTGGAGTTATCTAACGTTTCTTGGCGTCTGCGGCTCAGGCCGGCGTCAAACCGCAAACCCGGCAAAACGAATATGGTCATGATGTACCGTAAAATATTCAGCGCGACAATTCATAACATGGATGGATATCTGCGGGATGTAGAATATTCTGTCATTCTGTCATTCTGCTTGAAAGTTAATTTAATAGACATTAAATTACGTTTATCCGTAGACTTGCGTACACGTTTGGGACCCGGGACAATCGGACGCAAGTCGATCTGGTCGTATCTCGATAGTTATAGGACAGAGGTAAGACATCAAATACAGTACTGTAATGCACACACAGTACTATACAGGAAATAATAACGTACATACACAATCACAACATTTTTTAACAAATACGATACACCGGCTAACGTCCTATTACGTCCAGTTTCGGGGGGCGTCTCTCCAGCCGTGTGTATTAATTTACTGTGGACTTCGGACGTAACTCAATAGGACGTAAGTCGACGGACACCTGTATTTAAAATATGTATAGCCTGTCGCATTAATTTCGAATGGGAAAAATTATTTCGTAATATTTCAGGTTACGGTTCAGTTTTTAATTAGGAGGAAAATTTAAGCGACCTGGAATTTTTTAGATTTTTCTGATGTTATGTATCTTCAGTAAAAGAGGTTTTCTGTGTCTGCATAGAATCTGAAATGCTACAGCGCGTCACGTAAAACGAAAGGCTATAACCAAGAAAAACGTATATTTTCTCTACCCTTGCTCAATAGCTCGAAGTGTGGTTTAGTCTTACACCAGATGCCTGTCGATATGTACTCAAAAATTTCAGACAATAATAAAAATTACAATATCGCGAGTGTCATAAGGTTCCGTTTTCCACTCAAGTATTATCTTATTTAAAATACTAGGCTAATGCCTCATATTTTGTGACGGCATTGAAATTATTTTCTAAAGGAATTGACTGTTGCAACATAATTAACTTTTTTATTTAAAACGATTCAGCTGTTGTCACGAAAACACTGTCACGTGACTTAGTTGTTTGACCGTTTCGTTTTAATATGCATGGGTATAGTTTTTATTCATTGGTTTGAGTTTACCAATAAAACTCGCCAATAGCGCAAAATACAAAACGAACAACAGTTCAGAGGTAATTGAATTAAGTATCCAGTAATCATCTTTTAAATAGTAGGCCTATCAAATCAACCTCTGTTAATAAACCAAAGGTTACTATTGTTACAATAGTAATAACATCTTTACATTGTAAAAATGGGCGTAATTGGTAACGAAAAACAAATGTTACTAACTGATTTTCTCATTGGTCTCAGCAGAAACCGATTTATACCTATATGTAGCGTATTTTAAATGAGCTGTTTTAAGATGACAATTTTCAGGAGATTTTAATTGTGATGCACGGAAAACGCAAAGGGACGTTTAAAATGAATGTCTGGAAAAGCGGCCCTTCGCCTGAACTTTATTAAAACATTCTGTATTGCAATAAACATGTTGATAATTTCCATTCACCTTTTTGGATACAGAATAATCGATTTGCTTATTTCTCCTCTTACAATAATATCAGTTTGTACAAATCACGTTGCACTGGAGTGAAGCATGCGTTTTTTTTTTCTATTAAGACAAGCAAAGAAATAAAAAAATACGTCAAACCAAGCGCTGGAAGTTGTTCCACAAATACATGACGCCGGCTGCTTCGTAAAATGTGCGCTTTCTGCACGTAAAAAACACACACAGAGACACAAAGGGGAAGTATAAAAATTTACATACAACAGTTAATTTCTTTTACCATGTTATATCCGTTAAAGATTTAAGTTTGTTTATTAATTTTCCCCGTCCAACAATGATAGCAAGATTCAAATAGTTTAAGTCTTCAAAGCAAGCAAGCTAAAGGTCGACAATTGTTCCTTTTTCCGTATTTACAATGTGACAATGTAACAAATGTCTTCACTATGAAATCCAAAACATGGATATTTTGTTGTGCAAGTTTATAAGTAATCACATAAAACCCGCATAATCCATTTAAAACGACTGCAACCAATCCAGTTGTCGGTTTGTGCCATCCGCAGGTCCGCTTGTGATGTGTAATTTTATCTAAAACGTCAACTGTTGTACTGACAGGCGTTTAGGCCCGAACCGGGACTTTGCAAGCCACTGTATCCAAAAGTAGGGTGCTGCTTAGATTTCAGTCTCAGCGTGGCCAGGCTGGAGTTGCAAGTGTCCCGATACACACTATAAGAGGAACCAGGTGGTCCGTAAGGGCAGGTGGACGAAGACATGGCCGAATTGATTGAGGAGCTGCTTATGCCGTTAAGATTGCTGATGTTGTTCAGGCCGGACGCAGGCATGCCCGGCACGGCGGAGTGACCCATGCCGGAAGCCATGCTCATGGAAGAGATGGAGTTTGGCGCCGAGAACATGGACTGGGAAGTCAGCGGGCTCATGGAGTTGAAGAATGGAAAGTTTTTCGTGGACAGCGGGGCGGGGGCCAGTGCTTTATTCGTCCAGTTGTTGTAAGTGTACGCTGGGTACATGTCGTCGTAGGGCTGCATCAGCCCGCTGAACTGCGGCAGGTAGCTGTTTTTGCACAGGTCCATCTGTTGGTTGCGCTCCCGTTTCCTCCATTTCGCCCTGCGGTTTTTAAACCACACCTATGCGACACACAAAATTCGCATTAATAATTTACTTAATATGAGATCTATTGTGTCGATGTATCACAGACCAAGTGTGTGCATTTTCAGAAATAAACACGGGGGCAGTGTGTATATAGGCGATGGCAAAAGTCGCCGAATGAAACACTGTAATGTGTTATTAAATTTAATTAGATACAATGAACACATCCCCCCCCCCCGTTTTCAAAATCCAGCACAGTCACAGTCAAAATACAAAAACTTCGCTTATGATTATTATTATTTTTTTTTTTTTTATCAAAATCTAAGTTAAACTTCTCAGTGTTAACTTTCAATTCTACCGCTTTTAAAACCGGGCATGCAACGCTTCCTTGAAGCACGTAAAATTGTGTATGTAATATTATATACAGATATGTAATATACATGTAATATTTTCTATACGTGGCTTTCTGACTAATGTAATTGCCATTTTAAATCATTTATTAACACATCGTTTTCAAACGGATTACACGTTGTGTGTGTGGAAACGTACAGTGCAGGCTAATTATATAAAATCTGGTAAATGATTCTTTAGCATTACAATTGCGTGTTATTTTAATTTGGCGATCATGAGTAGAATGCCGGTGTTTTAAAAGAAGTTTACACAAATTTTATTCCGGAGGCAAATTTACAGCAGAACAATTAGGGCCTAGTTGAACCAATACACAATTAAAGCGCCACTGATACAATCAAGACTAGAACTCCATCACCGGGCTACTATAGGCCTGTCTACTTAAACGATTTGATCCAATGATTATCTATTGTCATCGTCCCAAAGACCATTTGCTTCTTACATCTGTAGTGGCAACGTAAATAAATTCTGAAAACGAACAGCAGAAAATGCGATATAAATGTACGCCCTCTGATTAAACTTTATTTACAATTTATATAAGCCCACATTAAAATTTGCAACCATTTTCTGATTAACCCTACTTAATGTTGACGCAGCTGCATACTCTCCAATGATAAACTTCGTCCATGTAACATATTTTAATACTAATGCCTTCCATTATAGTGAAACGTAGTGTAACCTTAATTGGCATCGGGATAAATATGCCATTTACGCAGTTCATATAGTCATATCATATTTCGCTACAGCTAAATTCAGAATTAATTCAGTTAGTTTCCTACGTATTTGGTCGCAGGAATTCACCACTATCTACAACATGGTGTGTATAGCAAGCCGAAATCGACGGAATTGTGGGCGTCGCAGATCGTACAGACTAGAAAACGGATTTGTGCTAGACTTCCCCGGGCCGCGGAGTCACGTTAAACATACGACCAGCGGAGCCTTACCCGAACTCTGGCCTCGGTGAGATTAGTCCACACGGCTATCTCCTCTCTGGTGCTCATGTCCGGATACCGGTTTCGCTGAAATGTGGCTTCGAGCTCCTGCAGCTGTTGGCTGGTGAAATGCGTCCTCTGTCGCCGCTGTTTCTTCTTTTTGGGGTCCTCGGCCGTTCCATCATCGCTTCTGTGCTCTGCCAGCCTTTCCTTATCTAAGAAACAGACGCACACTCGCTGTTTATTTAACTTCGATCACAGTTCTCATATATGGCCGTACCTTTACTGAGAAGTAACTACACTGTACTCCGTTTGCAAAAAAGTATAGGCCTATATTCTGAGCAGCGGTCAAAATGACTGTTTCCATGTTTATTAAATACCAGGGTTGCGATTTCAGCATAGCAGACAAACATGCAAAATACGCCATTAAGAAAATTACATAGGAGCATAATAAAAGCAATTCAGCATCTAGTCGTGTTGCAAAACACGGTGAGATTGTGACAGTTTCTTAGATATAAACAGATTTACAGACCTCGGACACAGTACCGCTTGAGGGGAGCTAATGTTGTTTTTGCTTTAATTAACCTATTAAATGTTAATATTAAATTTAAAAAACGCCCGTAATACTGTGTAAGTTAAGCAATGATTAAAGTTACTTTGTCTGTCATTTGCTGTTTAAGTAAATTCTGTTTATTGCCAAAAGTTCATTCAGATAATGAACAGGAAAAAACGTAAATACCCAAACAGAAAGTCTACTTGCATAAGTAACTTGAGTGAATTAAGTGTGCATTTTGCAAAATTTTGTACACGTTTTCAAGCGACGTGTATGATCATTACTCATTATTCCGCTTGTGAAAATGTTACAACTATTTTCCCTGACGACCAGATTTTGCAACAACGTTTATTGTTCATTTTCGATATGTTTTAAAGATAATGTGGTATTTATGTTTCCAATGTATGTATTAATATCACTGATTATTTTATTCAAATAATCAAGTCATTGTAAATTTACGCGTATTTTGCTTTAGTAGGCCCCTTGACTGCTGGCCAGTCTCTCAATAATAGGCTACTTCAGTGTGAAACATACCTGTCCTGCACGCATAGTTTAATATATATTAATATTTCCGCAGCATTGCGCATAACAGTCATAGAAATTCGACTTGGAGTAATAATCAGATGATGACCTTACCTGCAATTTCGGTATCTGACGATTCGCTGCTGGAGTTATCTAACGTTTCGCGTTTGCTGCTGGAAGTCCTGGGCAAGTGGAAGGTGGAAGCCATGTCGCGCGCCGGCTGGGGTCTTACAGCCTCGGAGATTCTGTCCAGGTTCATACCACCTTAATGAAAGAATGATGCTGCATTAAAAAGCAGGCTCGCTGTGAATATTCTAGCTTTCTTTTTGATTTAGAAACTCATCTAAACAGGCGATTAAAAAAAACTCTTCTCGAATACGGTCGTTGTAGCGAGGGCAACTTGGAAGTTTAGTTTCGCACCGATTTCCGTCCGACTTTCGCCGGCGAACGTAATTAATTCGTACAGCAGTGACTGTAAGTACACTTCCAGTTTGTGTTGCGGAGAGAATGGGCTCATCCCTTCAGAGTTAAAGCTGTCTAGCAGGAAAACCCGCGTAGATCCACCCATTTTTCCTATTAAACCTCCCCTATCGCATAGGAGGGGGTCCCACCCACAAACTACGATCAGTCTAATCCGTCTGCAGGCAAGAGCACTTTTTGGATTTGTCACAGAGGAACACAAGAGCAAGCACCGCTTTACGTTACTTGTGAAACTCCCGAAGAAAATGGGCCTTTTATTCGGGCATGTTTGAAATAAGCCTAAGCGAACTGCTACGGGCAGCTGGGCGCGCTTGTATACACACGCACACAATGTATATTCGGATACGAGCTGAATTGAATAAACACTTGCCGTGACCTGCCTTGCTATGTTTCGATGTAAAAACATTTCGTGTAAAATACAGTAATTTATACCCTAGTTTAGACTGAGAACGGGGGAAAAAAGTATTGCCTGGAAAAAGTAGTCTATATCCATTAGTGCAATTTCGTAAAATGGCGAATAAACGACGTCTTGCAATTGACGAGTTAGCATAATATTTTATCTATCACAGTTAAGAATATAATTGGTCAGTAATAAACTGTAAATGACCATGTTTTAATGGTTGACCACTTTCCTGTCTCTCCGACACACACACACACACACACACAGGCGCCCACCCACCCTCAGTATACGGGTGTTAGATTGAGGTATACGTTCCATTGTTTCCAGTAGTAAAAGGTGACTTGTCAATCATGTGCCCATCAGCCTAAGCAATCATAATTAATGCTACTCGGATTTTCTCCCCAAAAGGCAATATATGCGAATTTCGTTCACTTCAGAAAATTAAGCTTTTTAGGAAACCATTTGTTAAGAAATAACTTTATGTCTCACCACAATTTCGCATTAGCTTGCAAATAAATATCTAAAAAGTCGTGATTTTAGTAGTTATATATATTTGGAATAAAAATAATAATAATAATCGGTTCTGTTGGTACCTATTTGCTCCACTTGCCTAGTATTCACAGTCCAGTATTGATTCTTAAATAATCATGCGAGCCGAATAGTAAAACTTCAATTCAATTTAATTACAATTTAAAATGTTGTTATAACTGACACATTGTTATAATTTAAAAAATATCCATTTTCTTAAATATTTAACACTGTGTACATTAATAATTGTGTGCGGGATTTCACAGGTATACATTGAGAACATGCCTGTTGTTGTAGGATAGTGTATTTATATAGTATTTTTTCACAGATTGTAAATGAATGAAACTTAACAAATTTCCCGCAAATGTTGTTACTTTGGTGTTGCTTTTGTTTAACCTACATATGCAGATGATGGGATACTTTCGTTCGTTTTAACCACAGTCCAAATCACCCTACCAACCTTAAGAGCCGGAAGAACGTTAAACTTATTAATACTTAAAGCAAAAGATTATTTATTTAATCAAAATTACAAATGTGAGCGTATAGTTTACAGAATCTCAATTTACTTAATGCCAACGGAAAATTTCTTTTGAATTAAAACCTGCACCTATATACGTTAAGTCGGTTACTGTAAGCAAAGAAACCCAGATTTTACTGAATCTGATCTGCGTTCTGAAAGTCTAAAGACAAAACAATAAAGGTACAGTTGTTCACTTCAACTCTGAATTATTCGTTTTTATATTTCCTTACTGAGATGAATTTGAAACAGCGGCGCCTGCTGGTGGGAAATCATTGTAAAACGTGGTCCTTACCAAAGAATGCCAAACTCGGGATAATTTTTGTGCACGTTACGCGAAAAACGCACAATTCTGCTTCTCCTGTGGTACAAAATCTATACATCTCCCCGCTGCATTTTAACGCTACATTTTATTGCAACCTACGTTCGCTGTATTTGTCAAATTCAAAATTCAATTCAAAACCCGGAGAAGTCGATTTTCAGTCCCTATTTTTATAAACCGATTCTCAAATTTTAGTGACCTTTCCTCGGCCTTCCAAAGAATGTTATATTTAATTGAAAAAATGTTCGAAATAATTGAAAAACGACAAAGCCGTTCATTATTTTATTATATTCCTGTACATTTTCCGCGACTGCTCTATCCAAGGCGACTTAAATTACAACCCATCACTCCACTTTATCTGTACCTTTCGAGATTTGAACCAACGGCCTCTGTCTTGTTAGCGCAATGTGCTACTTATTGACCTAGCAAATGTACTACGTAGTGATTATTCTTTACTATATAGGCCTGTTTCTATTTGCGGATAAATACACAACAATCATGCTGCTGATTAACACTTACTCGATTAGTTTTTATGTGTCAATGGATTTTTGTTTTATAAAAGAAATTGTGCTATTTTATTATTTGAATACCAGTGAGATCATTCGATTGTGTTGTATTTGAGATGTTTTTGCGGCGATAACATTTGACATTGAGTTTAATTTTACCAGAAAGAACCCTCGAAGCAAAGGTTCAGCACGTTACCCATCACTGGCACGCATGGGGGAGGTAAGGGTCATGACCCCACAATATTCTCCTACCTTAGATAACGTTTTACTTGCTTTTCAAAATGTATTATTACTCAAAGATTAAATCATTAGAAAATTGACAAGAAAATTACCAACGTATTAGCTCCGGGACACGCACACGAGATTGCATTTAATTATTGGTTAATTAACATGTCTGCGTAGTACAGAATAAATTATTTACATCCTGCAAGGCGCGCTTACGGGGTAATTTCTCCGCTTTATTTCTAAACTGTCCAATGGAAGCAGCGAGACAAGTAAATTTATTATTATAAATTTAGTTATTGATAATTGAACTTCGCCATTTGTCAGTGTTTTCTGTGTCAGTTTGATCAAGCAAAACATTCGCTTAAATGGCGTTAAAACATATACAGGACATTTCATTTCCGATTTACTTGTCCTTCGTTGTTTAATTTTTACATTAACGTTGTGTTCTACGTTTCAGTTTCCCCCAATTAACGCACGGGCCTGCTATTTTTCAGTCTAAGAAAAATACAAACAACTCCGCATTGTCAAATATATAGAAGTACGTCACTGGCAAATCTAGTTTGTAACATCAGTTATACTAATATATTGTTACACACAGAATTTACGTTTTGAAGCAACAGCGCTTTTTTTGTTATTTTGCTAAACGACCGTATCTTCGCTCCGCGTAATTTTTATACCGAAATTCCGAAATTTATCCATGTAGTAAAAAAGGGGATTGAATACGTTGTTTTAATTATTATTGAAATATCACTAGTAAAATATTGTTGTGTGTTTAGTGTGTACAGGTCTAGCAGGCCACGACACTAATGTGTGCACCATATTCAAAGATAACTGTGCAAAACCACATCAAGTTGTAATTTTGGTTTAAAAAATAATGCTTAATTGCTACTCTTGTACGCGCCCAAGTAAATAAACGCAAACGCCAATCTTGCAGACGTGATTAGAAAGTGTCATAGTGGACCGTAATCAAAGCGTTCGTCAGGCGTATCAATAAATTTATTCAAGTCTAAGGGTGATGGCCTTTCACTGTGTGCAGGAACAACAGTCTGTGAAATCTACTGGCTCCTGTGATTAAAATTTGAAATGGAACACGTATGTGTTTAAAACGATTAAAGTACGATTATGAAATGCCACACATTTCATTATGAAAGTGTCACCCCATCATATAACAGAGATTAGCAAATAACAGCAGATGGGTTTCGATAATACGGTTCCTTCTAGAGAAGGAGCTTTGCCTTTGATCCTCTGTGTTGTGATAAAGACGGTCTGACTGTCTCCGCAGCCGATGCTCACTTGTATCTCCGCTATAACCTTTTCGACGGTCGTGTTAATTAATTATAGCGGTCGGATCAGCTCTTATGATCAGCCGCGACAGCAGCAGAGATCTGGCAGGTGGCGTTAACTTGACAGATGTTGACTAGCTTAGACTCCTGTAATTCTATTCGATCGTTTAAAATTAAACCTTTCTGTAAATGCTTTGCTCATTTACTGTGGTCGCCCATATTTAAGGTTTACAGTAAAACGCATTCTTATGCGTTTTCCTTACACCGCCATTTGACAACAACCATTACGTATGTCAACGATGACACTGTTTATAGTCGTCATTATGCAGGCTATGAAATCAAGCGAATAACCATTATTTATTCATCTGTTTGCTGTTCTTACCCCCGTGTCCCATTAGGTCAAAAGAGAAAAAAAAACGAAAGCTCATAAAATCTGCATATCTTTATACCAAGGGCACACACAGACGTTTTGGCCGGACCTTGTAAAAGCGGCTTTTATTTAATGTGGTCAGTTTTTCAGATGGGCGAATCGCATTGCAGAGAAGCAGCATTTGGTTTCGGAAAAAATGATGCTGTTCGAGATTTAATATCAATAAACATGTTGCGTATTAAATTAAACAACTCACGTTGTTTTTCGTTAGGAGCACACATGGCGTCACATGCGATTTTATTTAATTAAACATTTTTTTTATCCCCCCCCCCCCTATTCCCTTTCCAGTCTTTAGCTAAACACAAACTAACAATAACTAGCGTATTTGTGCTGGAAATGAAATCAAACAAACATGCCTCAACATCCGAGCGTAATTCCAGATGGTCGGTAGCCGGATTAAGTTTAATGCTTTCATGTTCCGCTGAAGATTCCTATATCTTTGGGCGCCAGGACCTCTCTGATGGGTCTGAAACCCCTCAGAACTTGCAGTACAGCGAAGGCCGAAATATGCGACGTGCAAGCCCTTGGTAAGTATAGCTCTACATGTTAGAGAAGTATCCGACTGGTACAACCCAGTTATTAGGCAAAGACTGGCAAAGTCTAACCTACACTTTTCTAACTTAGCGTAGCGACAGATCATCCATTCGTGATAGAAATCTTACAGTTTTAAGCAAGGAACTTAAACACACTGGGAATACACCCGAACAACGTATCAGGACGGCAGAACACAATGGGAAAATATGTGTAAAACTGAATAACATTATGCTAGCTGACTGGCATTTATAATAGGCCTAAATTTTACTTAAACACAATGATGTCAATACATTTAGTGAAGCGCTAAAGATACGCGTTGAACAACTGATCAGATTACAAATACTAAAAAGTTATGATTATTATTTATTTGCGGCCTTGCGCATGGCAAATGGCGAAGGTATACACGTGAAACAACAAAGCCACACCGTCAACGCCTGTATCTAACAAATATATATTTCGGTTGCATGGTGCATAGTGTGTAGTAAGAATGACACAAAGTAACAGATAAGCATGCTGTAATACCTGGATCCCCGCAAGAGATTATATTCTTAGACAAATTTAGTTCCATTCCAAATGCCTGTAACACAGAATAACATCAGTCAAAATTTGCCATCAACATACCGTCGCTTACATGCCTTTGGAATCAGCTCCGGCCATTATTTTGAATCACAAAGACAGCATTGAAATGCAGGAAAATAAACACCACGAAGATTCATATTTTAAGATACGTCTGTCTGGCAATCACGAAGACCGATCAATACACTTTTCGGGGCATATATGATTTTTTTCCATTCTATCTAAAAAAATACAACAATGTGCTATAATTGGTCTATAAATCAATAGTTAGAAACTTCCCAGCTAAATATTAACTTTAAAAAACGATAAATTACACTCTTTGTGTGATTACTTCCTGATTTTACCCCAGCGTATTAATCGTTTCGGTATGCGGTTTCTTTAGTTTAAATGCAGATAATATAAGCCTTGCGTGTTTATCTTTTCGTAACATATTCACGCAACTTCTCTTATCTGTTGGAATCCCTGTGCTTGTTTAATGTCGACAATAAATCGCGACTCTACGCTCCTGCTCTCTGCTTCAATCACACGCGCGCATACACCCGCGCCGCTGCTATATAAACACAAAAAGCTCTTTGAATCTGTTTCATCTACTTCTGACACTTGACTTTTGACATCAAATATGGTTTAGTGGGCCTTAAAGATAGACAAAAGCGACATGTCGTTCTGGTCGCATTTACGTTTATATATTTAAAAACACTCATTTATACCAAAGCAAGTTTCAGATGGCTGTATTAACGACGACTGTACATATAATCTAAATTGAATACACTAGTAAGTAGTGGGCCGGAACACGTTACGGTATTAAAAACAAGTGTACTATTTAAAAAATGAATTTACTATGGAATTTTTTATGACAACCCAACAAAGGCTTTTTACGTGATATTTTGTCTGGTTGTTTTCCACGTTATTACTAAGACCTTTCTGAAATTCATTATTAGAATTACTAAAAATGACGAAAGACGTTACCGTTCTTTGCCATAAAATTACATTTTGGTTGCGACAAAACGAGAACTTCAATTCGCACGTTGATCCCTGTTGTCTATAGTTCACTTAGCGCCGGGGCTTAACTAAGACATCAACAGATATAGAATAAAAGATAAACTGTAGTCGAAGGTGTCTTGTACAGTGAGGTACATTATCGAGTTAATTACCTATATTCTTACTAATCCATCTCTTTATGTTCCTAAAGAAGCACGATCTTTTGTGCAAGAAAAGATTTACTTAACAACTGGAGCCCTTCGCCGGACTCCTCACTCTCCCCGCGGTGGACTTTTGTACTAAGGCAAATATCAATCCATGAAGTTGCCGCGCCAGTACAATTTGATACATGGATAAAGTTATCTGATGCCCATATTTCAAATCTAATACATTTTCAATCAAAATGATGTCAATATGGCATTCAAGCCTTAACTTATGGCAGTCGTTACCTTTGCGCACAGCCTGAACGACACCAGCTGAATTATCACCCTAAATTCGTTAGATTTTCTACGGCGTTTAAATATACGGGCAACTTACCCGTTAGTTCCCACCACAGAGAATTGATTTTAGAAATTTCCTTTCCCCATGCAGGTGTTAAATAGATCCAGTGACGCGCAGATACGTGCCGGACTGATCTATGCTCTTTAATGCAGCGCCAGTGCTGTACGGGGTTTTCTTTACAAGCTGCCTCTCGCGCTCCAGTGACGTCACGCGGGCAATTCCCTTTTGCGTCCCCGTTACCGGCTGGTAATATGTTGCAAGTCTATGTTCCAACAAGTATCGTTTTAAAGGCTATGGACATTTTGAACAATGTTTTCACTATTAAACTATAACTCTATATAATATTAGCATCGAATAGCTACAGAACAGAAATGTTTTGTATAAACACACACACACACACACACACACACACACACACACACACGCACACACACATGCATATACATATACATTTTTTGCAGACACACATGCACAGGTTGGCTTATGGAAAATTCAGTCTATCTACACTATATTTCGGTTTATTTGTATGTAATGGACGTAACACATTAAAGTGTCAGAATAATAACCGATGAACGGATATGAAAATATTACTTTAACTATACTAAGCGGCCACATACACGAGTGATAATGTAATTTCTTAATGTCCGTCTATGCAAATGTCCGAAGGTATTTTTATGTAACCTTGATTTCCTTATGAATTCAAATTACATAACAATATATGTGTATACATACATATGTAACACATAACAGGTTCATTTTATAACGTGCTTCTAATTATAGTTTACAAAATGTGTCGTGTCGCGTTTTATCCGCTTTATTGATATGAAAATAGTATGTCTTTTGGTCTAAGTCTCATATCAGTGTATCTGTTCTGCATCCATTGAATGTTACGCTGTATTCACCCGTTGCGCATGAATTGAGAGGTAAAAAAAAATAACTGTTTTATTATCAATTACTGAAACAAGAGCTGGAACAACCGCAATATCATTCACTGACCGACTAAACCGGTTGCATCGGAACACAATTTACGCATTTGAGGTGTAACACTTCTAAATAAGTGACCGTGTATTTCATGTTAGAACACAGTTAGAAACGCAACAGTAAAAGCTAAAATAATAACTACCCCAATTAAAGTTTGCAAATCTTTCGACGAATCCAGTCGTCTTCAAAAAAGCGAACATGTATTTATTATAAGGACTACAAAATCGAACGCTTCCCCTATATTCATGCCCGTTTATGAGATATGATCATTTGTTTCGTAAATGTAGGCTGCGTGAATTCAGTATAATATTAAATCATATTAAAGAAACGTATATGGAACACTAACGATAAGTATTTTGCATTGTAGGTTTAATTTCGACCCATTCCCTAATAAATATATAATTCGATTAAAAGAGTATAATGTATGTAATCCATTAGAGACAATTTAGGAAATTTCAGAAGTGTATGATGGGGAATTTAAACGCCAATTTCAGTGCTTAAAACAGTTACCTATTGGTTTTTAATTAATATAATTAAATTATATATTTATTTGGACAAACGACATATAAAACAATATGCACGATTAATCGTGGCCGCACAGCACAAAACTTTCCAAATAAGTTATATAAACCACGGAACGTACTTTTAATTGACATGTAAATGTTTACATCTAATAAAATCAGCATTGGATGAAAGGAAAATAAGATGGAAAAAATGCTACTTTCTAAATATAGACGATTTTTGAACAACCATGGTTTCCTTTATAGACATGAAATAGAATCTATGTACTGTCTTAATCATCTTCTCTTCAAATGACCTTAAAGGGGTCATTTTACTTCAGCGGCTATATTTATGACGCATTTAAACAATAATAATTAATTTATGCTTCGTCAAGAATGGCAGAATACTATTCCATTAATTTGACAAACCATCGCTTTAAAACAATAATTCAGTTCAGTCGCAGTTGCTGGATTTCATGACCTCAGTATCCCCATGTCTTAAAATTAAACCATTCGGAACTGTTACATTACCTGTTTATTATTATTGTTATTTATTAATTTGTATTATATACAGCAGAAAAAACTAGTTTTAATTATTTAAAATTAAAAGCCTAAGTTTATTTTGTTCTTAACTTAATGATTCGTATTTCACGGTACTTAGTTGGTTTTCGAGTAAAGAAAATTTTGGTGGTCTTTCTTAGAATAGTTTAAATTTTAAACTGTATGTATGATTATATAACTCTTTGTTTTCCAGATGTTTTACATATATGGTATAATATTTATATACATTTAAATGTATTGCTTTCATTCCGCTTCCATGTATTTTTCCTTTCTGCTGCACCGTTGATAGTAATAAACGAGGCAAAACTTAAGTCCGAGGCAAAAACAACTTTACAGTAATAAATTGTTTTCGTAATACAGGTATTGGGCAGCATAGAAGCCACATATTTATGGCAACCACTCCTGCATTACGAATAGCGTTAACTCATCTTATTTTGCCAGAGTTATGTCTGACCTCGGAGACATTACATCTTAAGGTATTTAGACTGGCATGAAAAAAACAGCTATTTACAGACCGTTCACGCGGAAGGTGTTGCTGCCTGTGTTTAACGCAATAAGATTGGAAAATTCCACCAATACAGGTGTACACGTCCCAGATACAAGAATGATTTGAATTTTTCTTCTTTTGTTACTTACATTATGTGAGTATGTGTGTTCAGGGTGGGGGGTGTGTGTGTGTGTGTGTGGGGGGGGGGGGGGTTATTGCCCCTGCTTTTTAGCTGTGT
>JAODJX010000066.1:1105900-1119786 GCA_026776945.1 Isichthys henryi
GGGGGCCCCCCCCGGCCCGCGCGCCCCGCCCCCGCGGGGCGGGGGGCGGGGGGGGGGGGGCGCGCCCCCCCCCCTTCCGATCGGGGTGGGGGAATAGGCTTTCCCCCTCCTCTCGCAGTGATCCATCTCATGCCTCCTCCATCAGTATCGTTTGTAAATGTGGCTCAGAAACGCAGTTCAGAATCGCAGTTCAGAATCACAGCTGAGCGGATTTTGGATTTTCCTTACGTTTGAACGTAATAAAATGTAATAAAATATGCATTAAATACCAAGGTTTGTCTGGGAAAGTCCGAAGCTGTGCATCAGCACCAGAATAATCCCCCGACACACAGAAGATTAGGGGGAATGTTACTGAAGCAGCACTTTTACAGAACTAGTTTGTATTTTGCAGGCAAATGGCTTTTTAATGAAGTCACAGATAGAAGTTATTAATATGTGGGTATCTGAGATGATGACCCCAGCCCCCCTCCCCCTAGACGTGACGTTCAGCTGGTGGGCTGGCCTGCCATAGCAGTGCGAGGTTGTGGCATGACTCTTCCAGCCAAGTTCAGGACCTTCGACCAGCTTGGAGCCCCCGCGTTCAGAGGTCAGATAAACACAGCTGGATCCCCCCCGTGGTCCGCGGTGTTGTGGGGAGGGGGGCGGGAATTCCACCTCCTGGCCCGATACAGCGTGTCTCCAAAGTGTTTTTAATAAATCAGGCTCTCTCTCTCTCTCTCGATCCATCTTTCTCTCACCCCCCCCCCCCACCTCTCCGCTGTCTCAGCCATGGTAGCTCATGGTGAAAAGTCAGGCGCAGTGTCTGTGGGGGGAAAGAATTGGCTGGGTTGGTTTTAGCTCTCAGCGAGGAACAGTGGCAGCGATGGTGCCGTTTTTCAGTCCCGCTAACGGCCATCGTGATAATTGCTATTGGACGGTTGGGGGGAGGGGATGTTTTCGCCGCGACACGCCGACGTGTTCTTGGCCCTTGTCCCAGCATGCTTTGTACTGGAGAGAGCCCTCGGCATCGTCTGAGCAACGAGGCGGGCTCCCGTTATAGATCCTGACAAGCAGTGTCTGGGGGGGACGTTCTAATGTCGGTGTGACATTTTAGCTGAGGCAGCAGGGCATTGTGGGTAAGAGGCTATTGATCACTTTGAAGTACTTTGAAGCAGAAACCTGACTGTCTGCACACCAGATTTCATCACTGATTGAAGCAGCCAAATGCTGAAAATTAACAGCATCTTACGGTTGCCGTTTTGCCAAAAACATTCTACGAGTATCCACGGCTCTCTCGGCCCGTAGGTGTATATCCACGCCGTCTTGACACAACTGAGAAGCGTGACATGGAGATATGTCACGGCACGTAAAAAAAGGGCACAGTTTTTGGATGTCGGGGTGATTTTGGCATCACGTTTCAGACCCTGCTCTTCTCCCTTCTTCTGGTATTACGTCTCGCCGTTCGCTCAGACTGAGCCGGAATGCGTAATTGCATAGCTGTATGTAGATCGCGGGAATCGTTCTGAGGGGGGGTCAAAAAAAATAGTGTGGAATAATTCATGTGTTCCAGAGGAGCCACTGCTGATTGCTCTAGCTACCTGTTTAATATGAAAACCTGCACGTTTCGGTGAAGGTACGACGGTCGGGGCATGCAAAGGAGCTCTCGGGCCCGTGAGAAGCCGCGGCAGCTGAGAGCGGGAGGCCGCCCCGTCGCGGTCCTCGTGTTTCAGACAAATGGCACCGATGACAGACACAGGGAATTAATCGCAGGGCGATACGTATATAAAAAAAACAATCTTACGTTACAGACTTTTTCACTTTTGAGGTACGTTTCTTGTCGGGGCGGCTCGGCCACGTACGAAGCACAGACAAGAGTTTGTTTTGCCGGCGAAATTCAATACGTGAAGTCGGTTCCCTCCTCCATATTTTGGATTTATATTATAATTGGAAAACCATGTGCTGGCAGAATTTCCATGCATAATGTAAGGAAGTTTCTTTTCTTTATTCAGTTGCTGATTTATTCTTGCCTTTTCCTCTGGAAACAAGGTGTATCACAAGGTATTGCTGAGGCCTCGCTTTGCCCTCGGAGACAAGGCTTTTTATGGCCTGCAAGCTGACATTCAGTATTCCGCAGCTACCAAAGGTCGTTCTTCTTAGATGCGTAACTCTGACCGCAAATTATGAAGGTTGCCCACGGGGGTGTCCGTGTACAGTCCCACCCTCCCGCCGAACGGCATCCATGGTTCTGCGTGTGCCAGAACCCGGGACAGCGAATCAGCTTTGCAGGGCGACTGCTGGCATAACCTGAACCAGGAATCATCTAAAGGCTGCCAAGGTCAGGCTTTAAGAGGATCCCAGTTGTTTTAATGAGGCACGCGTGATGTAAAAATGCACACACACTACACACAGACGCTTCAGCCGGTGGAATGGAGAATGCCAGTCTGAAACCCTCCGGAGATAATTTAACCGACCCAAACATATCCATCTTTCTGTCCTCTTGCTCCCTTGGTCCGGCGTCTAAAATGGAACCGGACCTCTGTACACTTTGGTTGAATGGTTCTTGGGTGTGAGTTACGGTTACCTGCACAAAAGAGCTGCTAAAATCTCTCCGGTTTGGGCCGCCGGTTTATGATGTCTGATTTCCATAAGCCGACCCTAAAATTAGACATTAGATTTAGAATCGCAATGGCAGCCCGGAGCCCCAAAGCTCTGCAAGATATACTGTGGCATCAAAGCTGTTCTTTGCACCTCACAAAACCTCACAATTTATAAAAACGCGAAGATTCTGGCAGAACCGAATAGTCAGCACGCCACCCCCACCCCCCCATTTTTTAAAAAAGAACCATTTGGTTCCATTAATACCTTGGCCCCAGCTTGTACACATTAGATGCACGGCTCTGAAAAGACTCTGTAGGTTGCATGATTAATCGTCGGTGTTTCTACGCCGCCCCCCTGGCACCTGTGAGTTACGGCCGTCCTCCCGAGAAGAATCCGCAGGGTCAATTTGTCACGAAATCCAATCGGCCGGCCACAGCAGTGGGGCTTCCACCCTGGGTTTCGGTGATTGAGCCACGGACCCCGTGGACGGGCCGATAAGCCGTTTAAAATAATTTAAAAAATTGATTCTTTTTCCTGGCTCGAATAAGAAGAGATTATGTACAGCACTGAGCAAAAACCATCAACACTGGAAGTCAAATTAAAACAGATGAGATTACGAGGGACGGTTGTGTTGTGGTTCGATTTATACACACGGACCAGCATTGAAAGCAACTCATGTTGTGAACTTGATGAGCAGCTGAAAAATCATTGAATCATCGAAAAATAAGTTCTGTGTCATTGTGTAAGAGCCTGGGCGTGAAATTATCGATTAAAAAACAGGAGAAACTCCACGTAATGGAATGGGAATGAATAAAAATAAACACGCTCTGTTTGGGAGGATTATTCGCAGGCGGATGTTATGAATGAAATGTCAAAGTGCTAATTTAACTGAAGAATGTAAACAGTTTCTGCAGAAGTGCGGCGAGGACGTTTAGTGGTGACAAAAAAGCCATTAATTCCCACCTATTGTGAAGAAGTCAGCTTTTCCGTGTTACTTGTCTCTATACGAGTTTAAATACCCCCCTGTACGTGGGATTATTAAAGATAGAATTATAAGTTATTTATGACAACAAAAACGCATTATTCAATTTAATCACATTTATTTGTTGTTAATAATATTCCCTACAGAGGAATTTTCACATTTAAAAAATGGCAGTGGAATTAAAGAGTATTTTAGAAACAGTTCTTTAGCACATGATATGTGTTTTTTTTTAATGGTCATTGTACGTTATGCCGTGATAATACGCGACCTTAGCTATTGCCGTTGTTATCGCTGTCCGCTCACCGCTGTCATGCCGCGTTTCCTCGTGCAGCCGTAGCTCCACACGACGCGTCCCGACAAGCCTCCGCACGATAAAGACGCTGCTATTTGAGCCCAGTTATTATTTGCTAAACATGAAAAGTTAGCTAAATGCGTCAGTTAGCAGCCACGGTATTAAATTATAAGGCTCGTGTTCCTCCTGTGCCGTGTTCCCAGGGTGCCAGATCTGGGGCCTGGCTTGACGGCCCGGGCTCTGGAACGGTCGTCTGGTTTGCGACTGGCATACTTGTGCTCGTAGAGATCACTAACACCCAGGAGTATGGAGATAATGAGACAGATCCTGAGGTTCTACCTGTAATCCTCGTTACTGTCTATCAGTTTTAAGAACAATCAACGTTATTAAACTGGCATGGATTCCCTTCCACCCCCTCCCCCCACAACCCCCCCAACTTCTGCTCTTCAACTTTATTCCTGCCTAGAGCAATGGCAGACGGGCTACGGAATTATTCACCTGATTTGCAAGGGAAAATGGGCCATTTCTGTCAGATAGAAGTCAGCAGCCGGCAGGCTTATAAGTCCAGATTCTCCTTGCTATCGGAGGCAGCTGAGCCTACGCCGGTCTGCCAGAACACCCCCCCCCCAAGCCTATCGCCTAAGCGGGCTTCGTTTGGGCCGTCCGGGACATCGAAGATGGGCCCAAATAAGGAGAACTGGGTTGAGAAAGACTGGGGTAGCATAAGCGGGGATTGAATGGATTTGGTCTTGTCTTGCGTAATCCGTCCCAGAAAAAAAATAAAAATTGAGAAAGAAATGGATATGCGACTAGCCTTTTATGTATTCATTTATTTTCCTAGCGAATCCAGATGGGTGCCCAGGAAAAGCTTCCCGGCCGTAACTCTGCCGATCTGTTTATCTCAGAGTCTTTGCGCTGGCGAAACACATCAAGTATGACAGCGCCAGCCCCAGACAACAACCAATTTGCTCCTGCAGGTTTACATGGGCTACTTGTGCGAGCCAGCCCCCCCCAACCTAGCACCACTTTACCACGACAGGAAAGAGAGGGACCAATAACCAGGAATTTCAATGCCATCCCCCCGCCCCGATTTCTCTGAGCCAGCTAACCCTCCCGAATTACGGCCCGCGTGCGACCTCAAGCTTCGGTGCGATGCCTCTATCGCGACTCGCTTCCCGAGGAAATTAAGGCGACGTTAAAGAGCTTATGTGGGCTGCGAAACTAAAGTACCTGCAAATAAGTCTGACTGAAATTACAGCACCTGACAGATCCTTTGAACCACAATGGACACGGGGAGAATCATTCGCTATTGTGATGTCATTTTGTCCAAACAATGACTTTAGGCCGGCATTGAGCCCGAGGACATAATGAAAGCCCACAGAGCTCACGGCCCTCGTAAGGTACCAGCGTCGGCCCTGATTTAGACACTTATTCTGTCGAATCTTCAGGGTTTCATGTTCATTCCCCTGACAATGTCTGTCTGTTTGACAAGTTGGCGCCGGTGAGGTCAGTCTGAGGGGAGGGGGGAGGTGGAACGGGTTAATGGTGGAGGTGGTGCTGTTATGGGGGACTAGTTTTAATTCATTCCTTTGAAGGAATCAATCTTCGGCTAAAGTTCCGCACCTCGGAATCTCCAGAGTTTTCGGGAAAGGGGGACGCATTCGGGAAGGGGGCATTGGCGTTAAGGTTGCGGACTGTTTCGGGGTGAGGACGAAGGCGTGTGGGGCCCGACAGAAGCGCGCGAGGCGTGGTGTTCTGCTTTCTCATTCCGGCACTTTCCGAGGGGGCCGTGGCTCCCGTCCAGGTGTAAGCTGAGACGCTGGGACACTCCCAGTTTAAATGATACTTGTCAGGATGCTCCTTCTCAGACTACCGTACGCGCAGTTTCTGTGTGCGTTTAACTTCGGGTTGAGGGAGTGGCGGCCCTCTGCGATTTCGGGGATGCGTTTGAAGGAGTACGGTAAATAGAAATTAAAGTAATCATGACTGTTATTTTTTCAGTTCATCAACAAAAGCGACAAGCACATGCACATATTTTATAATTGAAACCCTTTGTGTTATTTTGAGAAAAATTTGGTTAGTCCTTGGCGGTGCAAAGGCACTCGTTTTTGGCAGGACCCGCTAAGGAAAAATCCCCCCCCCCCAACAGATAAGGGGGCCCATAATTTCTAGCTGCGCCCCCGGGTGCCTGGTGATCCTCAGTGCTGTTCGTTAACTGGGATGCCCCTTCACCCACCCAAGCAACTGCGAGAACCTGGAAGTGTAATCAAAAACCGAAACAATAAATGCCTAACAGCAAGAATGTATGTAAGACGGTGTAGGGAATGATTGTTCTCACGATGTTAAACCAGCGTGTTACTTGTGTCCCACACTCATGGTGGTGGCTATACTAAAATGACTGACTGCTCCGTGTGTTTAGTAGCAGCGTAGCTACACTTGTGAGGCCTGTCTAAAAGAAGTTGAGCATGTCTATACAGTAGAAAGCGACCAGGCTGAGTTATGCAGTTACATTCGACTTCTTTCAAACTCTGCCTTTAGCCTCTGGTGTTAGCCGTCATGTTCTGCTCAGGTTTCTTTATCTGGGGGGAAAAGCTAACAGATCACAGAAGTCCCGAAACGCACAGATCGCGTCCGCCTGACAACTCTGTAACGGCTCCTGTCTCTCTCTCATTTGATGGGTTTTCATATTAGCATATCCAATCATTCTTAAACTGCCTGCTGTCTTTGGGATCGACTGTTAACAAGAAAGGTTAATCTTGAGTTCAATGAGAAACGATGAGGGACAGTGTATCTCCGTCCTGCTGTAGGTAATGAGGGAGTGTGTGTCTCCATCCTGCTGTAGGTAATGAGGGAGTGTGTGTCTCCGTCCTGCTGTAGGTAATGAGGGACAGCGTGTCTCCCTCCTGCTATAGGTGATGAAGGACAGTGTGTCTCCCTCCTGCTGTAGGTAATGAGGGACAGTGTGTCTCCCTCCTGCTGTAAGTAATGAGGGACAGTGTGTCTCTGTCCTGCTGTAGGTAATGAGGGAGTGTCTGTCTCCATCCCGCTGTAGGTAATGAGGGACAGTATGTCTGCGTCATGCTGTAGGTAATGAGGGACAGCGTGTCTCCCTCCTGCTATACGTGATGAAGGACAGTGTGTCTCCCTCCTGCTGTAGGTAATGAGGGACAGTGTGTCTCCATCCTGATGTAGGTAATGAGGGACAGTGTGTCTCCGTCCTGCTGTAGGTAATGAGGGACAGTGTGTCTCCATCATGCTGTAGGTAATGAGGGAAAGTGTGTCTCCGTCCTACTGTAGGTAATGAGGGACAGTGTGTCTCCATCCTGCTGTAGGTAATGAGGGGCAGTGTGTCTACATCATGCTGTAGGTAATGAGGGACAGTGTGTTTCCGTCATGCTGTAGGTAATGAGGGACAGCGATGTAGCTCTCTCTCCATCTTGTTAGGAAATTGCTGGTTAAAGGATGTATGGATGTAAATAAACATGACCCAGTGTATTCTAACATAAAACTATAAAGTGTCAGTCTGGCAGTGTGCCAGTACTCCTTGGATTTGTAAGGCACTCGGGACGCTGTCTGCTTTCTCTACAGTCAGTCATACATAATCGTATTATTACTTACATTATTATTACTTACAAACCCATGTTTACAGTTCTGGCGAATGCTGTACATCTTCCAAGAATATTAGAGGCGGGAGTCTTTACCTGGAGCCCTGTCATCACAGGAAGGAAGACAGAAACTATCACGGGAGTCATTAATCACCCACGGCACGGCAATAAAACCAGATTGTAGCGATAGCATAATTAGCCACGTGTGTTAAGAATCCAGCTACCATAAAAAACCAAAGAACCAGGCCCCGACGGTGCATAAACACCGGGTTAAAGCTTGTCTCACTTTCAGCTCAGCACCAAAAGCTATTAATCATACAATTTATAACTTTGTGTTATGAATTTGCATTAACAGTGAGTCATCCAATGGTGGGGTGGGGGCAACCAGCTACCTGAATAGACCAGAACCACTGAGGCACTCACAGAACATTCACTCATCCACTGAGCGATACTCTTTATTTCTATGCATTTACTGTGGAGTTCTGCAATTCTCGTCAAACATTTCTTTTTTTTTTGCCCCGTTCCTGTTTATCATTTATTATTTACTGACACTTTATTATTTGATTTAGAAATTACGTGATTTAGAAATCCCCCTGCGGGATTAATAAAGTCGTCTGTCTGTCTATGAAGACACTGCGGTTGCAGAAAGCAGGGGCGAGCCTTTCTCTCTCTCTCTCTCTCTCCCATTCCTTTTCTAGTCCATATTCAGAAGCTATGACGAGGGCGATTCCATCGAAAGATCCTCCGTCGTCTTAGACCATCGTGGGGACTTCTAGAACAATCGCACAAAATATGCAGCTAGTTCTTCAAGTAATACAGCTAGCCAGTCGTGCCACAGATATATCTGTATTTGAGTAACGTATACGCACATGCAGATACATAGTATACATGTCTCACGAACCTTTGTTCTGGCTGTTATGTCAGCATGAAAGAATGCCCCTCGGTTAGCCTTAGCCAGAGGGTCACCTGTCCATCACCATCATGGTTGCCACGCACTCCTGTTTGCACGCGCGGGTGGACACACCCAGCTCAGACATCCAGGGCGCATGCGAGCGTGCAGGGAACGTCACTCTTGCTTTTCTTTGCCCCTCTTTCTCTCGTTCAGGTGGGCGGGGGGGTTGTTCTAATGGAAGGAAGCACAGGAGGGAGAGGGGTGGGGGGATATTCTTGGAAATACAACAAAACCAAGTCAAAACAACAGGAAAAAAACATGAAAAAGAGCAAGCCCCTCCCATCCGGGTTTAAGGTGTCTCAGACAGGTATAACCTGAAAGGATGAGGACTGCTCACAGCCGACTCCCTGTCACTCACAGCGGCCTGGCCGCCTACGCCATCACTCGCTCAGGAGGCCCCTTCTCCTAGTCTCAGACACCAGGGTCGCTGCCCACTCGCTCGCTGGAAACCCCCGGCCTCCGTATCCGATACCGAGCTGCCATGCTCGCCCCCATCTGCCCGACCTTCCGTCCGCCCGGCCGTCTCTACGCTCTCCTCTGTCCGAGTGTCAGCGGCCCACAATTATGGAATAGCAAAAAAAAAAAAAAAAAAAAGCAATTCGAAAAATAAACAAACAAAAAAGTGACACTTCCAAACTTGTCCGACTGATTCGCCGAGGCTGCGTCTCTATAGAGAAGTCTGGGGTTACGCTTTGTGACTCACTAAGGTGAACCTGTCACTGGCATGGTCTTTTCAATGCTATTTACGTCTCTCGGTAACCGTAGCGGTTCCACGAGTTCCGTCACCTTTGTTTGCAAACAGAAAGGGGGACAATCGACAGGATTTCGCACCAAAGCCCGTTTGAATTACTCCGCGGTGTGCGACAACAAAGAAGACATCATTTGGACAGGATGGATTAGGGCCACTGTACAATCTGCCTGTGCATGATGGACTGTGCTGTCTGGCGATGGTGGTAACAGTGATTTTTGCACTCACGAGAGCTCCATTCTCAGGCCTCGTGGCCCGGCTGTGACTCTATACATCGGCACTCATGTTGATTTTTCACACCCTGTTTCGAGGCGCTGCACCATTCTCCGACATGTATAACTTCCGGCTGTGTCACTACAATCGTTTACAAAACGATCATCTTGCCCATTGCCACTGTGATTATCCCACCCTTCACTGTTACCCTCTGAATGCCCTTGCTGCCAATTTCAGTAATCATTTTCATTGTTTTAATTCACCCGTTCTATTCATTATGCATGCTATGCAAAGATAATAATTGAAAAGACACAATGGGTAGGAATGTAAATAAACTGAGTCAATAATAGTGAGTCGAATGATTTCTTGCCAAGACTGCTGCATTTATTCACGAGTTGTCACATGGTATTACACTGCATTACACTGCATTTACACTGTTTTTATAATGAAAATAAACATATAAAGAAAAACAGGGACAAGACGACATCGGCAGGAAGCTCGAGGGGGCAAGACGGGACAGAGATACTACACACCAAGGAAACATTACGCAAACAGGTGGCGGACAGGCAAATGTCACACGCACAGAGCTGGGGGTGGGATTTGAACCCTCATCCTGAAGGTGTGAGGCTACTGTGCTACCCAGTGACAAACATGCACCTGTGTGTATATATCAAAAATGCAGGTAAACAATGCACTCCTCTCCCTGAAGGGGTGTCAGATAGAAGGAGAGAAAATCAATGGTATTTGCATGCAAGAAAAACTTAAATGTTCATACTGGCTGTGAGACAGAATGTCATGGATATCTCTGAGGATGTTGTGCCTTTTCAGCCGGTTACTGTCGGCATTTGGAATCATTTTACGTAGGTTGTCCAGGCGTAAGTAGTACTTGGAGTTCTGATCTAACATTTATACAATCTATTCAGAGGATAAACCGCTGTGGATTTGCATAGAGAATCACAGTGCTGACGTGTTGATGCGAGCAACAGCTATTAAAAACCTTCCAGTACGCACATTCATGAAATCCCCCAGCCCCAGCCTGTCAACGGCTGCGCTCTCCCAGTTTAATACAGCACCTGCGTGTGGACGTCCCTCACGGGTTGGCAACGACGGTTAAACGGTGTGGCTACGCAGTTAAAACTGTGCTACCGATTACGCCTGTGCCTTAAAAAGCGACCAGGGAAAATGTTTCGGCGCTTTCAGGAAAGTACGTTTTTAAGCCGTGTCAGAATATCGATACTGAAGAAAGCTGGGGTAGGATGCCGCTAACTGTTTTTATGGCGACGGTGCAGACAGGCATTTCTCCAGAACAATCTGCCTTGTGTCTTCAGGCTTTGCACTGGTGCACTGGCACTTGCTCTAGTAACACTTTCCGTTTTTAATCTTTTAAGCTTTTGTTTTTGCTAGTATGACATACTCAATAAAAAAAAATAAAGGACTCGCGAAACTCTTTATCCCTGAACGGGATGCTTATCTTCAGTAATTACCGCGTCTCTCTGTTTCCGTGGGACGGAGCCAAAGACGGAGGGGAGGATTGCGTGGCGACGCTGGGCCCCGGCGATCAGTTTTTCCAGTGAACCAGTAGCGGTTCGACAAAACAAAAGGAAAAAAAAAAAACAAAACAAAACCTTTACACAAGTGCTGTATCAAATTGTATTTGTTATCCAAACCTGTGCTGCTCTGCCCACCCCCCCCCCTACCCCCGACACTCTCAGGAGGGATTTGCAATACATATTCATGGGGGTCCACTAGAGTCCCAGCTGCCAATTTACGGACAGCAGTCATGGACACAAGGGAAAGACTACTGCAAGGGCGCCCTAATAGTGCTGTTTTTTGACATTTTAACAAGACGCTTCTCCTGGTTCATTCTGATGTCACTGCAGCTTCCTGTATAATGTGTACTGGCCTGGTCCCACGACGACCCCAGAGCCAGACCGGGGCCGCCTGCCCTCATTCCAGAAAGGTCTTCCGACCTCGTTTCGGAGGACAGGGAAGCTGAGAGACTCTCCTCGTCACTCTGCCCCAGAGTTTCTTGTCCAACTGCTGCCAATCAGCATCAAAGCCGTCATTTCTGCCCGGCTAAGAAAATGTATGGTTTTTTTTGTTTGTTATTTTTCTCTTTTAAGTGACTGATAGTTGTTCTTTTCCCCTCTCTCACGTTTTTCTCACGGTCTGAAAGCCAGACAGGAGAGTTCATAAGGTGTGCCCCTTTCGTTGGTGATTAAGAGGGTGGTTGGAGGGGGGGGGGTGGAGCCAGTGCAGGTCAATCGCTTTCCTCCTGTTGTGGAGATTATTAGATTTACTTCCGCAGACATTCAGCAAAAGGCCCGAGAACACAGCCCAGAGCTGTTCCTGCGCTTAAGTAAACTCACCTCCCATGCATTCCTGCTCGACCAGATTCCTTCTTCGCACTGCCGTTGCGGCTGGTGGATTTGTTCACGAAGGCGGCAGGTTGTTACCGGGATGCTGCCTAACCCTATCTTGTTGCACAGACCTCATCTTCCTCCCAGGGCTTAATTTTGGGGGGGTTGGTTCTTTATCGTTATCTCTCTACTTTTATTCACCTGCTCACATTTTTCCCTCCAAAACACAGTGAGGGCGCTGTGCACTCTGTTCGGTTCCGGCCCACTCCTTTAAACCTGGATTCAGATTTGTAACGCCTGAGTGAAATGGGTCATAGGGACCACGTGACCAGGTCAAGGTGACCTGGAAGTGTGCTGGCACATAGGACAGGGTGACAGAGAGGGTCAGGGGTCGAGGAGTGAGTGGGGGACACAGATCTGTTCCCACCTACTTTTGGGAAGCGTAGATGCAGAGAATCCGAGAGCCGGTCGTTCTCCGCGCGAGTCTGTCATCATCGGGTAGCTCTATGGCTGAGAGTCTGGAATCGCCGAAATCCCGGAAGAAGTCAAACTCTTCTACGCCAGGGTGAAATAATTAGGCTGGATCTCTTTAAATGCTGTGGACTCTCCACTAAGCAGCCAAATGAATTTAATAACTGGTCTTTAGTGCGGCATGTGATCTGACGCCTCGTTTTGGGAGGGTGGAGCCCGGCCTGGTGGAGTTGCATGCGCATGGCCTGCGGTGACCAGCCCGCTCAGACTGCCGCATGGCTGGTGGCCGGGGCGTCCCAGGTATTTACAGATGCCTGAATGTGGCAGCAGCTGCACTGGGAAATTCCGGTCCTGTCTGGCATACATATCCATGAAGGGTTTGCAGTCTTGACGTGCGGGTAATTGGAACACACCAGATCTCTCGTTCCTCCAGACCCCTCTACCTCCCAGGGGAGGTGCTTAATCTACATCTACATGCAACCTCCATGTGCTTGGGGGGTGGGGGGGGGGGTGGAGGGCCCATAAGGCCGGAGGGCTGAGGACGACAAGGCTTTGGGTTGTATTCCAGAAGGACCTACGTCCTGACCGGTTAATCTAAAAGGGCAGCTTCGGTTATGAATGTATGCATGTATGTATTTGTATATTCATGTATATGGTATTCAGATACAGGCAGGGGGGAAAAGCACTTTCTACCAGACAAGCAGGAGCCACCGAAGTAATTTCCACTGCCTCACCTGATTTAAAATGACGGAACGTAACGGGCAGTTTAGTCCACAGGGGACCTTGACGTTACAGATGCCTGCGGGTCTCCTCTGAGAATAGCAGAGAGCATCCACATGCAACACTCACAGAAAGTCTTGGGATGCTTCCTTAATTCAGTAAAAATAGTGCAAATGTGCTAATATTTTTTAGCAAAAATCATTATTTTACTCATTTGTTTACAAAAAAATATTTTAGCAATTTAAGTAAAATATTAATTTCAAAAACTAATGAATTGATACACAAATTTCAGTTCTGAAAGAGCTGTTCTGACTTAAAAATTCATTGCCAAGCAGCCTCTTTGGAAGCTTTTTAATTACAATAACATGAAACACCAAACATTTGGGTTTACTGTCCGTTTTGGCAGCCAGGGACTATAATAGCAATTAATGGCAAAATGGCAAGAAGAGACCTGAATGGAAAAAAAAAAAATTCTGACAGCTCTGAAGATGTGAGGAGAGAAAGTGGCCTGAATGGTCAGCAGGCCACCCAGCATCCCACGCACGTGGAAACTCTGTGAAAGTTTATGAACAGACAGTCAAAAGTTTCTTTATTGTCATCTTGACGAGTCATGGGTCATATGAAGGACATTTAAAAATGACATATTGAGACATGAGTATAAGACATAAAATTATAATTAAAAAATATTGTTAAAAAATTAATCCATCCACTTTCCAAACCGCTTATCCTACTACGGGGTCGCGGGGGGTCCGGAGCCTATCCTGGAAGCAATGGGCATGAGGCAGGGAACAACCCAGGACGAGATGCCAGCCCATCACAGGGCACACTCACACACCATTTACTTTCACACCTACGGGCAATTTAGCAACTCCAACTAGCCTCAGCATGCTTTTGGACTGTGGGGGGGAAACCGGAGTACCCGGAAGAAACCCCACGACGACATGGGGAGAACATGCAAACTCCGCA
>JAODJX010000066.1:1130024-1141916 GCA_026776945.1 Isichthys henryi
ATTGCTTCTGGGATAGGCTCCGGACCCCCCGCGACCCAGTAAGGATAAGCGGTTTGGAAAATGGATGGATGGATGGAGTTTACAAGACAATGTACGCTATGGATCGACGTAACCTTTCAGTGACTAACAACTGGCACGAGGGTGAATCCAAGTAGGGCACTACTGGCACATCTGTCATGTGTGCAACTGGATTTTTTTCAGGAGTAGAGCTTTGCGACTACCCCCCCCCCCCAAAAAATGCTGTTTTCTCCAAAACAGAGGTCAATTCTAAGGAGGGGGGGGGAATTGATTCTATAGATCTTGTCTTGTAATTGAGGCAATTATGTAAACGCCCACATGACAATAGTCCTAAAACACATACAAGCCACCCCATTAGTTAGGGCGCCACCTAGTGCTCCCTCCACCCCCCCCCCTCCCAAATCTGCCTCCTAATTGAGAGGCCACTTAGTGATTATGTTATCTCTAGAGAACAATGGTTAATCAGCAGATTAGTTTAAACTGATGGCATTTGGGCTTTTAGAAATCTTACTGGGAGCTGTAATTTTACCCCACCATTGTACCGGTCCCGTAATGCCTCTAGGGCCCAGTAGCGCTGAGCTCACCCCGCAGGCTCTCCTGGTGCTCTAGGGGTCTGTATCTGGCGTACGTAGCTCTATCGTAGGGGGATTTCATCTGAAAAGTTAATTATTTATCTGGAATGGGTGCAAGATGTCTGACAGATCAGTCACAGTCCTCGTTTTTCAGTTTCCTGCATATCGTTAGGATTCTGGAAGCATTTTTATTTATATGTAATTTTTTGTCATCTAATTGTATCATCAAATTTAAGTAATTGCTATGTAATATAGTCAAATTTACATAAAATGCCATTTTCTGCAATTCCATTCATTTGCATGCTTTAAGTTACTTGAACAAATAGTGAACTTTTAAATATAACAATAATTTTGAAATATTTAGCTATCAAGATATAACCCAGAAAAACAAAACTTTAACTGTGTAAATGTTCAATGCAGCTGCCATTTGTTAGGGTGTTTTCTATTGCTGTAGCTATTCAGTTAGCCATGTGCGCTAACATTTAACGATAAAAAAGTCCTTTGCACCTAAATATGTAAATAAAAAAAGTGTGGTCTAAGACTACGTGCCCTCGAGGCTGCGTCCTTTTGCCCCGTACGCGTGGGTGGCTGGTCGCCAATTGCCACAGCTCGTCTGGTAAACAAGCTTTCCAGAAGCATCCGTTCATCATGTGAAAATTAGTGTAGTGTACAGTTCATTGATCAATTATGTAGTTAGGCTTCTGAATTTTTATTTTTATTGTGGAGAGAATATATTAATTTTTTTTAAAAAAACATAATATATTCTGAATTTAATTATATTTTTTAAGTTGTTTAAGATTTTTGGATTCAAGTTGCCCCAGATCCACATTGTATTGGATGTAACCACATGCTATTTAACATTTTTTTTCAGCCAAGAAGACAGATGTTTGTTTGTTGTAAAAATACATTAAAAACATGCTTCTTTCATTTCTACTTCTATTGTTTTTTATCGTAGTCTTTTGTTCTCTTTCCGTTGCTGCTGTCTAATAACAGGGAAGTATTTTGTGATTTTAACAAAGTCCATGTTAAATGTCCATTAAGCTTCATGTCGGTGAATGTAGCCACATTCACATCCTGTTAAAAAGAAGAATGATTTATCTGGAACGGAAAACGTCGAGTTTTCACGGCCACCAACATAGACAGTCGTATTAGATTTGGACTCTCCTTAATAGGAAATGGTTATTTAAAAAATGTAGGGTTTACTTCTTTTTGTAGGGGTACATCTGTTCCTACTAGATACAAATACTTGCCTGTAAACAGAGAACGTGGCCTTAATTCTAAAATGACTCGGTAAGAATATTCCATAACCTTATAAAATGTTGTGCACTGTGTTTGTAAAATTATAACACTGTATTTAATATAGTGATTAATGGTCAATAACCAGGTTAATTACTGTAAAACAGTGTCATATCATGTATGCATGGCTTCCAGCACCTGGCCCCTGACAGATATAAACGCAAAAGCTTAACTGTCATCGACGGTTATGCCTGGTTCCTGTCGACTTACGGTAACGTAGACTCACGACAGAGTACCTCTGCTGTCTCTGGGTATGAAAATCCGGCAGCAGAAATAAAACAAACCTTGACAAACAAACAAGTGTAAACAGTCGTGGGTTCGAGAAAGACAGGAGGAAGAGGACAAATTCTGTATAACTGTTTCGAAAAAAGCCATTTTGTCCCCCGGTTGAGGTCAGGCCTGAATGTCTCTGACAGGTTAATATACAGAAGGACGCTTTTTTCCACTGCATAGTGCTCTTCTCTGATTCCTTCTCTTAATTCTCTGTTTCATGGTTTTTCTCTCCTGCAGGAATGTCCTCTACAGTAAATTTTCGACCCGTTTCCTTTTACACGCTGAGCCCTCTCTGCCTCGCCGACGTGCCAAAAGGTCTGTTTTCCATAGAACAACAAAGGTCAGCTTTGAGTTTGTACCGAAAACCTTTCAGCTCTCCCTGGTTCGCAGCCAAAAGCTCGCAAAAAAAAAACCAGGATATGACTCTCCATAAATTAACCAAGATTACTATTTAAAAAAATATATTTTAAATATATTTCTTTGACTTCTCTTGATTCCAAATAAATTATTTTATATTACTAATTTAAATACAATGAAACAACTGTGAATGGTGAAGGACTAGATATTTATTTGACTTAAATAAATGCTTATTTCCCTGTGAAACGAATGTATATATTATTGTAGGTTTCATTACCCTATAATGGGGTGTAATAAATGGCAAACCCTTTAGCAAACATTCAGGAACCAGTTTTTAAAAGCATAACTGATTAATTGCTACTTTTTTCCCATGACAAAACAGGATTCAGGTACAATTAGAACAATCTTGTGACCCTTCACACACTAATAGTCTTTATATTTTAAAATGAATTAAAGTGAAGTAGTATGTATGATGTAAGTATGACTAATTATCAAGTATCAAAGTGGTGCACAGGTAGGAATATCTTACTGCTCTAAAATGTTTTATTTATTAGAAAATTAAAGGAGTGCCTATTTGATTTTAAGTCAAGTTACGCGACTCACAAAACCACATGTGGGAAAATAAATGTTAAATAAGTTAGACGATCAGGTCGCTGCGTGAGAAATAAGGATTCGGTTTAAGATGATATATCCTGGGTCGGAAGGAGGAGTAGTTGGGTTCTCGTTTTAACCCCATTGAAGATGTCCTACAGTGGAGATAAAACGGAAGATTTTCCAGGATCCTACAGAGATCTATGTTTTAGATCCAACTGAGGCTGGAGCGGAAGAATGACAAGATCTCGACCAAAGTGTGAGTCTGTGCACGGAGCATAATCTGATGTATTGGTATTAACCCATTTTTATCTGTGGGACATGGGACAGAGCAACCAGAAATTTGACTCTTGCGCTCTCCGTCCTCTGAACACTTACGTGAGAATATTCACCGAGCTGCATAGACTGTGCCCAGCATTCTTGCCGCACTCCCTTTAACGTCGTTATCAGTAGAAGCTTCCAGAGCCTCCTTTGCCTTTTCCAGATAGGCCACATTGTTTATCTGTGCACGTATTTCCCACAAAATTATCCGTGTAAATACGCGTATTTTTTTTTTTTTTTAACTTAAGCCAGCTGTGTATTAATCCATAAAGGACAGAACTCTGTCGCTCTAGCTAGCTGTTGGAATTCCACAACTCCGCCACCTTCCCGAACCCGACGGGCCGCTCCGCGATAAAGATAAGACTCTAAATCCCTGTGTAGATTTGACCTTTGTTCCCGCTATTTTTAAACCGTTTTCTGTGTTATAAGTTTTGATCTGTCGGGTTCGGCGGATTACGTGTACATATGCGGACCCAAGTAGCAGAAGGAGGGAAAATGTTGCGCTTGGCAGTATTCGCACGGGCGGTAGCTGTCTGCAAATCCGGCCCGTCTTCAAAGAGGCAGAAGTCATTACTGTCCGTCCTGTGAAAAAGAGGAGAGAGCAGGGAGAGTAAGGCAATATCACGCTCTGTCCGAAATTGAAGAATACTGTTTTCATTGAGAAGTACCCGTATTAGCCTTGTTTTTAATAACTTGCCGTAATAAAAGTGATTTGTTTACATTATGACTGCTTGTGCTATGTGAGCGATTCCTTTGGCGCGCCATGCTAAGTATGACAGTGTAATAAAGGCAAATGAAGGTCAGTATGTTGGAGACACAGCTGAATATTTTGTTTTCTTGGTTGCGCACCCAAAAACGATTCCCTAGAAACATGGAACACTAAGAAATAAATGCACGTCATTGCTTCTCATATCACAAGCAAGTCGTAAATGAAAATATTTTCGCGTATTACAATAAATCAATGGTTTACTTATCGATATTAGTTAGTCATTAAATGAAAAGAAACTAAAATAGCCCAGTGCAGTGATGGTAGTGTGTCAGTCAGTGTCAGGACCGCAATAAGGCCGTATAGATGTGGTTTGCAGGAAAAAGCAGGCAAGCTACTGCCCCCTGTTGGCCATCGAAGGTACTGCCAAGGAAAAGACATGCCGTCTCTACAATGGCTAATGCCCGATAATATGCTACGCAAACGTCAGTGGAAACAAATCATTGCCATAGATTCTATAGGTCGTCCTGTATCATGTTACATAACTGCGTCATGTAAGACTCGTGATTTCATAGGTTCTCTTGCGTTGCCTTTCATTAAAAAGTGAAATGAGTACTGGAATACTTTTGTTTTTATTTTATAAATATGGTGAAACAAAAAGCTATGTAAGTGTGCAGTTCGAAGCCATGTGACTGATTTAATTTTTGTTACTTAGCCACAAGTATCGATCTTTATTCTTGTTCGCTGGGGCTTCGAGCTGAAGAAGATGGAGGTGGTGTGCACATACAGTTCGGCTCAGTCACTTGACCCTGCGCGTCACCGATGCAAACGCGCCACCAGGTGTCCCGCCGGTGGAGACGCTGCCAGGAGCCAAAATGGAAGCGCCTTAAAAATAACTTCACGGCTGAAATGTTTAGGTAAACCTATGCTTTTCAATTAAAAGACTGCCAGACCAGTTAAACTCGATGATGTATTTTATTTAGGCACACCCACATACCACGGTGTCCCCCCCCCCCAAATAGATGGGGGGGCGGTGCTCAATCTAACGCCGGAGGTGTTTGCCCTTACCTTTGACTTACAGTTTACGCAAATGGTTCTTTTTTTGTCCGTTCCTCTTCTGTCACTTAACTTTACCACCTGGGAACGACGCTGCGTAACGGTAGGAAAACACAAAAACGAACCAAATGCCACAACGCCGCAGGCATCCAGTCTGAGAAAAAAAACTCAGAGGTTCATTCCCCTAAATATTGTTTTGTTAAAAAACTTGAAATAATAATTCTGGGTGACTCTGATGGTCGGTTAAATCGATATCAGTTAAAAAAATAAGAGAAGAAGAGTAAAGCAGCCCATTAGAGCAGCCATAAAATGTTCTAAAATGTTGTTTTTTTTATTGGCAACTGCTCCACACAATATTTTGCAGAAGTATATTATAACTGGATTATCGGTTTGCCTGTTAATTCCTCAGGAGAATGAAAATGCATTTATAAACACACACACCCACACACACAGACACGCGCAGAGAGACAGTCTCCTTCACAGATGCCGCATCTCAAACGGGGGCTGGAGCAGAGGGCAGATTTTTGATTCATGCCCCCAGGGTCAAAGAGAATGCATTAGGACCTGGCAGCAGCATGGAGTTATAGAGAGGCCAATCGATGAGATCGCACCACCATCCGTTACAATCAGGGGGAGAATTGGGAGCTCCGTGTCTGACCTTTACTTACAGGATAATATATTACCCACCCCCCCCTCCCCCCCTTTACCATGACCCCCAAAAAGCACCTTTTTTAGTCTGTGAATAATGCATTTGATGTGTTTATTTTCACAGAAACATCAATTCCGGGGAGAGATAGTTCAGTGCAAAAGTCTCTTAAGTTATAATAATAATAATAATAATAATAATAATAATAATTGTTAATTTATTAACGTAAATGTCACGGCATGATATAGATAATGTTTGTTCTTTTTTTGGGTGATGTATTAACTGGGTATATAAGCGGACAGGATCTACTACGACTTTTCTGTCGCACTATATGCGGCGACGTGATGCCTCGCGCTGTTTACAGTGACTTTACAACCGGGGTCAGCCACGAGGACGGGACAAGTGGCGCTCGCGCCGCCGGGGCTGCGCCTGCACAGCATCAGGGCGCACATCAAAGTGTAGCATCCCCCCCATTTTTACAAGCCGTATTAGGGTTCCACATCAAAGCCTTCCTGCACTTCAGACCGCCGTTTAAGTCAAAACCTCTTTCTCCTGCACGTTCGGGCCAAAAACTTGGGAAGGATGTCCTCTCCGTCTGTCATTCTTGTTAAACTAAACTTTCCCCGACTTTAGTTTTTGTTAAGTTATAATTCGTTAGTTCGTTAATTTCGTCCCCCCCCCCCTTGTTTAGCATCGCAAAGTCCTATATATCAATAATAAAATGAAGCGAACGCTGCATTGTCAGCGGTTCTCCTCTCGCAATCCACTCTGCTTTTGCAGATTCACTGTGTGGAGGCCGGCCGACTTGTGTCTGCATGCCTCTCTGGAGAAAGATTAGACGCGTCGGCAACGAGAACAATACCTGCATGATAAACAACAGCCTATGAATTGAGACATTGGAGCAGCGTCCATGGTTACACCCATAATAAACACAGTAGTCAATTACGGGAATTAACATTCACAAGGTGCAACTGTAACCAACTGCTTTCCTCAAACAATCACATCCGATGCCTCCGGTTGGGCTCGGGTATCTACATTATGTAATTAACCAGAGTGTTTTCTTTTTTAGCGGAGTCATTAAATAGCGAGCGATGTCCCAAAAGAAATGAATTGGTGTTTTCTTAACTAGGTTTTTAAATTTAATCAGAAATGATTTTCTTGGCAGAACGAGAGCCCCTCCGGCTCTAAAGATCCTCAAACGTTTCATGTATTTCATATGTTTATAAAAGATATATAGCGTTTACATTCGGAAAAAGGAAAGAAAAAAAAAATACATATAATTTTGGTACCGAAGCCCGAAAGGAAATTTCTTTCAGACTTCTGAAATGGTGCCCGCAAAATGACTTAAAATAAAATTATAATTTATTATTATTGTCATATATTGACACTAATAATAATGGGAAGAAGGCAATGAAGAGAACGAACCTTTAATAAAACTTTAATAAGATGAAATTTAGGGTATACATATATGTTTTCGGGTAGATGTAGTCCGCACGAATGAATAGTAAAGATGCTGTAAACTCGAGGACCAACATTAGGCATAAAGGTTAAGTTATGGAGCCGCCAGGTGGGATCCCCAAACGGCATTGAAAGCGAGGGCGTCCTGATGTCACGTCGCGGTTCATCTGGAGCGTGTTCCAGTATGCAAACGTGATACATGCACGCTGCGAGTAGTGTCCTGCAGGCACATGCCCCCCACCGTTTGCCTCATGTGCCTTTCACTTAAGGGACTGCGCCGGCATGACGCGTTTCAGGCGCTCTCTCTCACACACACACACACCCCTCTGCGAATGGCTGGCCCTGACGCAGCAGAAGTGCGATCTGTCCGTGGAGCACCCCCGGGAACTACGCCCAGCGTTTGTCAGAAGATTGCAGGCCGCTCGAGGCGGACGGGCTGAAAGAGAGCAAGGCGCACCTCCAATCAGGGCAGCAGAAGTTTCTCCAAGACTCATAAACACATGTGAAGTCCCAGCCCGCGTGTCTGCAAACTGTCAGCTGTATACCTGCTTAGTGAGTCACATCAAAATCACCTAGGCCGGTGAGATGGACATCATTCCCCGAGCAATACACAGCACTCTCTTTAATTACATCGCGCCCGGGTAGTCTAGCCGGAGGTCATGTGCCAATGAGTTCAAGAAAGCGTTCCTGTTAAAGCAGGTTATACTTAATCGTCCTGTTTGTAAATAATGCCTATAAACATGCACACCATTCACCAGATATCCAAAATCCATTAGCTGTTGTAAAGTAGGACCAAGGCCCATTTTAAGTAGCCTAGGTATTAAATAAGGCAATTGACCTAAAGTTAAAACAAAGACGTCGCAGACTAATTGCTATTTTGCGCTAAAATTTAAATGCAATATATAATTAGGAGTAATGACTTTTGAAATGCAGTTGAAATAATGTAGGCCATAAACTTTTTTTGAGGTTTTAGGAGTATCTGTCCATTATGCTGAAACGGTTTTTTTGTGTGAATGTCCACTCTTTTGCCAGAATTTCACACGTTTTTTTCTCTGCGATGGATGTGCAAGGGAAGGCGGAGCTCGGCGAACGTCTATGAGCGTCGCTGTCAGGTTTAATGTCATAACGCATGCAAACTATATTCGATCTGCCCACTTCCCTTTCCAGCAACCACCCCCCCCCCCAAAAAAAAGAAGGAAAAAAAATTCTCTGGTTTTATGAAACATTCCTTGAAGCCCCGTGACCGTCAAGGTGCCCTTTCACCGTTTTGCAAATGACATTTCCAGATTGTGAATAATAGATGAAACGCAAATATTTGTGTCGGGTCCTCCCTGTTTGCCCGCGGTTGGGCGCGGATCGAACAGCCAGCTCATCTTCGTAACGTTACGAAAGACAATCGCCCCAGCCTTTTTTGGGGGCGGAGGGGTGTTTGCACACGCAGTAGTTTTTACATTTTTGTTGCGCTAGCATGACTAAAGGTGTTCACCATGCGGAACCGCCGAGCAGAAACTCCCAGTCATCAAACAGGCCCGTGTTTGCTCTCCTCACGGCATGCACGGCTGGTCTGTTGTTACAGCGCAGCGCCAGGATCTCGGCAGTGTGTATCCTGCGCCCCGCCGCCGGAGCGGAATCATGCGCCTCGATCGCTGGGGCGCCGCCCGCCGCCGCGTCCGCAAATCACGGCGTCATGATGTGTGACGGTGTTTCCGCACCGGCACTAGGATAACACGAGGGCAGTTAACTTAAAAGGTGTTGCTTCAAGTGCCCATAATGACACTTTTTGTGTAGTGGAAACTTATTTGCATATCCATTTACATTGTATTTATTGGACAGGTCCAAAGTCACATAATTTTTTTTTGAGAAAGCAGGATTGGATAGTTCCTGGAGTGGAGCAACTGAGGGTGTTAAGAGTCTTGTTCAGAGGCACAATTGTAAAATTCTGCTGATCCTGGGATTTGAACCAGCAACATTCTGGTCACTGGCATACGTGAGTGACTCTTTTTAGTCCTGGTAGATGCACAGATATTGCAAGTTTCATTCATTCGCTGATGATGTTCAAGAGCGATAGTCGCTTTAAGTGCCAGCCGTTGTAGACGGGATGCTGACACGCAAATCGGGTGATTATTCTCCAGGCTCGGACGGTTGCTTCATCACGAGTCACTGCTTGAGTAGCCTGGCCGTCTTATCTAGGAATGACTGGCCTGCCTCAATCACGCAGCTGCCCCCTGGGTAAGTTGTTGTTGAGCTGGAGCCTTCCTGGTACATTTAGGGTCATCCCTCTAAACTGAGAGTAAACAAATTCCCCACTAATGAGTTGTATGGACTGAGAGATAGATACCAGTCTTCTGTCATAGTAGCATAAATAAGTCAGGTATCGCTAGAGAGCCAAAAGGGCAGCGTTCATTTGTCTTGTCCTTTCTAACAAGCCTTAAACTGTGAAAAAATGAGCATTTGGCACTTAGCACTTGGAGTTATCTTAAACCTAGAGATATTCAACTTAAATAATAATAAAAAAAAGTAGTTCTCCAGGCAGTCTGAGTGTATTAATCACCTGTTTCTGGCATACCCAGATCTTAACCCTTTCGGAGAAACATTGTCTCCAAATAAACATATATCAAATATTTATTCGCTTTGACACAACACTGAGTGAAAACTGGTACAGATTCAGCCTGAACCCTAAGAGCTTAACAAGGTGTTTTGTAAAAGTGTTTATCTGATAAGGGAAACATCTTGTTATAGATTAATGTGTTTGCCGTCTTACTTAAGACGTGGACGGGAAGAGAATAACCCCTTTGGGTTCAGTGTTTACACCTCCATGCACTTTTTTTTTTTCTATCAGTTTTATTGTCTCTGTGAGTTTGGAGGGAATTTTGATTATTACAGGGGTAGCAATAAAATTGCACATAATCATGTTTTAAGTGATATTCGGAATGGCCAAATGTGCTGTGCCTTGTGTGTGCGAGTGTATAATCAACACTGAGTCCACATTGTCCCTCGTCCTTTTCATCCTGGGACAGCATCCAGGTTCACCAGGAAGATGGATGGAGGGATTGGTGGATGGATGCAGGGATGCACAGATGGGATGCGGCCATATCGCTAAATGGCTACAAGTTTTAGTGTCATTTAAACAGAAGGTGGTTTGGGGGATATTTGGAATTGGGGTCTCTGTGACCTGAGTCACAATCCGGCTGCAGAGATGTAAGTCCTGTTAGCTCTCGACAAATAGCTGCTGAGTTAATAGAATGAATGCAGATTGTTTGTGACCCATCGCCTGATTGGCTGGATGATTCTAATGACCTTAGTCACCTGACCTGGGGCTTTCTGACACTCCAGGTATAAGTTCTTCTGTAAACCTGATAAACTGGGGAAAGAGGGGTTGGTATAGGAGTAGGGTTATTAAAATCGCCACGTAGCTAACATGCTGGTTAAGGAAAAGGCTTCAAAAATCATTTGTTTTTGAAAATCTAGACTGTGGGCAAATATACCATAATTATCAATGATTTCAAGATATTCTGGGGAAAATTGACCCCCCCCCCCACGGCACATCCCTTGTTTGGATCTGCAGTCACATGACTGCCATGTTGCATCCCTACTGTCATCGGCAACACAGCAATAAAGGCAATTTCTTTGGCTTCACAAATGAGGAGTGGCGCCCTCTCCAGGCCATACGAGGATGTGCGCCCCCCCGACCATGTGGTGTCAATAATCATTTCATACATACTTGAATGGATTCACCCCCGCCCCCAGGGAATGGGGGGGGGAAGGGGCTATAGAAATTTCTTCAGAGTGTGATTACTAGACAGTAATCAGAAGTCTCACTTACAGCCGTGTCGTTACATCTTTAACTTCCATTTAGCTGCTTTGTCGTTCATTGGGGGGGGGGCAAACAATTTATATAAATACTGTCATTGAGGTTATCCACCTTAACAAGGTAATACAATATGCTGCATCGCCACATGAATTTGGACCAGCTGGGGCACCTAATCCATTACTTTACCGGGATTTACTTGGGACATATCTGCTTTAATTGAGCGTTAATTGCAAACAGTCCAATTTCCAGTGAGAGGGGATGGTGTGTGATTGATTTTCCTGTTTTTGGGGTGGGAGGGGGGCTGGCAGACCACTCCCAAGGGTTTGATTCCTATGCACCCGAGTGAGACCACTGGACAGGACATGTCAATGTGCCATTAACACGCAAGTTCAATGGAGCGCTGTCACGTGTTGTGTCATCGTCTGACCTTGCGCCGGAAGGGGGGCCTGCCTCTTTCAAGGAAGCTCGCTGTCACCCCCCCCCCCAGTGGTCAGCCTCAGCACCTGCACCTTCCCACAGAGTAATAGAGAGGAAGATGAGTATTCACGCCTCTGCCGGTTCACTCATGAAAACAGAGACTCTTGCATTTGCAGGATTACCCACAATTCCATTCTCCGGTCAGGAGGAGATGTGAACTCTTAGGAAGGTGTCTGTCTATGTCTTTTACATTGATTAATTGAGTCCGCTGTTCTCATCCTTGCAGCCTGCATTTGCAGATAGAGACAGTACTGCTTGCTTGATGACATCTGTGACATTTCAGTGCATGTTGTTGGTTTGGGGGGTGGGG
>JAODJX010000066.1:1150216-1162927 GCA_026776945.1 Isichthys henryi
GTGACCCAGGCGGGGATTCGAACCCAGGTCCCAGAGGTGTGAGGCGACAGTGCTAACCACTGCACCACCATGCTGCCCCGTGTTTCTTCTTAACTCCATTAAAAATAACTCTGGGTTATGTTCTTAACTCCATTAAAAACAAATTTAAAAAACTCTGGGTTATGTTTCTTATTGGCCAACTCCCCAGAAGCCCAGATCTCTGTGCGATGGGGGACATCTATGGTCGTGATAGAGACCACACTAGATCCCAGATGCCGTCCTCTCCCTACCTGCCGCTGCCAATGGAGGGGAATGCCACAGACTTTAGTTTCTTCTCGTCTGCCAGCGCCAGGCAGTTCTTCACCGTTTTATCTAGCAGTTCCTCGCATTTGTCGGAGCCCCAGCCAGGACTGTTACAGTGGATGACGAACTTGGCCGGAAGGCCACAGCCAGAGGTAAGCGCCGCTGAGGATGGGATGTGGGAATTCGACACCGTCTATCAATACTCATGTATAGGTATAACATCCAAGCATCCACCCATCCATCCTATCGTCCTCCAACCACTTCTCCAGTACAGAGTGATAGGGACGATGGGGCCGAGGGCCTGGATGGAGGCGATTCTAGGAATTTTTTAAGGTGGGGGTGCATAAGAGGGACCATAATTCATACAGAAGGGCCAATCTTATCATTAGCTAATGATTTTGAATGGCCGAGTGGACAAGGGAGCGAGCACTCAAGGAACCAATCAGATGAGGCCCCGCCCCTGTAGACACCCTCCTAGTCCTGGAGCCTACTCCACACAAGAGACAGGTCTACACCAAAGATGTGATGCCAGTCCCCTTACTGTCATTCATAGTCTCATCCATTTTGTAAGTGTTCGGCACTAGTCACTGTCACTGAAGGACTAATATTTTTGGCACTATTAGGAAAACATGCAAAATCAGGGCCGGCACATGTACCTCCTCATACTTACCTCCTGCCACCTCCAGGGGGCCATTCTTCTTGCGTAACTCCAGGACCGCCTCCCCAAACTCCTTACCACCCTTCTTCTCCAGGGCACTCCCTGTGAAGAGGGCATTCCTGGGCCGTTAGCTTGGGGGCGGGGCAGGACACCGTACCGTGGGGCTGTTAGCGAGCAGACTGCGAAAGCAGCCCCCATGTTGGGGCACGGCTCTACAGCAGGTGGGGCTACTTGTGTTTCTCAGGCCTCTCTGGACGGCTCTCTGTCTGGGGGGGGCCGGGGGTTACCCAGGAAGTGCCTATGCCATGGACACAACACCTTACCGGCCTTACTGGTCCTTGGTGTAACATTTATGGGGTATCAAATGGAGGCCAATCGGGTCTTAGCCTTCGGACGGGGTATCAAATGAAGGCCAATCGAGTCTTAGCGTTCGGACGGGGTATCAAATGGAGGCCAATCGGGTCTTAGCGTTCGGACGGGATATCAAATGGAGGCCAATCGAGTCTTAGCGTTCGGACGGGGTATCAAATGGAGGCCAATCGAGTCTTAGCCTTTCAATAAGCTGTCTTAGAAGATGCAAACTAACGTCCAGAGAGGGGAGAGAGAGGGGGCATGCAGAGGGGCGCAGCTTGCCCAGTGAGAAGGCACGCAGAAAGCGGGGGGCAAGCAGCTGGGTTGCTGCATGTTAAAATGGTGCTCCTGTCTTCTTTTCGAGTCAGTGGGACGTCAAGCATCGATGCATATTCTCCCGACCCCCCCGGAAAGGAAATCAAATGCATGGGAAGACCATGAAACCCACAGAGCCTCACAGACTCACAGCCAGGGCTGATAGAAGGATTCTAACCTTATCGTTAGCCAATGATACGATATCAGTCGGTGAGTGACAGGAGAGGGGCACTCCAGGGGCCAATCAGCTTTCAGCTAGGGCTAGTACCCCTGTAGCCCCGCCCCCGTATTCATCTCTGTTACCAGGTGGAGTTAGTGGGCCCGAGGAAGCATGGGCAGCAGGCGGAGTGGGGCGAAAATGCATCATGGGAAGCCCGCGCAGTGCACACAGAACCCCCACCGTGACAAAGGCTCCATTTACCTACTTCACCACCCGTGTGGTAGGTGGAATTGGTCGGGTGAACTACAGCGTCGCTGTCGATGGTGGCAATGTCAGCCTGCACAACTTGCAACTACAAACGACAACGACAGGCAAACAAACACGGCATCAACCACTGTGGGGGAGAGAGAGAGAGCGCAGGGGATGGGGTGGGGGCACGACGACGACAACAGAAGGAGGGGCGGGGGATGCTTCCTTTAGAAAGCGCAGAGGGAGAGGGGGAACTGGGGGCAGGCAATAGACCAGTTAACCTGATGGAGGGGGGTAACTCAGGGTGATCGAACGGACACTGGTGTCAATGAAATGCTGACAGGCAGGAAAACGGTCCACAGAGGTTTGAGGAAAATCCTTGAAATCTGAGACTGACTTTACCCTTGAGACAGATGCATACTGCGAATCACACTGCTTTGATTTAGTCTTTTGATGCAAATTAAACGTTTTGCAACTCCAATCACAACATTGCTTTCACGAGTGGGTCGTGAAGCCAGTACCTCCTGGTTGGTTTTCAAAGATTTTATGTTTAGTTCGTTTTCAAACTAGTGGGTGACAAACCCAAGACCTCCTGGTTAGTTTTCAAGGATTTTTTTTTTGTTTTGTTTCATTTTGTTCATTTTCAAACCTTTGCGGCGTGACTCAGGGTCTCACCTAGATCATCTTTAAGGTCAATGTCAGCATTGGTGGGATTGATTACACCCTCCACGTCAAAGCCAGCCAAGTTACTGATCTCACTGTGAATGAGGTTCAGCTGGAAAGAGAGCATGCAGTGGGGCGGGGGGGGGGGGGGGGGGCAGGAAGCAGAGCGATTAGAAAAATCACCACGCAGGAGCTGATTCGAGTTAGAAGGTATGCCCATGCATGTCAGCCCAGGCGGGGTCGCGTTAAGGCTCCCTGTGTCGTGACATTTGACCCCTAGCGGAGGTCGCGGTCCATCCGCTTCTGTCGTACCTGTGGATGATCTAGATCTGTGGACGGGATTGGGTAAGTAAACCACGCCCATGTGGGGAATCACGTGATGTAGGGGACGAGTCGCCATGCAGCCCGGGTCGGACTGGGTCTTAACCCCGCAAAGCAGCCCCTATTCTGGAAGCCGTTTAACCTACAGCCCCTTAACCGTGAACGTGAACGGTAGCCAATAGCCATCCGTCACATACCCACTGGAGTCAGACATTCATTAATGTTTACCTCTCTAATAGGCTTGAAGAAATCACAGTTCGTAAAACCTAGCTATAGTATAATAGAAGAGAACAGTGATACTTGATTAATTTCTCTTTTCACCTACCCTATCTCGCTCTCCATAAAACACTCAGACACATATATATAGAAAGCTTGGGGGTGGGTCACAGTGCAGGGTCAGCCAGCGTGCAGTGCTCCCGGAGCTGGGGGTTAAGCTCCTTGCTCGGGGGCCCGATGGCGGCATCGGTCTGCTGGCTCTAGGATTTGAACCAGCGACCTTCCGATCATGAGTCTTAACCCAATGAGCCACATGTCGCCCCCCCCAAATGATGGCAAACCAGACTCACTCTAAAGAAACTGAGAAGGAGCATTAAGGTCATTTCTCAGCCAATACAAAGAGTAGCTATACATGAGGACACTTTTATAGAAGTATGACTGTAAACGTCAGGAGGTGGAGATTAGAGAGAGAGAGAGGGGGAGAGAGAGAGAGAGAGCGCATGTGTGAAGTTGTTAATCTGTCATCCGATCACCACGAATCTGGACTTTGACTCTTTCCTTATCTCCATGCTCGCCCAATATCCTGCAAGGAAGATGCATTAAGAAGCTAAAAACACCACCACATGATCTGATCATCATGATTTTGCGGTTGGCCTTGAACACATTGTACAACATTCCGACATTTTCAAAGCTCGCAATCACATCCCTGAAGGAAGGGCTCAGACTTCGACACTCTGACCAGTCGTCAAAACGGACTGGAGAAAGTGGGACCCGCTTGCGTTGGGATCTGAGGTTTCTGAAAAGCAGAGTTAAGGACTCTTTTATACTGTTTAGAGGATAAAAAAGGCACCAAAGTACATGTTGAACCTGCGTTCAAAGGAAAGAACAGAAGGTCGTTAGATTAAATCAGGGGAACATGTTTCTCAAGCAGTGCAACCTTGGCTGCTTCTTGTGAATTAAAGCACAAGAAAAAAAACTCCATTTCCCATAATGCACTGTGTTCCCTCCCACTTTCCCCTAATGCATTGCTCCAGCTACATTAATTTTCCCCCATGCTGCTGTTAGTGTCATGTGTGCTGTGTGGCCATGGAGATGCCCCCTCCCCTTATCAATCACATCCACTCTGATTTCCATACATTCCCTACCAGGCCACAGTGACGTCTGGACCACACCGCAGGTCATCCTGCCAATCGGAAGCAGCACCATCACCCTCCTGCCCTGACATCAGCAGTGACAACTCCTCTGGACATTTTGCATTTACACTCAGACTTTAACAGTTTGGACTTTGTTAGACTTCCTCTGCTGGTCCAAGGAGGATGGGCTCCCCCTTCGATTCTGGTTCCTCCCAAGGTTTCTTCCTTCTAGGGAGTATTTCCTTGCCCGTGTCGCCTCCGGCTTCATCATTTTAGACTGAGATAATGTAAAGCACTCTGAGACAGTGTAACGTTGTGAAAATTCATTATACAAATATAATTGAATTGGAATGAACTGCAACATGACTAACAGGACTGAACATTCTCCCGCAGCCCCAAACATACGCCTTGGACAGCAAAGTGTTGGGGGGGTGGTGTTTATAGACGAACTCCAGTGAATAACACTTACACATTGTATTTTTTGGCATTAACGGAGGAGAAAGTGAAGCGGGTCCAGCAGATTGGGTCTTTGGAACGATACGCTATTTCTGACTCATATAGCGCTTACGCCTACGGCATACAGACGGACGCTCTTCCAGCTCTCATTGGACAGCCGTACCGCGCTCGCAGTCTTAGCGCTGAGGTAACGCTTCACTTAACGCCACGTGGCGTGAAGAAACAGCCAACGCTACAAGAAGAACCAGAGCTTACGCTGTAGCGTACGGACAATACGCACACGATATGCACTCTCAATGAAGCTTTAACTGGACACACAATTAGAGCTCTGATGTTCATAGAGTAGGATGGTGCTTTTGAAACACCGATAGGAATCAACCAAGGCCAGACATATGTGTTTTAGGGGGGGGGGGCAAATTTATTTCTGTTCATTACAGAAGCATTTTATGCTTCAGGTAGAGCCCAAACAGCGTCTCCTGGGATGAGGCCTCCAGCCTCCAATCCCCTTAATGACTGTGAAGCAGACTCTGGTCACACTCCACTTGTGGCCCTCGCATCCTCGAACCAGCAGCCACCGTAACACGGCCCTAGCAGGCAAGTCCGGCAGTACCTTCTGCCCCAGGAAGAGGCTCTTGGTGGACAGGATGGTGAAGCCGTTGGCTGGTGTTCCCTCTGTGGTGCTGTCCGCACTGGCCGCCTTGCTCATCTCTCCCTGCTTCTTCTGCGAGGGACAGACAGAGGGCACAACCAATGGCTGAGCGCCTAAGGCGGTACCAACGCCATGCCAGCCACGCCCCCTCCCACAGCAGACTAGCACAACAGCCCGCGGTGGTATTTCTGTGGCTGGAGTTCCACAAGCAAAGTGTATTACAAAGCAAAGTGGAGGCGAAAGCCTAGGAAAGGTCACACCTGTCATCTTAGAAAATCTACAGTCTACGTGCTCATATTCAGAAAAACCGAGAAAGTTGCTCTCTATCCAGGAGGCATATGCAAGGGCGGGACTTCAGGGGCACCGGCCTCAGCTGAAAGCTTATTGGTCCCCAAAGTGCCCCTCACCTGTCACTCACCAATCTGAAACAGAAAAGATGGCCGACAACGTCTGTATAAATTATGGCCTCTGTTATGCCCCACCTCCTACTTTAAGAAAAAATTCTAGCACTGCCCCAGCACCCATTCTTCTACATATCTGTGTGTTACGCTCATGGGAGTTATACGTACAAAAATGTTCTGAGGGCAGAACGAAATACGATTGGTTCAGAAAGAGAACCAATCAGATTGTACAAGAGGTGGGACCAAGACATGGTTTGAAGGAAAGTTTCCATGAGCGTATATTAGATGAACATACCAGAGCAGCTTCCTCCTGCGATTTTCCCGCCCCCCCTACCTTCTTGCCGGCGCCCTTTCTACCACCAGCCTTCTTGGCGGCTGATTTCTTTGCGGGCGACGCCTTGGACTTTTTGGCGGGTGGGGGGGTGATGATGGCCTCCAGCTTCCCTTTAGAGCCCCTCTTCTTGGCCAGCAGCTCTGGGTGAATGTTGGGAAGCACACCCCCTGCCGCGATGGTCACACCCTTCAGCAGCTGTTTTTCAGGGGTGAAGCATGGCTGAGTGAGCAGTTTTCATGGATGCCCAGGCCAGGTGCACATATGAACAAGCCCCCAGGGAGAGTTCAGCGGGGGCCAGGGGAATCCACAAGGTCACGACTGCTTGTATCCTTACAACCGGTGTGTTCATCATTAGCGCTGAGTGGATTGGTGCTCATTTGCTTTTGTCTATTTTCACTCTCTGGCTCACGGTGCTCAGGGGCCGGTCCCCGGTACACCCAAGACGGGACCTCAGTTACTATGAAAGCAGTTTACTCAACCCACGGTTTGTCAGACAACTTTTATGATTAAGACGATAGGGGATTGTTTGGGGCCCCCAAGTTCAGAGGACAGTTCGGGCACTATACGAATTTACCTGACACGGCATGTTACTCTGCCATAAGTTTTTAGTTAATTCTTAGGAAATAATATTAGGATTTCAAACAGGCATTCACGGAGGCCAGCTAAATCAGCACGCAGGACCCGAAGATGGACTCACACCTGGTTGAGTTCCTCATCGTTGGCGATGGCCAATAGGATGTGTCTTGGTGTGACACGGCCCTTCTTATTGTCTCGTGCCGCGTTGCCTGCCAGCTCTAGGATTTCGGCTGAAAAGACAGGAGTGGCAGGATTAAAACCCATTTAATAGCAAATGAATAACGTCACCTGACCGCCTGCTGTTGTGGATCTGCACCCCAGAAGGAAAGAACACTATTAAATAATTTGTTCCATGACAAAGTTTCACATGAGATAAAGAAAAAGTAAATAGTAGCTCTATTTAGAGTAAAAGGAAGATTAAACCTCTCAAGGACAGAACAAAATGATTTTGTGTTTTCTTTCGTAGCCCTTTAATACCTACGATTTGAAAATAAAAAGCCTGTTTATAGCTGCCACAAAAGCATTTTAAGACTTATCATTGAGACTGTTTCAGAGCTTCCTTTTTACGAGGCAACCAGCCGGCTGGTGTGCAGAACCATTCATACCCGTTTACCAGCACTCTGGTAAACTGTATGGGGCCCCTAAGCACGGGGCCCCCTGTTGACCACAAACAGTCACTACAATAAATATTAAAGCCAATGTTCCTTATTTGGGAGGCGCTGAAGCTACAGTAGCATGCTCCACTAAGCAGTTCGCTAACTATGACCATATGATTCTATGTGCTAATTATTTATTTTGTTATTGAAATAACTGGGGGCAAAGTCACTTTTTAAGGGGGGGGGGGGCAGAAATAACCCGATCCTTGACATAATAGTGTATTTACAGTGTAATGCACACGTGAGGATAACCAAAATTAATAATCACTCTGATTCACGTATGAAAGGAAGCGGTCAGTCACCTGTGAGGTACTCCAGCACGGCTGCCATGTAGACGGGAGCCCCCACGCCGATGCGGTACTTCGGGAGGCCTTTCCGGATGTAGCGCAGCATGCGGCCCACGGGAAAGATGACGCCGGCCTTGGTGGACCGCGACGTCTTTGTGGTCTTCTTCTTCCCTCCTCTGCTGGACATGGTGACGCTGCCGGTCCGATGCGGGAGAGAACAGAGGCGCGTCACGTGGTCACCCTGGATCTCGCTTTGGACTACGGCAGCTTAGGGGTAATACGACCCCCAGACGGAATAGAGGGCAGGAAATACAATATGAGAAATCACCCAAAACACGTCTTATTATTCCTACCAATTATTACCATTTAAAATATTAAATCATATGTCCTAAGGCATTTAAACGTGTACTTTTAATGTATTATAACCCACAGCTTTACCCTGCTTAAAAAGTTCTAATTAATTTGGTTTAATGTACAAAAACTGTCGCGGCATTAAGAACCGACATATATATCGGTGAATGTACAGAACTGGGATTAAATGTCATTCATAAGCTTGGGAAGAGTTACCCAATAATTAATTATTATATATAATTATATATTATATTATAATAATACAATGACAAAGATACAACTGTGCCTCTTCATTTCAGTTCATAATTAATTATACGCCCTTTAAAACTACTGTTGGGCTTTCTGGAATGGATGCCCGCGGCAGTGTCAATCTGGATTTCATTTATTTCACTTCTTTTCCCTTTTATTTACTGCACAGAAGACGTCCGCGGCGTTGGTGACCGTCCCCCGTCCTGTGCGACACTGTCACCGAGGCGCTCTCCTCGTCCACGGCGTGATTTTTTAATTCGCACTTAATACTAATAAACCCGGCTGTCGCGACAGCTTTGAAACACAGGTCTGATCGCCCGGCTTAGACACAGAATCTCCCAGCATCTAAATGATTAAACATTAAACATTTAACCTTAGCGGCGGAAAACGGCTCAGATCCGACTGCGTTTCCTTCAGCCCAGCAAACGCAACGTCTCACTTCCCCCAAATAAAAAAAAAATACCATTTAAGTTATTCTGGTGCCGTACACTGATTATTTCGTTGTGTTAAGAAAAACACAATGTTAAAGGTTACCGATGCAGGACAGTGTTGTAAAAAGCAAGACATGCCTGCTTTATTTAATTTATAAGCGTGGTGTTTTTGCCGATGGCAGTAATCGTCTCTGGATTATGCGTTTTCTGTTTTTTGTTTTATGCAGCGGTGTTACCATCATAACGTCACGAAGCTAACTAGCCTAGCCGGATATATACATTTTGCAATCCGGACGGCCTCCGCCTGCGATTATTAAGGAAACGGACGCGGGAGACGCGCTCAGGCGGAGCCGCTCTTCCCCGCTGCCTAACGCGTGTAAATGAGTGTCAAACGCCGTCAATTACTTACAGGACTGAGCACGGCAATATGTCTACTGTCTTCTGTCAGCTCCAATATAGCGAGCCTGGGCAGTGTCTCCGGCTCCCACAATCCACAGCGAGCGCAGTCACCGAGCCGTGCGCCAGCCGCGCCGGGGCATATGGCTGTCCGGGGCCGCGTACGGACGCAGAAATGCAAAAACTATGTCTTTATTTTCAGCATGACCATCACATCCCGATGGCCGTGCATGCCGGAGTTCACCATCCGCTGCGCACGCCTTTTTTTTTCCCAGGCGACCACCGACTAGTACGCGTCCTCTTAATAATGTGCCGTTTCCTACATTAAAATCCATTTCCTATAATATTAATACGCGTACGCTTAGGCTAGGGCTCGTGAAATTGTCAAAAATTGCACTTTTATCGTTTTCAAAAAGTCATACATTGTGCAAACCTATCTACCGCATTCTTAAATTAATTAGCAAGTAGTAGGTGAATAATATAGACTTATAATAATATGGACTAATAATGTGGACATCTGTAACGTTTTTGCATGCATAACCACCTGTTCAACGTGGTAAATAGTAGCTCTATTTGGGGTAAAAGGAAGATTAAAACCCTCAAGGACAAAACAAAATGATTCTGTGTTTTCTTTCGTAGCCCTTTAATACCTACGATCTGAAAATAAAAAGCCTGTTTTTAGCTGCCACAAAAGCATTTTAAGAATTATACTCGAGACTGTTTCAGAGCTTCCTCTTCACGAGGCAACCACTCGGCTGGTGTGCAGAACCATTCATACCAGTTTACCATCACTCAAACCTCGTATCTGCCTTTCGCGCCAACAATGCATTTAATAAAGCAGAATTCAGCTGAGCGCAATTTACATATTTTCCCGTACCTATCGCAGATATTTGCTATTTGCAAATTGATTTGATATAGTTTACTACAATTGGCACAAAATAAAATAAATTATTCTGAATCAATAAGTTTGAGGTTGAATAAGGCAAAACTTCAATTTTAAATACAAACCTCGATAAGGAAAGTCAAGTTTTAGATTACAGAAACATTTCAGCAAGTATTCCTTTCGTTAGAGCTCCAAATTATCGGGGGGGCAAATAAAACCTAATTCAATATTGGGTGGTGCACGTTCCCTACACATATGCCAGACGACAGCATTAGCGCGAAGTATCCTAGTTTGAACTCGCTATTCTTTGAAATGCCTTGTAGTGGCAATATTATAACACTAGAGGACACTGTTGCTCCCTTTATCCCAGCAGCGGCAAATGATATAGAAAAACAGTTTGTTTACATGTTACATGCGGAATTTAAAAGGTAAAAAATGTAAGTCTTAATGTAAAACTGATAAAGCATGTTCCACTTGTTTCTATCTAATCATTATTTAAATTATCAGTGATTAGTAAGAAGACTACGTATCCTTATATATTCAACAGTTTTCCCCATACTTTTCATATGTTTCTCACATGTGATATCTTTAAATAAACAGTTCCAATTACACTAATGGTGACCAGAAATGGTGACTAAACATAAAATTATCGGCCATGTTAGATGTGTGGATAACTGCTGTTAATCCTCCCCCCGGTTTCCTATTTCCTACGATGTACAACCTCAAGCGTCCAAGCACTTATGTAACTCGTGGTTTTGTTACGGACTTCTCTCTCTCAAGGGCAGAGAAAATATTTCGTGAATGCGGTTGAAGAAGTTAAATTTCAATGCAAAAAGACACCTCTGTTTTTTTTTTTTTATCTACTGCATTTTTATATCGATTCTCAGTTTGTGGTGAAAGGGCATAAACCCAAAGGGAGTTTGCCTTGTTGTCAGCTGACTGTTGCACAACGAATGGAAAGCTGAAGGCGGCGTGTCCGATGTCCAACTATCCGGTATTCATAATTTCATATAGTTAGGAGATCGACAGTTCCAACCAGGACCAAGTGTTAGGGGCTGATCGCCAGAGGACGGTAAGAACAGCCCTTCGCGTTCTTGCTTTATCACTAATCTATACATCATATCTCGGCGTTAATAATTAACGTTTTGTGTATGAGGAGCAGGGCGAAGTTAACGATAAGGATGTTTTCACTGAGTCTAACGCAAACACTGAACATGTACATGCAAACACTAAACGCATAGAAAACATGTACGCTCTTTGTGCCGCTATTTTCTGGGCTATATCACTTGTACGCACGATTGCAAGCATGTCGCAGGTTTTTAAACGTTGTGCTCGGTGACAGGAATGCAGGCGACGTGTGTGGGAAAGTAAACGCAGTGGTTCATGTGAGGACACATCGGTGTTTGTCAGGGAAAATAATTAGTGATGGCATCCTGCAACTGCGATAATCTTAAATCCGCGATGGCTATTATTAAATTCGAAGTTCAATTAAGCGAGTTTTGCCAGTTGCTTGCTGGGTATGATGCGCTTTTCTTCTTTGGAAGTTTCCTAAAAAAGTGCGTCTTTAAAAAGTAAGAAAATACTGACGCCTTTAGTAACAGATGGCTCCTTTCTTCTCCGGTTAAACTGAACGATGTACCTCTTGTCATAGCGGACCCGGAAAATGCTGATAACCTTCATTATTGCCGTAAGCAGAATCAAGAATGAATAAATAATTTCAAAAAAGTTAGCATATTATTCGGAAAATGTTAGCATATTATTCGGGGCTGGTCTTTTCCTGTTATCCAGATGAAAGCCCGTGCGTATTTGAAACTTATTATTGATGGGCTCTGGACTTATAAATAACGTAGCACATCGGCATAAACGTAACTGATCGTAATCGCACATCAAAAGATGCCTATTATTATTATTTACCGTATATGAAAGCAATTTGCGGGATACTTAAGGTTCAAGATTAAGTGTACAGCTCAGTCGTGCTTAATTCATTACTGGTGCATCAAATGACAGTGGTCCCGGAAAGTGGGACCTACGGGCTCTCTGCTATAGGTAACCCGTGAACAAGAAAACTTATCGCGCACTTCGGTTGAACCCTTATGCCCTATGTAACCTGAGCGGCTTCACTAGACATTCAGCTAGGCCTATATCAACTGATACCGCACGGCTTTGACAGTCGCGCTGAATAAAACATCACAATAACCATAGCAATAAAATATCGTATTTTTCAGTAAATCAAACGGTGCATTTGCGAGTAATCGTAGAAATATTTTCCGCTTTCTTATTTGCTGGTTTCCAGTCAAACTAAAACACTCCAGCTGACCTCATTCTAGAAAACAATCAAAATATCAGATGCTGAACGCTGCCGTTATGTTGGTTCTTACATGAATCATTAATTATTCAGACTTCATTGAACTTCATGCATTAGTCATGCTCATCATTACACGTACTGCTTCATATTTAATAATAATAATTTCTAATAAGAAAATAGTATTCAACTATTATTATGTATCGAATTTGTGTTACTTGAGGTTCTTTATATTTGCACAGACCGTTTTGTTAAGGGGTCCCCTGTTTTTTACGGACTATGACGCTTATTTGTTTCGCATCTGGGAATAGCCAAGGAAATCCATCCATCCATCCATTTTCCAAACCGCTTATCCTTACTGGGTCGCGGGGGGTCCGGAGCCTATCCCGGAA
>JAODJX010000066.1:1172185-1187720 GCA_026776945.1 Isichthys henryi
GTGGGGGCCGGGGCAGTGCGGGCTGCAGGAAGCTGATTAGCCCCCCCCCCCCCGGTGAAGCTTGAGCACAAAATTAGCCACAAACTGCAAACACGATACGTACGTAGTGGAGGGTGGGAGAGGCGGCAGCTGTAACAGACCAAAAGACACGTGGAAGACCATCAAAAGGTAGAAAGGACGGGGGGGTGGGCACGCCGTGCGGCCATGATGCGTTAGAATAACGCAGTCAGGATGATGTACAATCGACTAGCGTGAGGGAAGGTGGGGTACAAGCAACGGGGGGGGAACCCCATTAAAATAAGGCAACTGTAAGAGGTCCAGCGCATCACAAGGGATCAGCACAATGTCCGTTTCTTTTTTTTTTTTTCCCCCCATCTCCCCACTTTTGGTTTTTTATAATTTTTTAAAGTTCTGTTTTTCCTCCTGTTTTTTCCAGCCCTCAAACCCAGTCAAGTAATTAACGGTCAAAGCACAAGTCTCCAGAATACCGCTCCACCCAAAAAAAAATGTAAAAAAAAGGTAAATAATTAAATTCCAAATGCGTAGTAAGGAATTGCCTGCCATCTTTGAGCCAGAGTTACGGTGTCAGTTGGAGAAGTTAAAAGGTAAAAATTAAATAAAATTAAAAAAAAGAGGAAAAAAAATCCCACAAGACGCATGACGCTGAAATCCGCAGCCGTCAAAATGTGGGTGAAAAAAACGTTTTTCCTTTTAAACTGAAAACAGCTAAAAGCTCTCTCCTAGCAGTCCCTCAGGTCTAATTTGGATTAAAACCAAAACAAAACAGGGGAAAAGGATAACGTGTAAAACACAGCCCAACACAGCCCATAGTCACAGGCCACTCGTTAAAATCTTCTCCACTGTGCTCACGTCAATTTCCAGACCTCCTTGTGGCGAGAAAAAAACATCGGGGTGGTGGTGGTGGTATATAACGGCGTTAAGTTAAACAGCTAGCAGTCCCGCCAAGGCTACTTCGGTGGCTTGGCGTCCGACGGCGCGGCGCGCTGGCTCGGGGGTTTGGCATCGCCGCTCGGCGCCCCCTGCTGGGACTGGGCGGGGCTTGCGCTGGGCTGGCCGCCAGTCTGCGATGAGTGCCGGTGTCGGCCCTGGGATTCTCTACTCGACGCGTGCCTCTTCCTCCCGCCTTCCTCGATCGGGGGCTGAAACAGACGAGCCACTCGAGAGTCACGAACACTGCGAGCATGGGAGCGGACAAACGGAGACACTGGGACCTGTACCACCAAGCAGAATTTCTCAGTCGGATAACTTGCCGGATTTAAGGTAGCCTGGGCTAAAATGTCAGCGAACGGCGATAAAGTCCATTTCAACTGCGGAACCTTGTATCCGACAAGTTATCTGGGCTAAGCAAAAAATCTGGCTTCTGGTGTGTAGTCGCTCTATTACTCTATTTCTGATTTAATTCTATAATATGTGGAATGTACTGGGCATTAACAGTAATTAAAGAAAGCATTACTTTAGCTAAACAGTATTTTTAAAAATGGTAACGTATTTCATATTTGTTATACAAGCTAGTTTCAGAAACAATATTCATTAGTTTATTTTTGTTTTTTATTCTCGTACCTTAAAGTTTACGAAACGTATCGGTTTTCGTTAACGATATTAACCTTTATATCAGTGGTGCTGCAATCAAATTTCAAGGCCGAAAAGCAATTGAGAAATATCGGCATTTGAAGAACTGGTTAATAACCAGTAAATATCTGACGAATACCTTGTTTACTGTAGATGTCGGGTAGGAGCTAGCTAGCTAGCTCTCCTCGAGTCTAAAAAGCTCCAAAATATGGAAGTATTTCCCAAACGTGGTTATGATTAATGGGTATGGCAACGCAACAAAAATTCCGAACATGAAAATATTCAATAGTTGCAGCCCTATAGTGCAGTGTTACAGCACGAAGCCCCGGTGACCTGGAGGAAAGCAGACTAGGAACATCTTCCTGCTGACCATCTGGCAGCTGAACCACGGTTAAGAACTCAAAACCCAAAAGCTGCTGGTTCAAAGGCCGGGGCTCTGCGTTTGGACCCTAGAGGATAAGAGGTGTCCATCATACTCACGTCGACTCTGAAGTCCTCGAGGCGCTTGAACTTGCTCAGGTACTCTTGTAGCTTTGGGTCGATTTCCAAGTTTTTCGCTTTGGAATATTTCAGGAAGGCCCAGAACTTTTCGAGCCCGTATAGTTGGCCTAATGAAATGGGGATTCAGGAGAAGAGACAGGAAAAAAAATAAATAAAATCAGGGAAACTACCAAAAGGCTCTCGGAAGTCTGTTCAGCGTGTTCAAGACGGTACATCTCACCAGCTTCGTAGTCCTTGACGGTCTCCTCCTGAAAGTCTTTGAATATTTCCAGTCTGAACTTCCTCTCAAGGCCGTAGCTGTAATATCTGAAGAGGCACTCCAGACCGTACCTAAGTGGACACAGCAGACAAGGGTAAGAACTGTACTATCCAGGAGATTAAACTCCTGGGAGGACTGGGGGAGGTAGCGGTTACAAAGAAAATGTTAAACTAATCAACAATGACCTCTCCTATACAATGACCAACCCAGTTGCTGTACTTCCCTAAGTAAGCATTGCCTCCAGGGCCAGACTAAACATTGGTCATTGCTAGCCTGTGATTGGTTATAGTCGTGTCAATATTATACATTAACCAATGAAGACAACTGCATGAGCGGGCGGGGGAGGGTCGCACCTGTACCCCTCCTTTCCGTCCTCCACCGACAGCTGCCTGAACTCTTCATACATCTTCCTGTTGAAGTGGTCCCGCAGGAAGAAGGACCAGAAGCGGAAGAGCGTGTTCATCTCCTGCGACTGTCCAATGCCCAGCCGCTTGCGCTCTGTGAGGGAGCCAAACAGGTGAAGGTTACCAACCCTACATGTATATACACAGAGAGCTTCTTTAGGGGAATACACATTACATCACAATTTTTTTAGCAGATGCCTTTGTCCAAACCAATATTCAAGTGAGGAAAGAGATCAGAGCCTGCGATCTGAAGGTTGCTGGTTCAAATCCCCGCAAGGCCAGAGTAACGTCACCCTTGAGTAAGGTCCTTAACTGCAGTCGCTCCAGGAATTGTCTAACCATGCCTTGTGAAATTCACATCAATTTAGTATAATAAAATAATTATTGAGCAGACATTTTTATTAAGTATAAATATGACAATTATACAGACCATGGGGTTTGACCCCAGAACCTTCTGGGCATAGATCCTAGATCTTTACATTGCTAATTCCATATATGTAAATATGCTCAAGATCAGCACGACCCCAGCCTCCTCACATACCGTTTAGGCAACGCCGGCGGTACTTGTGGTAAACATGCTGCGTGAAGCCATTTTCCTTGAGCAGCTCGTGCGAAGGGTGCTGGAACTTGGGCAGGGACTGAGGCGTGCAGCCGTAGTTGCCCAGAGCTGGGGTGCCTTCTGAGGGGCTGGCGTTGGAACTGTGGAAGGACAGCGGAGTTTAAACGTAGAGCGGAGACGGACTGGATCGAGGGCACAGGATTCACTCCAAGACAATGAGCTGAAAATTTCATGGCACCTGGGACAGAAGGTCTAACACTATGCTTGAACACAGCACTAATATTTCATTTTTACAATCAACATGCAGTACGAATCCCTTCATAGCTACAATCCCGAACAAAGCAACGCGAACATCCAAGCGGCTACATAAAAGCAGCCGAAGAAAAAGTTTTGTCCTACCTCAGACCCTAAACTCAGATAAAACACTTTAAAAACCCCAGGGATACATTCTTTAATCCTGCCAAAGGTACATTTTTTTTCCCCACCATGACGTATTTGTTCTGAAATAGATGGGTGTCATGTGACCTAGGGGAGGATCAGATGTTTCTGGCATGACAGCGCCCTCACCTGACGGAGGCGGTGCGGGAGCGATGCTCGCGGGAGTCCATCACCCAGCCCACATGGCACTCCATGGGGGGGTTCGAACTATGTCGGGTCTTCCTCTTGCGAGGGGTCTGGCGGGAGGGAGAAAAAATAAAAACTTTCATTTTATGTAGTACACACTTATCCAAAGCAACGCACGTGTTTGTGGAGACAGGGTCAGACAGTCCCTGGAATGCTGAAATCACTCAGCCAACCCAGGGATTCGAACCCACAACCTTCTGATCACAGACACAGTGTTCTAACCTTGGCGTCGACAGGTCGGCCCTCCTTCACCACGGGGTAGAAGCGGGGTGTCTGCGTGGGGTCCTTTAGCCTCGGCGTGCGGGGCGTCCGTGGGGTTCGGGTACTGCGGTAGTTGGGCGAGTCGGGCACGGTGGTGGGGAGGGAGCGGGCAACTGCCGACGGCTCAGGGGCGCCGAACAGCTTGTTGGCCAATGCGTCTGTTGGGACTGGGGGTGGGGGGGGAGATAAACATTACATGCACCCAGTGGCTGTGAGGAACCTCAAGTTACGTCGAATTTTAAGCAAGAAACAGCCCTGAACAGACATCTAACTAAGGGGAGATTTGCTTCCATTTCATCATTTCATTTCCAATTCATTTAAATTTCATTTCATTAATTTTTCATTTCAGCTTAAGAGGCCATCAGAAAAACCACCTCCCACCAAAAGTAACGATAGCAGAGAACTGGATACCCTGTTCCCAATGTGTTAAATGGTCACTCAAACTCATACAGCAGGAGATGCTGCTTACTCTGCTGGGGTCGTGGGGGGCCGGGTGGAACTTCCTGATTGGGATCGACGGGAGGTTCGGGGGTGAGGCAGTCGAACTGCTCTCGACTGATGAGGTGAACCTTCTTGAAGTTCTCCACCTCTTGCTGTGAAGGAGCAAGCCAACAAAAACACAGCAACTTCAGGACATTGAAAGGGCTGAAGACAAACACCAGGATTGCAAATTTGGTGGAATTCTATTCAGAAGACAATGGGAAAGAAGCGCAGGTCAGGAAAAACAAACACAAAAGAATAACAAACCAAACTCAAGCCAGATCAAAGTCCGCAGCATTGGCTTAAAAAAAATAATCAATTATCACCCCATGGAAAGCCTACAGATAACCAGCGTAATTATGATTATATTTAAAACTCCGCAAGGGGGAAATTTAGCCATCGCGAGAAGGATTACCCGACATCCATGGAGATCCATATTCAGTTCAGAACCAGCCCACAGTCCCTTGGACCCAAAGTCATTTATTTATAAACAAGTGAGTATCCAGAATGCACAGCTACGCTTGTGACACGTGGGTGACTCAAAAGGAACAGCCCACAATGGGAGACCCAACAACACACGCTCCGAATGTTCTGACAAATCCAAACACAGCCTCAACAAAAAAAAAAACTTTCAGCTGGCCTTGGGGGTTGGGTGACATTCTAAAACTAGTCTCAGCGTTAGAAGCCGGGAGAATAAACCGCTTAAGTTACTTTCAAAAGATTCAGTGAACAATTACGTAATAATGAAAAGATTCTGGAACCTGACCGTCACTACCTCACAATTACAATAGGTGGCGCTGCAGAGTCCCAACCCCAAGAGGTTGGAGAAGACAGGTACGGCCCGCTCTCACCTTTATAGTGGCATACTCGGGTTCATATGTGTCATCCCACAGGTCCTGCTCGTAGTAGTAGAGGCCGTCATTGATGACTTTGGCCAGCTCGCTGGTCAGCTTGGAGCGGGATGTGTGGTGGCCCGTGCGGTCGCCCCCAGGGTGCTTGCGCAGGTATGGCGGCGTCTGCGTGACGATTAGGATCTTGTTGACATCGCGGTCATCGATTTCGCAGTCCGAGTCCTCGTCCGACCAGTCGGTGAACGTGTTCCGTCGACCGTCAATCTGTTCCATCTCCTCGTCGAACATGAAGTCCAGTTCCTCGGGCTCATCCTGTTCCTCCCGCGCGGGAGGGCCGGGCTGCACCGGCGAGCGGACCTCCTCCGTCTTCTGTGATGAGGCATATGACTGTCATTGGCCGAGCAAAGATAGAGTCCAGGTGACCAGCCAATAACAACAGCTCTTTGAAGTCTGATGTACACATATATGGAGGTGCTTTGCCAAAAGGGTGAAGCAATATCAATAAAGGCTGGAACGTGCAGTTTTGGAAGCACCGACTCACCTTTGACCTGGAGGGTGACGGCCTGGACCTCTTTTTCACCTCAATCCAGGATTCGGAGTCCAGGTCCGGCAGGCTGGCAGAGAGCCCTTTGGGCATCGTCTTAAGATTGGAGGCATCTTCTGCCTTGGTCTGCATGGGCGTGGAGGACCTCGGGGAACCCGGGGCTGACCCTGTCCATCAGAAAGCCGCAGATGTGGGAAAAGCTCCGGCCGCTTTGGCTACATGGGCCAGCAGGATCGTTCATGGTCACGGCTAAGCCCACTGGGTCAGTCACGTGGATCCGGCAGAGATCGAGAAACTACCACCGTCCGCAGCATCTTCATCGTGCAACGGGAATTTGATATTTCCGGAGTTAAAGACCATTAAGTGACTGTACTGGCCAGAAGGGCGAGAGTAAAACCAGGAGAACAACAGATGTATTCAGGTCAAACCATGTCAAGATACCGAACCATGTATTAAAAAAATAAAAACACTTCTGAATGACAGGATTCGTTACATCAAAACAGCTACTCCGCAGCCAAGCTGACTGACCTGACTGCTTCTCCGAAGCCTGCCGGGGCACAAACTCGGGGCAGTGAACGAGCTGCGAGAAGTCGGTCTGCGAGTGATCGGGCATGGCCAGGCCAGGTAGCGGCCACTTCTCGGGGTCCACCTTCCTGCGGATCTTCTGGTCGATCAGTTCCACCTCCTTGCTGTCCTTCAGCGCCTGATAATCAATTAATTGAATATCATAGACTGGTCAAAGGAGGAACAGTCAAAGAGGACCAGTCTGGAAGCCTCACCTCCAGTATGAGATTGATGTCGGTGGACAGGGCCTGGACCCGGTGGAAGCTGGCGATCAGGGCCACGGGCAGGAAGCCCTCCTGGTCCATCTTCCTGCGCAGGAAGAAGTCCCGCTCCAGGTTGTCGATGCTGAAGTAGTATTCGCTGCAGAACAAGAACGACAGCGGGTCGTAATGTATAATCTAGCTAAGCGTCTTTGCCCTCGATGCCAAGAAACAGACAGCCTCGATGAGCACTTTGTCTCCAAGAAGTTTAGCATAGAGGAAGGAGATGTTCTGCTCACATTTGGCGCTTAATGTAGTCCTTCAGCAGCTCCTGGTCGACGGTGTACAGGTCGTTACTGCTCAGGTTGTCGTAGTAGTAGGTGACGGTACCGAACTTGTGACCGTATGCCCCGTCCTTAGGGTCGTAGGCTTTGTAGCCGTAGTGGTAATCGTAATGTCCTAAAAAGAAAGGGAGGGGCATATTCAGACACATGGTGATGTGAAATAGCTTTCCCAGGACCACAGGGCAACATATATACGTAAAGTTCATGGATAGACAGGACAGAGACCTAAGACACAGACATGACAAACTACACAGGAATTCTCCCTAATATGGACTCTCATCTCACTTGGTTAGCAGTTTTCACAAGAAAAGTAACAACTGCGTGAATGGCTCCGAAGCGAAACCGACACCTGATCTGGGGTCAGGGGTGACCAGCTTCCACCCCCTTGCTCTAGATTCCAGAGTCCCTGTGGCAACCAGTCCAGGCTCCTCCCATTCATTTCCATGGGGACTGGCTCCAACAAGGCATGTTGCAATGGCTTCCCAGACCACATAGACTGTGACTCACACCACCACCTCCTCAGGGTGGGGACAGTGAGTCCCCGGGAACATTTAGGAACCTTTCCCACCAAAATGATCTCTCAGCGTTAGCACACTTGCCCACAGACATCAGTCTGCAGTTTCCACCTTCCAAGGGACCGACTGCAGGTCAAGTAAAATCCTTTGAGGCAGTGATGCAAGACTCAGAACCGTCTCCGTGCCCAGCGAAATTTCCGTAACAGGAGTCCAGGGATGACTCCGCGTTGGATGACTGGGGCAAGCAAACAAATGTCTCTGGGTCATAGTGCAACACCAGGTGTGAACCCCAACATCCTGTGGAGGACAACCTTCCATTCAGGATTTGAAACGGCAGCCAGCGTTCACTAAGTGACTGAGGACCCCACAGGGTAACTACAAAACAGACACCAGCCAACAAGTCATCAGACCAGTGATTCTTCTCCAAAAGCCAACGGCCCACAGAGCCCTGATTGCAGCATTGCGATTTCACAAAATAGGTCAGCTTTGGTAAACAAGCCGGGTGCAAATTTTGGCTTGTGAATGTCAGACAGCCGACGGGTTCATCCAGGAGAGAGAGAGAGAGACAGAGAGAGACACACACACAGAGGTAGTTTCTTTCAGGTCTGCCCACAGCGGGGGAAAATTGAGCAAGGGATTGTGGGATTAAGGACAGCAGAGGACGAAGAGAAGCCACACAGTGACAGGGATCACGTTTGGTCAAGCTTTGTTAAGAGAAAATGCGAGAATGGAAAAGCAGCCACATACCTCGCCCAGCACCCCTGCCTCGACCCCGGCCCCTCCCTCGGCCCCGGCCGCGGCCCCTGTAGCCGCCCCGAAAGGGGGCGCCCTCGCTCTTCACGCTGGACACCTCGTCGTGGTCGTCCCGCCACTCCCGCTCATACCGGCCGCTATTCCAGTCTGCCAGGAGACAGAAACACGAATTTAAGGATTTTTCTGCATCACATGCGAGGTATACAGTCAGACGATAACTTGCCGTGAAAGGAAAAAAGTGTTCAATAACCATAATTCATAAATAGTAATATAAATACATTAGCTCATTCGAAAAGGAAAAAATCAGATGCGCAGTATAAGTAAAATGAATGAAAAAGCCCTCAGGCTGAGGTGGTGGGACTCGACCTGCTACCTCCCCCTCAACTCACCTTTCAGGTCGTTCCGGCTGCTGGGGGGCACCCGGGGGACCTCATTCTGCCGTGTGTTGTTCCGAGACGCCGAGCGCTCCCTGGGGCCCTCCGACTTCACCTCGATCATCAGCGGCACCCACTTGTGTTTGTTCCCTGGAACGGGAGGGAGTCTGTCAGCTTTTGACACTCAGACCGCAGAGGTGCTATTCCTGCAGCGGCCTCTAGGGTGTCTCAGTAGTCCTCTAAATACAAATGGGGTGTACATGGGACCAGAGTTAGCAATGACGTGGCGCTGAGCACAGGTACACCGGGAGAGCGTGGGTCAGAGTCTCACTTGCTGATCCCGATCTCCGATTTACTGCTGTGTGGGGCAGCGGCCCGGTCACAGCCTTTAGACGACCTCCCCACCGCTAAAGAGCAGCGGGTCGCTGCTGTTCACAAAGGCAGGACACACCAATCTCCACAAGCCTCGGGTATCTAAACAGGAACTTCCCCTGCCCCGGACACAACCAAAAAGCGTCAGAGGAAGCACAAAGCAACTACTGTTTGCACCTTTATGAAGGGTTTAAAGCTCAACTATGCAGAAAGCAGTGTGAGCATTCCAGACGACTAGTGCCAGGTAAAGGTTCAGAGAAATAATAATAATAGATACTGCTATTGATCCCCGTGGGGAAATAATCTTCACCTACCCCGTCTTGCTCTCTATAACAGCAACCATGGCCACAAAGGGCAGCCACTTGCTGTAGTGCCAGGGAACTGGGGATTGAAGGTCTTGCTCAAGGGCTCACAGACATGCTGAGGCCGGGATTGAACCAGCAACCAGAGGAACAAGGGCTTAGCCCACTGAGCCACACACTGCCCCCTCCAGAGGACTAGTCCCGGAGAAAGGTTGAGCCCCTCCAGAGGACTAGTCCCGGAGAAAGGTTGAGCCCCTCCAGAGGACTAGTCCCGGAGAAAGGTTGAGCCCCTCCAGAGGACTAGTCCGGGAGAAAGGTTGAGCCCCTCCAGAGGACTAGTCCGGGAGAAAGGTTGAGCCCCTCCAGAGGACTAGTCCGGGAGAAAGGTTTAGCATGATGCATATGGCCTGCAGGAGGTCACCAGCCAGGAGGGTGCTCACCTTTCTTCTTCTGCCCATTCTTCTGAGAGTCCTCATCTCCATTCTTCTCTTCTCCGGAGTCGTCGGATTTTGCCTTCTGGTTCTCCTTGCTCTCCTCACTCTCTCGCTTCTCCTTCGACTCCTTCTTGACGACCATTTTCTTGGGTGCCTGAGGCGTCAGACATCACAAGCCGGCATTGAAGGTGACAATATATAAAACGCAATTATGAAATGAAAATCAAAATGCCACAACTGGGGAAAACGGTTCGCATTTAGCATTATTTGCTGCAATAAACATTCGTGCCAAATGACGTGCGACTGTCTTCAAATCTCTTAAGATGATGACGGGAACAGGGACGGGAGCAGAGCCGTCCATAAGCATTAAAAACGTTTGGAACGATTCTGAGTTTGACTAATCGGGTCTAGCTATGGGTCTTTAAGCACTGCGGTGTGAAGCACATGCCGGGACTGAACCTAGCTGAACCCAGATCAGTTTTAAGCACCCCAAACTGGCCAAGCACCAGGTGTCAGGTATCACATCGGCCCACGTGCCTTGAGATGAGAGACCAGATCACTGAACACGCATAACACGCAAATATTCACAGACTCTCAGAAACGCCCAAAAGACTCAGCCAGGCAAGCTTAAATATTAAACTGGACTCCAGAGATAACCGGACCTTAATGAGTAATAATTTACCAAAAAAAAAAAAAAAACCACGACTTCTTCCTGAGCTGCCCTGTCCACTTCTGTGCATACGAGTGACTTCATAGTTGCAGATCTTCCCCAGTAACATGCTGTATGCTGTTACAGTCAACAGGAATGTCCTCAAAGAACATTTCACCTAACAGCTACGTTTTTAAATACCCCGCAATTACGTATACGTGATAACTGGGTGTGAAGTGAACTGCACGGGACATGCCCTTATTTTTTTATACAGCTGGACCTCAGAACCAGAACCTTCTTGAGCTAAATTAAATGGTCTGTTCAATGGTCTCCAGGCCCTTTACATTAAAGGTACAATGAATCCTGAGTGCCTTAAATGGACCGCGGTCAATAGTGGTGAGGATTCAGCGGCCAAATCCGACCTGTGAATGCCGGCAAGATCAAACAGTTCACTGCTTTTAGATGCGACAAAATTGGAAATATCAGCATTAGCGCTGAACCCTTATCTAGTATTGATCTAAAGTTTTGGCTTTACAGATCATCACTAAAATGTATTCGGTAAAAGCTTGTTTATGAAACACATCTAACTAATAGATTTTAGAATGTTTAACAGAACTTTATGGATAAGTAACAAATGATATCAAAAGACAAGCACCCCAATCATGCATGCTTATTTTTGCTACATAAATGTCATGCTGTTGCGTTTGAGTCTTGCAAGAAAGATTTCCATGCTTTAATCCCGGGTTCGAGGCAGATCGTTTCAACCACTAGGGGGCACCTGACTGTCAAAACTAACAGAAGCTGATAAAGTCCACTGGACTTCACAGCTTTTGGGTGGGTGACCTGACCAAGACCAGCAGGCTGAGACGGGGGTATTCACGGTTCTGCTGGGTCTGGAAAAAGCCTAGTCCTACCTCGCTCAGGTCCCTGTGGGACTTACTGGACCTCACTGGCGAGAACTGACACCTCGGTCCTAAACAAAGAAGTCGTCAGACTGAACCCACCACAGAAGGGACATGAGCATACTGCTGACATGCTTATCTAAACTGTGATGAGGCACTTTTTGCTAGTTCTGCATGAATGCAGAAATCAGATGACGCAGAGCATGACCAGTAGAATGCATGCACAGCAACGGGGCAGTGCACCTTATACCGGTACCTATCATGAGAAGGCAGAATTTGGAAACGCTGATGTCATAATGTTGTGAAATGTGCTATATTAAAATAAATTAAGTTGAATAAACACAGTGACTGTACCTAAATGGGTTTGTAATACAGCCTGTGCACGACTCATATTCTGCACAACCACCCCCCAAATTTTACCTTGATTTACATGCATGAATCCCACCGTAGTAAAATATTGTATGTACAGAGGTTACAAATATTACACCAAATTAAACGTATATTAATCAAATACTAACCATTAAATTTATCCATTTATGATGGACAAGAAACTTTTTTTTCTAAAACTTTCCCAAATTTCTCACCAAGAAATATCAGTGCAGAGAGTTTGCAGTGAACCAAAAAGTTTAACTAAGCCTGTGTAAAGGGCTGTAGGTGCAACAAAGCACATGCGGGTCATGGTTTGGGAAACACCAGTGTGAAGGCCGCCAAATAGCACCCCCTCACCCCCGGAAATGGTCCAGCCCTCTGCACCAGAATAGCTATGGGGGTCCAGGAGCGGGAATCCCTAAATGGGTATCCTTTCCAAGGGGAGTCTGTAGCAGTTATTCCTAGCCCTGCCATGACCCACATCACCGGCAGCCCTGTCTAAAAAAGGTGACCAGCCATCGCTCTGAAATATCACTCACCAACACCCTTTGGACCTTCTCTTATGTAAGCAAGAAGCTGTTCCCATACTCACCGGACCCCGGCAGGGGGATTAAGCTGTACCTCTGTCCTAATGTCCACCCAGTGGCTGCAAACTGTACTTTCCTCCAAATGCGTCACCCCCAAGGAGACGCTAACCGTACCTCTGCTGTTAGGTCTCACCGAGCACATTCAAGCAGCACCTCTAACGTAAAACAAACGGTACGCCCATACGACCTCTAATTACCCCTCCTCGTACCTTTAACCAGAACAATCCCACAAGCCACAGTATAAAACAGGGTCTGGTGCCGGAGTTATTTTTAATTTAATCATTGTTTTCGGCCTACTGCTTGTTTCCACCAATCAAATGTCTCCTTTCATTGACCCCGCCCTCTGGTTTCTAACTCCCAACCAGAGTGTAGGTGCCACAGATGGACTCCATACTTCTTGGTCAAAAAAACCACGGAGACAGGAGAGCACGGCTCCACCTACCTGCTGGTCCTTGGTGGCGATCTCTCCCGGGGTGGGCCAATTGTTTGCGTCGCCGAAGTCTCCCACCTATGAACACAGAGACGCTGATGATCACCCAGCACAACAAAGCTGACCCCTGCCATGGAAACCCCAATTACGGGCTTCTGAACTTAATCTACTCAAAGATGGCCACATTCCACCAAGCTCGTACAAACATGCCCAAACTCCCAGAATGAGGCTCTTTTCCTGGTGTCGGCCGGACAGCAAGGAGAACGTACCTTCGCTCCTCTCCGAGGACGGGGATTGCCCGCTCTCACCACCTTGGTTGGGCCCGATTGCTCTGTGGGGGTAAGAAGGAAAGGGTTGGCAAGGCCGGGACAACACCCACCCTGTTCGCGTTCGACGTCCTGCGACCGGGAGCGTGAAAACGCGCCTGTACAAGAAAGTAAGACGCTTCCGAAAGCGAAGCCGGCTGCTGCGTGTCAGTCTGCAGCTCCGTCGGATCGGGGCGGGGCACACCACACCACACCTGAGACTATAGCATACCTTAAGCACTTTTACGCGCTTAGACGGCAAAGCGCTCTGCATTCCTAAGGAAAACCAACCAGTATGAGGCCAGCAGACTCAAGCCGAAGCATTACAGAGAAACATCGCATTTTCAGACAAGCACAAACTGACACACTGGTTAGTGACTACAGCCAGTACCCCAACACCTAAGCAACAGATGAGTCAGATCAGACTGGTTTCAATTTACACACATTTAAATCATTGCAGCTTTCAGACACTGAACAAAGTAGACTGACAGCAACCAATTTAATGTGTTTTTCCCAATATAATTAATAACTTATTAGAACCTATTGTTCTAGTGCAAGTCTGGAATTGGGGGCGAGTTCTGGAAGTTAGTACAGAAAACCACAAAGGAGTTTTAAAAAGCTGAAAAGTCAGGAAAACATGCAATCAGCAGCGAGATCGGTAAAATTTGTCTATAGGCAGGCACACGAACGAAAGCAAGTGCTTCTTAATGATTCTGGAAGTCAGACTTTCCCCGAAATCAGCTAGTTTTCAGATAAACATACATAGAATGGTTTCCTTTGAATCCATCTGCTTATTAAGAAACTTAAAACTTTCAGATGTGTATCATTTTGCCCGAATTCCCCCATAAAACATCAGACTATGCAGAAATGCAGACTTGCCGAAGACATCTTTCTGACCCTTGCACTGTAATCCAATTCCGTTTTTGCAGGTTTCGGGTCATTCGTGTCCCCATGGGGACGGAACGCGTTACCGTTCTGCGCCACCAGCCAGTGAATTATCAGCACGAACAGGAAAATGGGGCTACTCGATCATGGCAAACACCATAATCACGATTATTTTTTTTGGTCAATACTGAGATCATGATTATTAAAAACACGATTATTCACTGACTTTAGAAATATCATGCAGTTTTCCCTTGAACTCTAAATAAAATGTAACTGAGAAACGAATGAAAAGGATGTGGATTTATAACAAGACAAAACGGGGGCATCGTTTCGAAACAAAATCCAACAAAATCGTTTCATCAATTATTTTGTTTGATAATCATTGGAAGTCATAATTTAATGAAGCGGCCATTCTTACTGCTTTTTAGTTTAAGCAGTATTGATTTTCTGCTAAATCCAACCTGCAGATTAAAGGCTAAGATATGATATTTAAATATGGACAGGACCCTTCCAGATGCTTTAAGTACAAGTTCTCAAAACCGAGCGGACTCAATCATTCATTTTTGAGTCTTTTTAAAAAAAGCATATCTGCGTAAAGACATCTTCACAACAGGCACACGCAAGACGGACGACTGAGCATTAAACTAGGTCATTGCAGTCAAAACATGTGCTGTGACAGTGTGAACACACACACACACACACACAAAATCAACAGGGCATTTGATACCAAGTATTTCCCTCCATGGCGTGGTCAGTATCCGTCACAAGCCAACATGCCAGGACAGTCTGCTATGGGTCACCCTGCGTCACCATGGAGATATGGGCAAGCTGCCGCAGATTGGATGGCGCAGGTAGCAGAGTGAGCAACTGGCGAATCGTGAGGCACGCAGAGTCATGCAGGCAAGACAATCGATCCAGGCAAAGGCCCCCAACAGAGTGCCACTGATGAAATTCCTCCAGGTAGACTCTTCACGACAGTACAACGTACGATAATCAGACCTGGTCTATTGTGCAGGATAAAGACTTGCCGTCTCCCTGCATCTCTGCCTCTACAAGCCGATTCCCAGCACACTCCTGTCTACCACAGCTGAAACACCAGCGTCCTACTTATGAACAATGGAATATGCTCGTAATCTGCCATAGTACTGCAGGGTAAAGATGAGCGTTGAAATAAGTATGAAACAATGACAACGCCATGTGGGAAAAGTATGTTTTTCTTCAGCTGTTTGCTGCAAGATTCATCCATCAAACCGCTTCAGTGCAAAACGGATATCGAGCAAACAATTAAATCCATCAACATGCAATCTGTGAGGTGTCTTTCACCAGCATACTGGCAGGTTGGGCGTGTACAGGCTGCAGGTAAGAGACACCCCACTTCTGGGACACAGTAATGCTGACACTCCAGACCGGGAGGCTTGACAAGCGGTGTGGCGTAATACACCTTTAAATGAAAAGGCCGCAGACCGTCAATCCACCC
>JAODJX010000066.1:1205020-1228081 GCA_026776945.1 Isichthys henryi
CGGAACCTCACAGCCTCGCACACCAGCTCAGGCTCTTTCCCCACCAGAGAGGTGACATTCCATGTCCCTAGAGCTAGTTTCTGCAGCCGAGGATCAGACCGCCAAGGTCCCCACCTTCGGCTACTGCCCAACTCACACTGCACCCGACCCCTTTGGCCCCTCCTACAGGGGGTGAGCCCATTGGAGGGATTATTATTATTATTCTTCAAACAAATATTTCCGCTCCCTGTTGTTGTTGTTATTCAAACAAACATGCTCCATATTATTATACTTATTACAATTATAACTATAATTATAATTTTTAATCTTTCTTAAAAGCAGGCAAACGCATCTAAAGGTTTTTAAGCAGTGTATTGTAACCCGTTTCCTCCGTGTCAAAATCCAGTGATAGTTGCATCCGAATGTGCAAACCCAGAACAGGCGAAACAATTTCAAGACATAACAAAACACCCTCAACTATAATTAGACATTCAGTAAACTTTACACAACAATGGCGACTCGTTCCTTTCGTGATGGGGAAGTGTTGCAATGTGCGGTTGTTTGCCTCAGGCATTTGACTGTTTTAGTTTTCGACAAGGAAACCACAAGATATTTGCAGGACTGTTATTCCGAAGCTGTCCTGTATATATGCACGAGAGTCTATTGGAATCATAACTGAATTATGATGTCATACATGTTGGTTTTATTTTTTAGTCAAAGAATAGAATATATTAAATTCATTTATTTTACTATTCTGGAAAAATATATGAACGAAAGTTATCTCTAGAGGCAAAGATTATGGAATTTAAATGAGACGGGTCCAGTTTCGGGTCCAGAGACGGGTCCAAGAGAACTTAAAGAAGATGTACTGGCGTCTGTGTGGCACCAGCATTGCTATCGACGCAGGTCACGGTTCAAGCCATACAAATGCGATTCACAACAGTTGCCATACCAGACACTTCCCAGCTGAAACGTAGTAAAGTTTGTGCCGTGTGTTTCCCCACAGACGCATTCGAGAAGACCATGAAGAAGTTCCAGAAGATCGACATTGTATGCAACAATGCTGGCATCGTCGAAGAGAAGGACTGGGGAAGGGCACTGGCCACGAACCTGGTGAGGTGGAGCCGCTGGTTTAGAATTCGAAGCCTTTTGTCATTATACCGTGTATAATGAAACTGTAAAGTAGCTACTCTGCACTCGTAACGTGGAAACAAACATTCCGTCATTTACACAGTAAACGTAAGAAGTACTACGTATAAATAGTACTTGCAGTGAATTACCAATAATATAAATATCACACAGACAATTACTAATGTAAAATATTGCACATAGAGCAAATGTTGTACTTGGCTGTAATTATTTCGCAGAGAGAATTTACAATTACATTTACGGCATTTGGCGGACGCCCATATCACATAAGTTATACATAAGTGCTTAGCAGTCTCATCAGCGAATACATTCTGATACTGGTTCAACCTAACCCAGCTAAGAGCGCTAATCCAAGTAATTACAGTAGAGATCGATTTTTTTTTTTAGTTGTCGTTTGAAGGCGTGACTTGGCTTTTTGGACATCTAGTGGAAGTTAATTCCGCAACGTACGTGTCAAAACAGAGAAGAGTCTAGGTGCATGTCTGCCTTGAACCTTTAGAGATGGTGAGACCAGCCAAGCGGTGCTGAGGGCTGGTGAGATAAGTTAAGTTATTTCAGATAGGAGGGCGAACATCAGTGTTTTGATTCTGATGCGGGCAGCTACAGGAAGCCAGTGGAGGGAATGCAGCTGTAGTAGGTAGGTAGGTAGATTTTTTTATTGGCGCTTGCACAAATACAGGTCAGTACAAGTACATTGGAATTCTTGTGTGTATCTCCCACAGTAATTTTCATGAAATAGAAAGACGGAGGAGAAGAGACAATTTAAAAAAAAGAAATAAAAAAGTAAAAATAAATAAAAGCAGCGGACACACTAATTGCAGGACGGAGTAAGTCGATACACACTGTGTACAGATGCCGATACAGAGTGCATGGCCTGGGTGGATGAGTGAATTATTTCACAGAATTAATATTCAGACAGCATATTGTACACAGAAGTGGAACATTGCTCATGTTTGTTGGGCTATTCCACTGAAAGAGTTATTTGACTAACTAAGTAAAAGTGTGAGGTTGTAGTACTCCGATGTGTCCGATTGCCTCTTTGGAGTGCTAACTGTCCAGGTAATGTCCATGGGGGAAGTGGGGACTGTATTTCTTACCCATTTTAATGTCCTTAGCCATCAGTCTAACTCTGGCTGGGAAAACGCCATTGTAGAATAGTTCTTTGCAGGTGGTGATACTCTCTGGCCGGTGGTGTCTTAGGTTGTACCCTAAGTTCTTCCTCCTGAACAGGCAGAATGCTGGGTGATGTTAATCACTGAGTATGTGTGAGTAAGTGCTACAGCGCTGTGTATGTAATGTGTCCAAAGAGGGGAGCCTATGATCCTCTCTGCAGTTTTTACAACTCGTTGAAGAGATTTACTCTCAGCCTGTGTGGTATTTCCAAACCACACAGTGATGCCACTGGTAAGGATACTTTCAACGAGTCCTCTGTAGGTCTGTGTGAAGGACTGACGTCTGAGTCCTCTATAGGCCTGTGTGAGGGGCTGACGTCTGAGTCCTCTATAGGCCTGTGTGAGGGGCTGACGTCTGAGTCCTCTATAGGCCTGTGTGAGGGGCTGACGTCTGAGTCCTCTATAGGCCTGGGTGAGGGGCTGACGTCTGAGTCCTCTATAGGCCTGTGTGAGGGGCTGACGTCTGAGTCCTCTACAGGTCTTCGTCAGCAGCCTGATGAAGTACAGTGCCACAGTGTTTTCAGAAACATGAAGGCCTAGAAATTAATAATTGTCAGTGAGCTGCACATTAGTCCCCTCGATGGTAAGAGGATGTAGGGGAGGTGCCCTTCTCCTGAAGTGCAGAATTATTTCCTTGGTTTTATCTACGTTAAGCACAGGGTCATTGTCCTCACCATAGACAATGTTTCCATTCACCACTTCCTTGTAAGACGACTCCTCCCCATTCTTGCTGAGGCCAAGAATGGTTGCGTCATCCGCATAATTGATTTATTATATTTGCTGTCCTGATTTGAGACACAATCATATTTGTATAGTGAGAAACGTTCTGAGCTGAGGCAGCAGCCTTGCTGACTGTGAGCTCAGCCGAGACCTTATTTGCCATCCTCGCCACCTGTGGTCTGTCTATAAGGAAGTCCAGTGTCCAGTTACAGGATGTCCAGTGTATATGTTCCATTTGTGTCCAAGTGTTGCAGTGTGCCAGAGCCACTGCATCATCCATTGATATGTTTGGGCGGTAGGCAAAACTGCAGAGGTTCAACTGTGTCTGGGATGACAGAGTCTATAGAACTTAACACCAGTTTTTCCCGGCCTCAAGTCATTCATTGTGGAGACGTTTTTCGGGGCCGCTAGTATAACAGAGGACTTGAAGGACCGTGGGGGTATTTCCTGTGAGAGAGAGTATGGCGTGGGAAAGCTTGGGTAGGTTGAAAATGAGACTTATTACATATCCAGAGAAGGGAGAGAGAGGGGGAGAGAGAGAGAAATGGAGACCCAAAGAGAGATGGTCAGCGCATATTGAGGTTCATCGTTGTTACTGTGAGAGAGAAGCTACCTCTGAGTCTGTTTGTTCTTTGTTTGATGAACCTGTAGCAGGTACCAGAGGTCGACAGGCCAAACGGGTCAGAACCAGTATGCGAGGGATTCTTCAAAATGTTTTTAGCCCTGCCCAGGCAGTGGGAGGTGTACACGTTTTGTAGGGTGGGCACAGAGCAAGTTCCTGCATGTGTACGATGTGTGGAATGGGAAGAATGGGGATTAAAATGTGAAGGCACCAGTGGAGGTTCTAGACCAGGGGTGTGAAGCTCGAGTCCTGGGGGGCCAAGGCCTGTGTTGCTTAATTCTCTCCCAGTTCCACCACATCTCAAGAGCTGTAATTAGCACAAGGAGTCGAATCAGGTGTGTTAAAGACCATTTCAACTGGGGACAGTTACTCTGGTTGTGGGGCCAGAAGCATTTGATCTTTATGTTATGTTTGTGTTTCGCCTGTTCCCAGCACGCAGAATTTCAGTCCACAAACATAAATGCAAATAACAATAATAGTAATAATAATACATTTATTTCAGACCCAAGTAGGATACATATTTATGGGGACCGTGCATGTTGTCACGGGGGTACTGGCCCCCCGCAGAACTGCCTCTGTATGGCACCAAGACCCTGGGAAACGGGGAGTTTCAGTGTGCAGACACAGTATGTTAGCCACCTGTCAGTGTGTTACCAATACAAGCCATTAGCGCTTTGCCCATAACTGCTTGGTGCTTTTTGGACCTTCATGGACCCTGTATGTGGACAGTAATTTAGTAAAACATTAAGTAAACATTCAAGTGCACATATTATAGAGAAGCTTATCAGGAAATCAGTCCTGGACTGATGTAATGTGAGCTGATAACATTATTTGAACTGCAACCGTTGGCGCGTGATAACGAGTTCTCGTTAATTCCATAATGAGGTGTGTACTTTGTATCTCTACAGGGTGGTGTTATAAAGGGCACATACCTGGCCCTTTCGTACATGAAGAAACAAAATGGTGGTCATGGAGGTGTCATCATCAACGTGTCGTCGATGGCGGGTATGTGCTTAATAGCCTGCCACTCGGAGGCGCTGATTGGCTCCGCGTGTGAATAGAATGCTTGCATTTCAGACAACGGCAGAGATCATGCGTACCAGCTAATGCACAAGTGGCCCACCTGTACAGTATGAGCTGTTAAAATTAGCCTACAGTTGCAATGAGAGTGGCACAGATGATGGTCAAGACCGACGCCGTTTGCAGTTTACCCCATTAGGTTTGGCTGCTGTTTTTCTAAATCGGCAGCCTTTCAGCGCGTCATTAGCTATCGATTATAGATTCAAGAAGTTTATTTGTCACATGCAGTTATAGGTGTACGACATGCAGTGGAATGTAATGCTGAATCACTCCTGAGACGTTGGTTTAAATAAAAATGGATATCTTTAAAACTAATGATACAATAGCTTAAATCTAACAAATAGATAACAAATAAGCAATTGGTACTTCATATAAACAATATGTACTGAATTAAGGTTATAAAGTAATCTTGTGTTTTGTTGGAACAGATGGTGTTTCGAGGAGACATATGTAGGAGAGCGATGCTCATGGGGCACATTAAATGTTCTGAGGGCAGAAGGATGATTCGTTAAAGATAACCAATCAGATTGTAGAGGAGGTGGGACCAACCAATCAGATTGTAGAGGAGGTGGGACCAACCAATCAGATTGTAGAGGAGGTGGGACCAACCAATCAGATGTTTTGGATCCACCTGATAGGTTCAGAGAGATAACCAATCGTTGTTTTTTCTGCCCTCCAGTACATTTTTGTGCAAGTAAATCTGCAATAAGCGCAGTGACATCAATGAGGATAGCATGTCCACAATAATGGCAAATTACAAGCTGAACCTGAGTCAGTGGATCTGAATTGAAATATACAATACTGAGATACACAATGTAGTAGTGTATTGTCAAGTGCGGGTACTAACGAACGTGAGGCATGTCTTGAGCAGAGGTGAAGAATTCAGGTCCAGATAGTACAAATCCAGACCTAGCTTTATACCAGGTGAGTATAAAGAGTCACAGTCAAAGAGTAGTCAACTGGCTGGTTGAAACAAAATCTTGGTCTGGATTTGTACTCTCTGGCCCTGAAATCTCCACCAAAGGTCTTGAGGAGCCTTATTTTATACTCAAAAAGCTCCTTCTATGGTACCATCTGGTGGGCTATCAAATGGAGCTAAGGATGGGTAGCTGAATCAGCTAGCAGGCTAAAGGGAGCCCACGGATGTTTCTTGCAGGGATGTTTCCCCTGTTGACTGCTCCGATCTACACGGCCACCAAACATGGAGTGCTGGGGTTCAGCCGCGCTATCGCTGTAAGTAATTTCTCCTTTTGGATTTTAGGGGGTGAGGCAAGTTCCTTCAGGGTGGGTAAGAATCAACAGCTGTAGATGGGCACTTCCTGTCTATCGTCTTATAACATGTGCCTTCTGTCTGGGGTAGGGGATGAGGCACCAGGCACCCTGGAGATGCCAGTCCATCACAGGGAACATGCAAGGCCACGGGTAGGCAACCCTGATCCTTAAGCGCCAGTATCCAGCAGGTTATCCATCCTGCCGGCTCTCTGATGAACCACCCCTGACCTCAGGCAGATGGCAACCCATCAGGTAGGGTGGAAAACCTGCAGGGTGCCGGCAGACAAGGATCAGAGCTGCCTACCCCCTGTGTGAAACCGCAGTATGCACAATGGATGTGGTGCAAAAAAAAGAAAGTTAACAACCTAATATAAAAGCTTTGACAAGTGTCTTTCCGTGTCTCCCAGGATATGTCCAGGGTTTGCAACTTTGGCGTGAGAATCAACACTCTATGTCCATCTTTCACCGACACGGCCATCCTCTCGTCCCTGTATACTGCGGACTCCGTCAAAGACAGCCCCACCCTCCAGGAGATGAACCGGAAGATAATAGATAACGTGGGGATTCTGGAGTGAGTGTGACACAATCCAACTGAATTTCTCCCTCTTACTTTTGAAAGATCTTTGTTTCTTTAAAAACAATAAATAAAAAAAGCGGGTTTGCTCTACAGACACAAATTTGCATGGGGCTGCTGAGATTTGGGCCTCCCCTCTTAAATATACTGGAAGATGGAGAAGATGGTGGCGCGGGAGTTAGTGCTGTTGTCTGGCAACCGGAGGGTTGCAGGTTCAAGTCCTGGTTCCTCCTGATCCCATCAAAGTGTCCTTGAGCAAGATACAGAACCCCAGATTGCTCCCGGTGAGCAGGTTGGCGCCTTGCATGGCAGCCTTTGCCACCGGTGTATGAATGTGGCATGTGGATGGGTGAATGTGAGACATAACATGTAAAGCGCTTTGAGTACTCGTAGGAGTAGAAAAGCGCTATATAAATGCAGTCCATTTACCTTTTATCTTAAATGAACGCATTCCCTATTTAGGAGACGCTGACACAGCATGTTCTGTTGACCAGGGACCTCTATCACAAAGCTGTATTCCTTGCTGAGGATAGCTTTTGAGCATGAGTAGTGGTAGCACTGCCTTTCAATACCAGAACGCTAGTTGTCTTGTTAGAGGAACACATCACCATGGTAATTCATGCTAGACGGCTAACCTTCTCCGGAGTGGGTTAACTAGTAGGATCAGGGTCTGAGATGGTGCTTGGCCCAGTCAAAGAGATGAAGTTGGTACATTACTGCACATAACAAATGTGATTTCCCATTTTCTGAACATTCAGGGTCAGAGCTGTATGTTCGATATTCAGTCTTCCTGCTGTAGTCGTTTTTAATCGCAGCCGTCTCATCTCCAAAAGCAGTTACTGAGTCAACAGCGGATTGTCGACTTTTACACACTATGCGCCTCGGCACTCGGCGACCCGCTTTGTGACTTTATGTGGTCTGCCACTCGTGGCTGAGTTTCTGTTGTTCCTAAACACTTCCACTTTGCAATAATAACACTTAGAGTTCACCGTGGAATATCGAGCAGGGAAGAAATTTCACAGACTGACTCATTGCAAAGGTGGCATCCTATGATGTCTTTCACAAATATATGTAAACCTGACTGCATGGCTAGGTGCTTGATTTTGACATACCTGTTGCAGTAGGTCAGAATGAAATGGATAGTTGTACACAGTATGCTTTTATGTGTGTGTGCTCGAGTAGTAGTCTTGATTTATGTAAGAAAACCTCGTATGACATAGACTGATTATAGCGTCGTGATACCATTGAGCTTGGATTTCAATTGTTTGGTGTAGTTGAGCTAAAACTTATCTTCGAAGCCTGACTTTGCTGAACCAGCTTTCGTGATACAGGCCCCATCTAGCTATGATCTTCTGACTCTGCTAGCTAGCAAAGTTATACAAAAATGTTCTGAGGGCAGAACAAAAAATGATTGGTTCTCTCTCTGAACCAATCAGATTGTAGGGGAGGTGGGTACAAGCAAATGACTTTCTGAGCGGAGGCCCAGACACAACAAACTGGTCTCTGTCCACAGCACCCTAATAATACTGCTGTGTTTTGTAAGGTTACAGGGAAAGTTAGAAATTAATGGCATTTCCCCCATTTATTTTTTATTTACAGTGTTTCCATAGTTGGCGAAGCATTTCTGCAACTGGCAACGGATGAGAGTAAGAACGGGTCGGTGCTGATGGTGACCAAGAAACATACCGGAGATGTGCCGTTTCCCAAGGTCTCTGAGGATATTGCCAATATGGCATCCATGTTTCCGCTTTGAGTTACACCCACGTTCTTCACGAGGAGACCTGAAACGTGTGAGGTGCCATCGACCACTGCAGGTTGGGGGACCTGGGCATTTTTAACTCGCATTGTGAATCACATATCCTTTGATCTTTCTGCTTTCTGTGATACCTAGTTGAGTAATCAAAGACCCCATTTTTTTTTTTTTTAATAGAATAAGCACACCGGCAATTCTCACTCTGCAGCTGATTATAATCAGCAGCAGTCACAAGTTGTCAGTTAAATGCAGCGTTTCTCAAACTTTTTTGCTGTTTTGTCTGATTGTTAGTAACCTAATCTGTTCGATGCCCTCGGCTTTATGCTTCTGCTTTTTTTTGCCTAGCTGCTCTAAAACTGCATACAATCATACCCGGGGCCATTCGTAGGAAGCTCAGCCTAGATGAATGTTTGTAATGTGCTGTTTACCTCACTTGTATGTCAGTGTAAACAAAAGGATCTGCTAAATTAAAAACAAAAACGTTAACATTGTCGTGTGCGGCTCAGTGGATTGGGATGCTGTGTTCGTGACCAGAAGGTCAGTGGTTCAAATTAACAGAGGTGGATAGTTCAGGTTCAGAAAGTAAAAATCCAGACCAGGATTTTATTTCAACCAACCAGCTGAGCGTAAATCACAGAGGACTAAACTGGTTGGTTGAAAGAAAATCTGTCTGGATTTTTACTTTCTGGACCTGAACTATCCACCTCTGTAAATTAGTCAAGTGATCACTGGGTCCCTGAGTGAGAAAAGGCCTTAAACTCTCAGTTGCTCCAGTGACAGGCTGCCCCTGCGTCCTCAAATATGTGTTGCGCTTTGGATGAAATAAACAGGAAAAACACTGGGTCTTCTGGCTTGTAGATAACGGAGAAATTCCACTAGAGGGCAGTGCTGAGTTACATATCAGATTTCTGGGTTATTAATGCCAGGATTGCTTCTGGTGACAGCATTGTGATGCAGCATGTGGGGGGCCAAGCTTTGTGCTAAACTTTGTCACACTAAAAAATGGGAACCAACTTGCAGGCAGGCAGGGGAGGGGGCCTCGCCCTAGACTATAGCGTAATTATAATTAGAAAAGCAGAAGGTGTATTACAAGGGTCATGGTGACATTATGCTTATGCTTCACCTGCTGGGCCTAACAAGGGGAAGGGTCGCTGACGCTGCAAAAAGATAGGATAAAAGGGAAGGGTGTGGGCACTAACGAACAGCAAATGTCAAAATAGAGTTGTATGTCTCGTACGCCACGGGAGTGGAAAATACCAACAAAACCAGCAGACGGCCTATATAAGCCAGGTACAGACAACAGAGTTTGAGCTTCCTCAGGTATGTACTGTTTGTGCATCTGAGTGTGGCTCCCGGATCGATCTGTGCAACGAATAAAGAGAGCTGACTTACAACCATCCTTCGCCTCCAGTATGCATCTCTTTCCTCATCAACGGACTTGGGGGAGTCTAACTCCAACAAGCACTGTGACCTTTAACCCCAGCGGACAGAAGTCTCTTCCCCCTTAGTGGCCACTTTTTTATTGGGGTAGTGCTCACCCAGAGTCTATCCTATTGCAGGGAAATCACTTGCATACATACACACTAGGGGTAAGATAGGCTCCTCAATTCAACTGAAAAGCATGTCTAGAAACACAGAAAGACCATGCAAAATCCTGCCAGGGATGTGCAGGGAATTGACGAAAGTATGAAATAGATGTGTTCTTCATTAATGAAACATTTACTTTTAAATTAGGCAGATCTGGTCTATATCTAATTCATGCTGGATAAGATAACCTGACAAGCAAAGTTTCATGAGCACCCCCTACAGGCCAATCGGGTGCCTGCAGGTTGCCGGCCAAGGAGGGTGTGCACCACTCTTGCAATCAACCCCTCCCCTAGAACATCATGTGACCCACAGGGTGCAAACGGAAGCACTCAGTACTGCATGGAGGAAAATGGGGCCTTCAGATGCACCCAACTAATGACCAAATTTGGAATACAAGGAGGGGGAAAAGTTTGTGGCACTGGTGCAATTTTTGGCAAATCATACTTAATAAACTTTTTCACTCACCGGGCCGGTGTGCCTGAGTGTTTTTATGCGACTGGCAGCATAGCCTGGGCCGGCACTGTAAATTATTCTGCAGGTTCTTTTTAATGGGATTATAATGACAGTTATGGTTCAGGAGAATTGATGCCCGTGACTTTTACGAGGTGCCGGTGAAGGGGCGGGTCTTGTCCCTGCCCATAAAGCCAAGAGGAATGTTAATTGGTCGAAGCTGTGACCCGGCCAGGCCTTCCCTGCATCCACCCTTTGTTCTGTCCTCTCTCTCTCTCTCTCTCTCTCTCTCTATCCTCAGGCTTCCGTTGTGCCCCCTTGAGGTCCAGAGCATGACGGGAACTGATTTTTAAACCACAGGCTTACCCCAGGTCTATTTCTAGGCCGTCGCCTCTCCCCCGAGGTGCCAGCTGAATCGGGGGTCACACACAGATCCCGTGTGCCCAATAGCCTATTCTGGGACGCAACAATTGGCCGGTGCTTTCTAGCGTCAGTAGGTTTTGGGTTTTTAAGCTTTGTTTTTACTTAAACCGAATGTTTTTTGGTCCTGTTAGCTTTTGCCAACGGAGACTTTGTTGTAAATATATTGTGGGCAGGTTTTAAAATACACGTTGAGTGTATAATTTGTGATTAAATTACAGATTTCTATTTCAGTGTCGTCGGTGGGACCTATGACTGTCCTGTAGTTATTTTTTAAAGGTGTCTAGACACCCTCCGTGAAACAGTTGGAGCTCTTTGCCACCGCAGCCCTGTAAGTAGCAGCTTAGTAGACGACTTAGTAAATCCGTCTTACAGATGCGAATTCACGGACGCAGGCGTACCAATAGCTCCGTGATGATGGGGGAGGTGTGCATGTTGGGTATGTTGTGTGTGTGTGTGCGTGTGTGTGTGAGAACCTACTGCCATTAGCTTAATTCTCACTGCAGACTCATTTTTCTGAGGTTTCCTCTTATTCTCCCTAACAGGTCTACCAAAGATCCCCAACCCGGTCCACATTTTCGCTCCCTCCCAGCTCCCAACGCACCTGTACCAGGTATTCGGTGTTTCTGATTGCCTGGGAGCAGGGAGGGAGCGAAAACATGGACTGTCTGGGTGTCCCCAAGTGACCGAGTTATGAAACTCCGCACTAAACCATTCAGGGTCGCGGGAATTATTATCATCGTCTTAATTGTTATTCATCTTATTATTTATTTATTATTATCGCTTGTGGTCAAGGTGGCATTGAACCCAAGAGGGTGAGACAGTTTACAACTTTACATGTCACACCTCTGTAGCATAGGATTAATCGTTAAAACAGATCCGGGTGTCCTGATTAGTGATGCAGGATGTCTGTGGGGACGTGCCCCCCCCCCAGCTCATGAAGGCAGAGGATAAGAAAGGTGAAGACATGTAAATGTAGGGAACGAGACCTGACAGCACCAGACCTGTGTATCTGGGCCCTGGAGCACGTCATGTTGACGTTATGAGAAGGTCACTTCAAGTGCTCTTGTGTTGTCTTACGCAGCAGCATGACATGGCAGTGACCTCATAGCACACAATCCCAGAAGCGCTCTGGAGCCCAAATGGACACGGTCATTTAATAAGAGGCATAGCAAAGACCAAGAAATGTAGCGAAGGTAAAATGGATGAGGGGGTGTTACCATGAACATCATTGACTTTGATTACTCAGCCCCGCCATTCCTAGCCAAACATTTAGCTAGGAGGCGCTAAGTACAGCCAATGGGACAGCAGCTCATCAACAAGCCCCTCCCACTCTGAAATGCGTATCACATAAACTCAGGTCTGTCGCTACATGACCGCAGTCCAATTGATGCAGCGATAGCTACTTGCTACTCACATCCCACGCACCGCACTACAGCGTGAGATCGTGTATCAAAACCTGCTCACAGCTGAGCTTGCAGGATGGTTGACAGGGCAGGAAGGCAGCCCCCACCGGACAATCATACTTTTTGGCAAAACCTTACAGGTTTTAAAGCTTAATGTGTGGACAGAAGAAAAAGAACGAAACAGACAAAGCTAAATTGTACATAGTGGTGTGTGGTGCACGTGTCGACTCGGTCATTAGCGTTTATGTCATAAACTCACTGAAACTGCTTGGAGACAGTAGGAAGAAAACCTGCCTCACTTTACGAGTATTATTTAATATCCATTAACTGCAGATAAACATATATTTATTAGATGCCTGCCAAATACTTTCATCCATCCATTCATCATCTAGTCACTTTACTGCGATACCAACGCCTGTACGTCAGTCATGTATGCAGTAGTACAAAAGAAACACATTTAATATTTTAATTTATCCACTAGATGGCACTGCATAGATTTGTAAGCAGGTATTACTGCTACATGAGTAGGTTCGGGTCTCTTACGACATCTCAGTTTACTTAGGCCTATCTAACGACGCACCCATAGGACTCCCCAGAGAGGCTGATGTGGGTATTACTGTATGCAAATTCATTTATGTCATAACTTTTTAATTCGTATCATGATCACTACTAAGAGAATGTGCTATTTTGGCCTTAGTGCATATATAAAGAAGCCTAGGTAATCGTCTCAGGTACACTAAAAACCTGCAAAAGCAGAAATGGGAGGCATTGACGTATTGAATTTAGGACTGTCGCCTCGAGTCAGGATGTCTTTCTTCACGGGAACGACGCATAGCCAACTTTCCAGACTGGGGAGAAATCCTGCGTTGGAAACAAAAAAGGACTTAATTGTAATTCTTAACCGATACGGAACAGCGCAGTAATTAGAACAAGCATCTCTTATTAACTTTACATATTCCCGATGCATCAAAATTACATGTCTACAGAGTAAAATATCCACAAAAATAAAGCACATTCGCCTTTTCTATATATAAGCTTTCACTGAAGGCACACGCGTGATCTCCCAATCTACCCGTTTATCCCGGTCGGCGGCGCATTATATAAAGCAGGGTCACGTTTGAAACACTTTAATTGTGTTTTGGTAATGTCAGTGCTGAGGATAAACTTGCGGTGCTGCGGCGTTACAAAGCGCCCCGCCGGCTGCTCCTGTCCCGGCATACAGACTCCCCGTCACCGGACTGATTTGTAGACTAAACACTGCGAATATTCACCAGATCCCGGCAAACGCGTCCAGCCGTTAAAGAAAGATGACATCGGTCTGATCTAGGAAACCTTCGCTATTTTGAATTCAATGCAACATCAAAATATAGAGTGGACGATTGTTCTTCCTTCTTTTTATATTCTTATGTATTATTACTATTATTAGTATTATTAGTATCGGTATTAGACATAGTAGTGGTAAGGATTTACTTGGCGGGACGCAAACAATATAGTATTACTTATGCATTAATTAACTACAAACTAAGGCTTAGTTACATACTGATCTAATGTTAATTCATCGTTAACGAATCATGACGCATCTTTCATCCCATGCAGTTACTATATTTGTTACTTTATTTGTTTATTCTGTAAACCTTCGCGAAATACTGAAGGTACAAGTCATGAATAACGCAAGTGAAATATTGATCGCATGTTTGTTCGTTATTAATGAATCGTGACGCATCTTTTATCAAGTAGCGACTATATTTGTTCATGATTTGTACTTCAGTAGTAACCGAGTTATTACTAAGTATCTGTGCCTCGTCAAGTAAAGTGTTACCATAGTAGTAGTACTGTTATTTTGCCGTTATTATTATAAAGACATATTGCAGAAACATCTTTAATGTGTCTTTTTAGTTTTCTGGGCTCTTTCTCCCACGCGATGCAGTGGCACCGGGCGCAGTAACTCACGCGTCTTGCCCGTACCTTGCCTGCTGGACTTCTGTCTTCCAAGCTGATAACGGGGCCCTTGAATCTCGACATTAATCAAGAGGGAGGAGATAGAGAAAAGGGGGGCAGTAGATGGGGATTTTTTTAACCCCCTTTTTAATTTCTCTTATCTGCGGCGCTCTCTGGGGGAGTAGGGACCGCTAATAGGCTGCGTGGGGGGCGGAGCCTTCATGCCAATATTAAATAATGTACTGAGCCGCTATAGGCTCGCGGCTTCCAGTTTTCCGCCTTCTCACGAGAGTAAGATTTTAATTTAGCACGTGCTGCTTGTCCACTGCGACCCGAGTGTCCAGGGTATTTTATGATCAGGGTTTAACCCTTTCGCTTACTTCGCCCACTCCGGAGGGTTTAGAAGAACAGCATGCCCAGTCACAAGGAAAGAAATATTTATGATGTGTTTAAAGAAACCAGACAACAGCATGTTTCCCCTGAAAATGTAGATGGGGGTGGGAGGTAATGGGTTAATCAAGGAACACAAGAACGTCTTGTAAGTTTATCGTTTAGGGAGAAACAAATCATTTCTTTAATATGTGTATGTGTCGAGCAGCAGTGAGCTATATGAAATATATAAGTGATATGTTGTTTTAAATGGGTATTTGAATTTTGTGTAGACTTAAATTGGTATGGGGTGAAAGGAGTCTTGGGAATGATGTAACAGGAAGCCCTCGCGGTCATGTGACAGCGGTTCACAGGGGCCACGTCTGTCACGGCACACGGGTCATGATCAGAAGCTGTTACCCACGATGCACAGCGCCCTGACCCGTGTCTTGACCCGCACACACTCACACACATAATTACACATACCGACACAGTTACCCATCGTGAACACAGATGAATCACAAAGATATTCAAACCACAGACAATATAAGATGACACAAACACACAGTATTAACACAGAGCTGCACACAAGCATAAAAAAAATGCCTAAAATAAAACAGGCTGCAACTAATCTCATAGTTAGGACACCCACTACCTTATTTCAAAAGCCATTGATGCTGTCAAGCAGAATCCATTAGGCCTGGGGGGGGGGGCTCTCCTGTGCCCCCAGAGGCCGGGCAGACGTGGAGGCAGAGAGTATCCCAGCCTGTCATTCTCAGCTAATACTCCTCTTAAGTTGCACCTCTTAAAGCTGAAGGTGCAGCATATTATCAAGGCTTAACGGAGGGACCGTACGGTCGGGGGTGGGGTGCGCTGTAAAGAGACAGAGAGAATCTGTGGGAAAGAGCTCCACTGCCGACTTCACATCGCATCTTCACCCAGGCCTCGTAGCCCGGCTCCGACATATAAAACGTGGTGTAGACCATCTTGATTGGTGTATGACATCTTGCTTTTTGCTTACCGCCATGTTTGGTGTATACCATCCAATTTTTTTTTGTATACCGTCATGTTTGGTGTATATAGCATCTTGTTTTTTTTTTGTCATGTTTGGTGTACACCATGATGTGTTCTGTATACCATCACGTTGGTTACATAACATCTTGTTTTTGGTATAACATCATGTTTGGTTTTGTTTTTTTGTATACCCTTGTGTTTTGTGTATACCATCGTGTTTGGTTTTGTTTTTTTTTGTATACCGTCATGTTTGGTGTATATAGCATCTTGTTTTTTGTTTTTTTTTTGTCATGTTTGGTGTACACCATGATGTGTTCTGTATACCATCACGTTGGTTACATAACATCTTGTTTTTGGTATAACATCATGTTTGGTTTTGTTTTTTTGTATACCCTTGTGTTTTGTGTATACCATCGTGTTTGGTTTTGTTTTTTTTTGTATACCCTTGTGTTTCGTGTATACCATCGTGTTTGGTTTTGGTTTTTTTTGTATACCCTTGTGTTTCATGTATACCATCGTGTTTGGTTTTGTTTTTTTTGTATATCCTTGTGTTTCGTGTATACCATTGTGTTTGGTTTTGTTTTTTTTGTATACCCTTGTGCTTCGTGTATACCATTGTGTCTGGTTTTGGTTTTTTGTATACCCTTGTGTTTCGTGTATACCATCGTGTTTGGTTTTTGGTTTTTTTGTATACCCTTGTGTTTCGTGTATACCATCATGTTTGGTTTTGGTTTTTTTGTATACCCTTGTGTCTCGTGTATGCCATCATGTTTGGTTTTGTTTTTTGTATACCCTTGTGTTTTGTGTATACCATTGTGTTTGGTTTTGTTTTTTTTTATATACCCTTGTGTTTCGTGTATACCATCGTGTTTGTTTTTTTTGTATACCCTTGTGTTTCGTGTATACCATCGTGTTTGTTTTTTTTGTATACCCTTGTGTTTCGTGTATACCATCATGTTTGGGTTTTTTTTGTATACCCTTGTGTTTTGTGTATACCATCATGTTTGGTTTTGTTTTTTTTGTATACCCTTGTGTTTCTTGTATACCACAATTAAGTGTTTGGTTTTGGTATACAGTCACGTGCGGCATAACATTATTTCCATCATCCAGGGACCACATATATGATAGTGGTCCTATAAGATTGCAATGGAGCTGAAAGCTACACTAACATCGTAGCACAATGCATTACTCATTTGCGTAAAAGTATGACACATTCAGTTATGTACTGTACATATTACTTGATAATGACAATAAGCAACTGTGTTACTGGTTTGCAAATTTACTATACTGTACTTTTTAATCATTATTTTGGAATGAAATCTTTCAACTTTATAACAATTTACTGTAAAACAATATGCCGTGTTACGCATAGTAACTCTATGGTGTTCATACAATGAAAAAATTTCCTAATACCACATATCTCAAAAGGTGTCCCTGTCATTAAGCGATGCATGATTGCATATAATCTTGTTTTTATTTTTATATATCATCAATGGTTAATGTATAGCATTTCGTTGTTGGTATACGATCACGTTGAAGGTATAACATTCTGTTCGGTGTTTAGAATCTTGTTTGGTGTATGAGGCATCTTCTGTTTGTTGTTTGTCTTGTATAGCGACTTGTTTGATGTATAGTATTTTGTGCTGTTGTGGCATTTTGACAGAGCAATTTTCAGCTTGCTGGCATCTGTGTCGTACCTCCCCAGATGATGCAGGAATACTTATAAGACATACTTTCTAAAAGCAAGTTATTGTGACAGACAGGCTGGTTTCCTGAGGGGATAAAATAAGATTATGAACGCAATTAAAATTACGGATTTGAATCCACAGCTACATTGGTGGATTTTCCCCATAATGCAAATTCTTGTTCAGAGGCTTTTGTGTCTCTTTCAGCAGTAGTTTATGGGGAAAGATAACTGTTGGTTTAAGTCTAGCAGCTGTAAATCTCAGGGGAGGAAACAAAAATTTAGTAAATTAAAAAAAACAACATCATTTATAAATAGTAGGATATTTAGCACTACGCTCAGAAAAAGCATGACATTGTATTTATATAAAGGTTTTAAGTCACCATAACATATAAAATAATAAAATGAATAAGATAATCATTATTTTCAACATATAAAAAAAATATCAACATTTCACTTTGTCAGCTGAATATTTACGTTAAGAAAGATCAATTTCAGTATGATGGCTAAGTTGTTGGGGGGGGGGGGGTGATTAAGTTCCCGGCTATAGCAGTCCTATCTACAGCACCCAGGAAGCTGCTGGACCTTGGTGGAGCCAGAGTTCTGCCCATCCATCATCCTTATCAGGGGAGTCTGGCGGCACTGGAGTCCCAGGCTGTGGGGCCTGCACCGACGTTAGGGCCCGCTGAGAGCAGGGCTCTGGGTCCGGCAGACACCGAGTGGGGCATTACCGTGATAAGGCCCGATACAAACAAAAACAATCACCCTCACCCTGGACATCAAAGGATGCCATTTCAATTTAGCGGGCAGTGGAAAGGACAACTATAACTGTTTCATCAAAGACTCCACGGATAATCCAGGATAATGATTAGGTTGTAGGAACATAATGATTAAGAAAATGGAGTTCATTAAGAAATAGCTGTCTAGCCTTTGCCGTAAAACAAACACACAATGAAGTCTGACTGTTGAAAATATACATTTCAATGGTCAACCACCAGAAAAGCAAAACATAAAATAAATTGTAATGTTACAGCCAAAGATGCATTGAATCACCATATAGTTAATGACTGTTATGATTACCTCAAGTAATGTTTGGTAATATGTTGATCTCATGACCATCTCTGCAGAAGGATCCCACACAAAGATGCACGGCCAATGGATATGAATGCGCATCTGAAAGAAAATCATCCGGAAAAACACAGTTATAACAAATGCATTTAAAGGATACTGTTTGCCTTCCAGAATAAAGGAACGGCCGTTAATCTCAGGATAAAACAGCGTGATTACAGCTAAGAAAGAATTGGAAAAAACAGACACAATTTTTCCGGAGAGGAAATATCATTTGCTAGCCGAGTGATGCTACTTCAGTCAACAAATTAATAAAATCTAAAATACTGCAAAAAAAAAAAAGACCAAACAGCAGGGGAAGACAAAACGTCATCGTGGAGCCGGTGGAGATCCGATTTTGATAACATTAAAGAAAATCTTCCTTTTTGTGGTCTCCGTCTGTTATGTGCCTTTTAAATTCCAGCTGGCACAAACCAGACAACCGTGCCTTTGAAGCCCAACCGAATCATTAGAGAAACCTATTTTCTGACATGTCTGGCACTACAAACCCTGTTTCTCCTAAATCAGTGCAGAAAGTAATTGCAGTAAATACTCCTATCGACAGAATACTAAGCAGAATATATCCATTGTCGGACTGAAATTTGTATAATGTAGTCTTCACTTGCTTTTGCAGAAAGTTGATGTTAGACGCCTTATTTTCATAAAAACCTTTTTCAATTATTTATGAATATCACGGAATCATGCGCGCAAATCGTTTAAGCTGGTGTGAAAAGTTCAACTTAAAATAGTCTGTTTTAAGAATTGCAAACTGCTAAATCTTTACATGGAGACAGTTTACGCCCGTGCATTTAGAATTCGCGTGAGGGGTGTTGATAAGATTCCGTTTGATTGCTTGTTCTCGAGCATTTAATAGGTGTGCTTATATGCGTGTTGACTCTTCTTTTTTCCTGATAATTCTGTGGTGCATGGTAAGGAAAACCTTCTGCTCTTACACAGAATCTGTTTTCAGCTCCACAGGCCAATATAAGCGGCTAATTAGAAGCACCTGGAATTGTGTGTGAAGACTGCGCCATTACTGCCTCTGTCTACAGGTACAGGATAATTTGTGCTCGCGCTGAATACCTAGTGATGTCATATCACAACTATCTGCGCTACACGCTACTTCAGAATTTTTGCCTACGTGTTTTCATTACGCCTGGTTCCGAACCGCCGTCATACTTGGACTAGTTTCCAGCACTGTAATGACGCAGACCTCAAACAACAAACAATAACTCCGGGTCATTTGTCAGGGATTCTTCAGCTCACTTTCGGATCTGTTTAAAGCCGTCAGAGCATCACTGGAGCATCCACGCCAAACCAGATACAGATGTGAATTATACCAGGAATTAAGTAGCATCACTGTATAAATTCTTTGATCTCTCACTGTCACTTCCCATAAAAATCAGGAAGAGGCGTAAGCCACCAACCTTCATCTGATATTAAAGCATATTCTTTTGTCCCAGACATTACATTTAGCTGTGTGATTGATCTCTTACTTTTCTCCAGTTTGGTCACTCCAAATAAATCATCAGGGTGATGGTCAGTTGCGAAAACCATTCGTATAAATGTTACATAATGCTTTGGGGTGAGCCGATGATTGGAAAGAGCTTCTAGAAGCGGGAGGATTGGGTGTAAATCTAGGATGGAAGACCAAAAATGTAGAACAATGGCTAGTTAAAGCCAGCAGGCCAGATGTGGCCAGGTGCCATTGAAGCAAAAGACAGATTTACTGCCGTTACTTTAATAAGGTAACATCCTTTTCACTCGTGGACTCTTAAGAACGTTTTTCTACCACATGTGAAGAAGCAGGAAACAGTAGTTTGGGAGAAGGAATGGGACATAAATGTCTTGAATTTCAGACCGAATGCGTGAGGAGAGCTGATTTTGAGAAACGCGAGTAGCTAGAATGTGTCCGAGCCGACTGTGACAAATTACGACTGGAGCTTAACGCTACACTCAAAGCGCCAAGCTGTGGTTTCCAAAAATCAGCAAAGGCAAGAGACATTTCACCGAATTCATCTGGAAGCCTCAGATTTGCCTGTTAAAGGAACAAGGTGAAAAATCAGTGAGCAAAAAAAAAACAAGAGTAAATGCTACAGCCAAGTAGCTAATGAAGATTAGCATGGCTACGATCAAGGGCTAACCCGCCATGGTGCCCGATTGTTACATCGCCTGGAGGTGACCGTGACGCCTTGTGGCTCCCCGTGACAATTTTGACATGATGTCTGAAGGCTCAAGATTGCTCCCGGGAGGCAAAAGTGACCGGTGATTGTGTATGGCAAAACACAAAATTGAATTTCCGCAAAAGTGATGTAATCCCATGCTCCGGGTCAGGCAGCGATGTTATTATCTCAGTTCCAGGCTCATTAATCCAGCTCAGAGCGGCTCGATGACAGGGTTTCCACTCTGTCCCAGCCGCTTTAACCTGCCAGCTGATTTAGGGGGGTTCCTAACACTGGTATGTAAACCATTTGCCACAGGAATGTATAAGCAAGCCATAAAAATAGGATTTGGACTGAGGCACGCAAGACAGATCGCACCATAAAACAATGCGTCCAGCCTCGTCGGCGGTAAGCAAACGTCCATTGGGAGGATGTCGGGTTCACAGTTCAACAAAATGACAGACCATAGATTTGAAGGAGGCATGTTTAAAGATGCAAAGGGATTATTCGGCCAGGACGGCTTAAATCTCTTTTTCAAATAAACTAGGTGTAATGTATGGCACTCAAGAAGCATCTCAGAAACAGCACGAAGCACAATGAAAACTCTGGGTTAGGATTTTCAGGCGAGGTTCTGTACCGGTTAAGGCGTATAGGGAGGCTGTCCTTGATGACTCATTATGACACGACGCACTGGCACCAGTAGCGTCTGAGGTCAGACTCAGGCATGAGACGAAGCTGCTGGACATTTCTGTCCTGGCATGATGGCTGCTACCTCTTGTAATCACAGCTTGACGCTACGAAAATGGGCATGAAACATGGGTGTCGCTGCCATTAAATCTGAGGGGGACGTGCCCCCCCTCACATTTCATAATTAGTCATTTAGACCCCCCCCACATTTAACATAAAATATTCGTTTTATGCTAGTGTGTCGTCGTCCCCCCGCCACATTCAAAATGCTTCTGACGCCCCTGGCAAGGAGGCAACATTTTGGGGACAGTTCATACACCGTCAACGTCAAACCATATGTGAAAACCACTTCGGTGAATCTCAATATCTAGAACACAAACACCGCACTTCTGGTCTTGGCAAGACCAGGCTTGCTAACTTGCCTTCCAGGAACAAACTTGGGGACCAATGATTCTGCCCCCATTTGGCGAGGATGCAACCGATGTAGCCTTGATATTTGGGCCGCGGCAAGACCAGCATCCAGGGATTTTTACCGTCCTCTATTGGTCTTGTTGACGTAAAATGGTGTACATGAGACCACAAGTACAATCAAGTACGCATTTAGAAAAACTCTCAGTGTCTGTCATGAAGAAACAAGGAACCAAGCATGTCATCATTAGAAAGATTAATGGTGGTAGAGTCAGAACTGAACCCCTGACCTCGAAAGATCATAATAGCATGACCTCTGAAACCGCATCACTAACATCACAATCGATTAGCATCACGTGCTTAATCGATGCGACTAATGCTCTAACCAATGTTCAGCGACGTCTGAATCAGCACATTTATTTCCAAACATCCTTCCATTTTCTGTAGTCACTTGTAGTATTCAGGGACGCGGGAGACCCCGGGCCTATGCGAAGGACCAACCCAGGATGTAACACCAACTCATCACATTGCACTCACACACCATACATTTTTTTTATTTTGAAAATGCTTTTATCCATAGGGACATTCCTTTTATTTTTCTGAGTAAGCAGGGTCAGACAGTCCCTATACCCCTATTATTCAAATCATGGTCCTCGATGTCCGAGCCCTGCTGATTTTCCGGCCTTCCTTCACCTGTGAGCCGGGTGTGAAGCCTCTGACCAATCAGAATCAGTAATTATTAACCTAACTACCTGGGAGAACTGAAAACACGGATTGGATTTGGAATCGAGGTCCAGATTTGAAGAGCCCTGGACTAGAGCAATTGGAGGTTATGGGCCTTGTTCAGGAATCCGATTCTGAAATCACTCTGCCAAGTCAGGGATTTGAACCAGCGAGCTTCCAACCACAGGCACAGCGACTGAGCCTGCTAGGCCACATACTGCCCCGTAAAATGGAAGAGGGCTGCTACACTTAGTAGAGGATGGTTTCGATCCATCGACCTCTGAATTAGGGGCCCAGCACGCTTCCGCTGCGCCACTCATAACATATGCAACGGGCTAAAACATAGGCTTTTTTTATACTATCAAGTAAATGTATCATTATTTAAAACAGAATTATGTTTTACAGTAACGGAATAATAAACAGCGACAACCACATGTTTGAGGGATGCCCTGCACTGAATTAAATACTTTTCTTTCAAGATACGTCAAATAAAAGGAAAATTACAGCGATGCTTCAAAAGAAAACCGGCAAGGCAATAAGAAACAACCAAAGCCTTCGTACTTGAATTAGCGACGCTCCTAAGTATAGCCTGATTAGACGTAAGTGTTTAGTTCTAAAAGAGGTGTAAATGGAGTGTGTTATTACTACAGAAATAGTGACAGAAGAGGCACGAAGAGGAGTGAGAATTTATACGTTAAAACATGCGATGTGTCAGTTTCACGTATGATAAAATACACACTGTCTCACGCAGCTCCGAGGCTGTGCGTCAGCGGGACTGTAGTGGG
>JAODJX010000066.1:1229957-1249778 GCA_026776945.1 Isichthys henryi
CCCCCCCCCCCCCCCCCCCCCCCCCCCCCCCCCCCCCCCCCCCCCCCCCCCCCCCCCCCCCCCCGCCGGCGCCCAGGTGCATAATATGAAATAAAGAAACACAAATGACGAAAGGACTGGGCCAAAGCTCATGCTAACCTAAATGCAGCTGTACAAGTACGGCATTGTGCTGACAACACGAGGTTGTGGGTTCAAATCCCGAGGAACACATATAAATCGTATCCCTTTCATGTGATTTGAAGAGGCGATGAGTGCAGACTAGGGGCTGAAGAAGCAGAAAGTACTTTGCAGGGCAAGCCCATTTGCTGAGGTGGAAGTGGGGATATCCATTTTAAAAGCCAGGGCCTGAAGTGAGCCCTTTAAAGTGTTGGGGGGAGGGGGCGGGGCAGGCCGCCCTGAGAAACCTGCATGATGACACAAACAATTACAGGGAAAATTCATAACACGGCCAAGATGCCTTCCCATGACTTATTTTCGACCATTTCCGCGTGTTTTCAAGCATCAGGAGAAATAAAGGTCTTAAGGAGAGAGGGGGAGTGTGTTTGTGTGTGTGTGTTGGGGGGGGGGGGAGTGTATGAGGTGGGGTCATCAATGGGTGCCAGCGTACTTGAGTGCCGCCGTTGATGCTCAACTGGGATGAAAATACAGAGGCAGGTCCAAGTCGGTGGGACGGCCGATGGCTCGCGGTGCGGAGACGTGTCACCTACAAAGAGCGCTGGGAAAATATGAGCAGTGTTGGGTTTCATATCTGGATAGTTGACGATTTAATCGGCTGTGTCAGAGTTTGCTCCTACTCACGAGAGTGTGTGCAGGCCCAGCGGCGCCTATGGGAATCGCCATGGAAAGAACACACGTTTGTATTTTTGGGACTGTAAAAACGGCTTCGTCATCGTTTATTATTGTAGACCTGTCACTTAACTATGATCACCATACTGGTTTTTAAATATTATCCACCTTGCAAATAGTCTTAGTACTATACGATTATTATATCATTATTTTACATTTTAACCAATTTCAGAGACTACGGCTACCTAGGTTTGCTTAGGAAAATGTCCTCTGAAACCATTGTAAAAAAAATGGGTGATATGTTAAATCAAACGTGCTTCACTGATAAATTTCGTTTTACACAATCACGGTGCTCAATTAATTAATACAGTAATGAAGCAGCTATTCTGCAGGACGGATAGCGCGAAGGTAGCGGGGACTAGGCCTATTCCGTGAGATCCAGCCGCCCCTTTCTGGACCGCGAAAGGACAATCTCCTGACAATTTATTTAATTTGTAGCGGTAATTATGGTTTTTTTTTTCCACGAGGATATAAAATAGTGTTTTCAACCCTGCGTTCCCTGGCATTAACAGAGGAGACAGTAAAAGATGTGGCTAACTGCTTTAACATAAACAAAAGGTCTGTAGGGAGGCTTTTTATGGAATATGTGTGTTTAACTGGAACTTGACACCTCTGATTTATTGCTATATTTAGATAAGAAATGCAGTAAATGGTTTCTAAATAGCGTCAAGGTCATGTAATGTAATAGGATAATGTTTTAGCCCGATAAAGATAAGATGATAGCGCGCGGGGAAGAATGCTACTTGAAGGAGGCACGAGGAATGAACAATACCAAGCGCGAGAAAGTGATAACCGGCGCGTTCCTTTCAGCTGCCTCGAGATGATTAAAAATACTGTACGCGCGAGCAGCAAACACTCAAACCTGCCCCTATTAGGAGATGCGTCCTTATTTTACTGTCATATCTCAATTTGCCCTAAGAACATGTCGGTTTGTATTTATACTTAATAGTATTCGGTAGGTTTGAAAAATGTTTAATAAGTTTTAGTTCTAACGTGTTTAATACTGTTAATAGTGCAGTAGTAGCCGTACAGTTTTAGAAAAGGTCTACGTGAACCGACAAACTCGAAATTTAAGGACACTTTCTATAGAGGGGTAATCTACCACGGGGGAAATATTATTATTATTTATTTTTAGCTGATTAATGAAAAGGAAAAAAATGAATTCCGAATTATTTCTGGAGTTTGTAACTACATTTATTATAAAACTGCACAGAAGTAAATTTAATATTAGGTTATAGGCCTATTGAGGATTATTATTATATATTATGAATAACTATTTTTTGTAAACGCATCGTTTTAAAAATGTTGATATACAAGCATGTCTGGTTGAAACTGTAGGCTACAATAAACACAAATTTCACATTGTATTTTCTGAAACCAAATATTCAATTAGGCCTACGCGCTGATAATTATTTGCTTTTCTAAAATAATTAAACAAATATTTTTAAGGAATTACAATTCCCTTTACAATCCAATACTCATATTAATCAATTTTTTTTTAGTTTACTTGCAGAATTTAGAAATACGAACAATTCGCATTTTAAACTTATCTAAATCTATACCAGCACAGATAATAATCTATCGCAGTTAACAGTATCCAACTAAATTTGGGAAAAACAAGTAAACTCGCCGCAAAAAAAAAAAAAAAACTTCCGCTGTAAAACATATAATAACGAGTTTACTCTAGGTGACTTTAAAAAACTGCAATTAATTCGCAACTGTTCGTTGAGTAATTTATTTCATGCAAAATGCCTTCGCCAGTTTAATGAAGTTGCCAAAGCCCTTGAGGAGTTGGTGTGAGTCCCAGCCCCCGCGCTGCCTTTAAACTTAAATCACCAGGCTATTGCCCTCACGATGCAGGTTTCCTGCCGAGGGATCACAGCGAAATATTGTACATAAAAAGCACCCTTCCCCGAACATTAGCTCGCTACAAAGCGACGCGATAAGACTTAATTTATACGGTCACTTTAAATGATATAGGATTTCGTTACACTAGGTACTTGGACGTTAAACTGCAAGGACATTTTGTTTTCGGCGAACCAATTTCGTATTTGTTTTTCACATTTAATCATACTGTTTTTTTTTAAACCCAAAAAAAGTTATAGCCAATACTGTTGTTTTAAACTAAAATACAAAAACGCAAAAATACATAGGATCCCCGCACCTACTCTCCTTGGACCCCTAATTATTTGTAATGAGATTTAGAACAACTTTTAAAACAAAAAAATAAGCACCTGAAGTATTATAGGCTACAACCGTAAATGTTACATCACAAATCCAGAATTATACACACCCCTTCAACACAAATGAAACTAAACAGCGACAAAAGGATGCCTAGCTTTTTATTTATTTTAGTTTTTATTTTCGTTGAGCACCAAGGTATGCATTTAATTTTAGGCCATCACACTCTCACACAGAAATGCACGCGCGCGCATGCATGCCTAGGTTACATATGTTGCTATTGGCACAGCTGCTCGAGGCGTAGTCACCAAATCAGTGCCCTTAATCATCACTACGGTCTTTCAGGGTAGAGTAATGTCGTCCAGTGGTGTGCAGCTTTGCCAAACGATACCTCTCCCCCCCACCCAACGAAATCTCCTCCCAACTTCTTATCTTAGACGGCCATTGGCCGGTCGGAGGCTCCGCGGCTGTCAAGGCCGTATAAACTGCGACTTGTAGCCATGCACGGAAAGGGCCGTATTTCCCGCACGCTGATGACTTTGCTGCGCGGAACGGGAACTTTCCCTTAGCTGCACGGGACGTAGATCTGTCATATTTATATACTACTTCTTTAATTACTACATTATGACAGCGATCCACTATAAAATCAGACTTCCAAAGTAAATTAATTGTAATACATGTATCTTTAAATGATATTTCGCAGAAGTAGCAGCAAATGCCTTGGATAGGTACCCAATTCATTTGCTTTTGCATCTTAGTGTATATATAAGGACAGTCGGAACCTTTAGACGAAAACGGAGAATATTGAAGGTATTGAACACACTGAAGACTGGGGAAGACAATTATTCGGGCTTTTCTAAGTTTCGAAATGAATCTCATTGGGAGCTACCAGCATCACCATCTGATGCACGAGACGTTTCCCTTCGTGCAAAGGTGTCATCAAGATAACCCTTACTTCCAGAGCTGGGTGGTAAACCACGCAGAGGTACAGCCAGATTTCCAGATCCAGACCTCCTACACTTCAGAGTTCATGGCGTCGGGGCCTGCACATGACACCCAGCTGGATTCACTGGCCGGGCGGATGGGGAAGAGACGAGCATCCGGACCGAAGAAGGAGAGACGCAGGACGGAGAGCATCAACACCGCCTTCGCCGAGCTGCGGGAATGCATCCCGAACGTGCCCGCGGACACAAAACTATCGAAAATAAAAACGTTAAGACTGGCAACGAGTTACATCGCTTATTTAATGGACGTGCTGGCGAAAGATGCAGGTGAGACGGAAGGATTCAAGGCTGAAATCAAGAAATTTGACAATAGAGATTTGAAGAGGAAACGAGAAATGGTGAGTTTATATTAAATTATTGAATATGTATTGCAACCAATTCTATGTAATGTTATATAGTTTGGTGCTATTAAATATAACTATCGCTACAAGTAAAACAAGTAAACAAGAAACGGTAATAGTAAGTTATAAATACCCTATTTCATATTTACAATATTCTTCAAGAGTGTCACATTTTCTATGTTATGTAGGGTACTATTAGTGTATCACTTATATTGTGAACTTATTTTATCTTTAAAAACAAAAGAGTTTCGATACATAAAACAATAACGGGCAAATAATTATTCAGAAAGCTGTACACTGTGAATTCATTTAACCCCTTTTAAGTCTTAAAATTTAAAATATTTGAAATATTTAACAGTGCCGCCGTATTAACGCAGGGACTTTATAATTATTTGTAGTAAGTTCTGGGCTTTTAAACGAGTTAGATAAATATATAGATTTTTTTCGCAGGCCTAACACTTCACAAGTGTTTAAGAATTTAAGAAAAAAATATTTACTATGTATTAGTTACGTTATGGTGTGCAAAAACGGGTCAGCGTATTATTCAGGTAAACATTAATGGTAGTATTGATTGGAGCGAAATGTGAATTTTTGTAACAAACTGTACTTAGCCAAGAATTTTTTTTAGATTTATCGCATGTTGTAACCATTTTCTAATTTTGTCTTTCAGAGTGACGATCAGCAAGAATCACTAGGAAACGAGAAAAAATTTAAAGGACGGACAGGGTGGCCCCAGCAGGTTTGGGCCCTGGAACTGAGCCAGTGAAAGTCGCGTGTCTCGCAGAGACTCAGTATTTATCCGCGTATCACCTGGAATACAAATGCTGGTACTGGCCTGCATCGACGTGCAAACTTAAGAGTTTTAAAAACCACAGGGAACACGCCGAGAGACTTTAAAGATAATTTAGGCCTGCCAATTTTTTTTTTTTTTTTAAACCTTCCTTAAAAATGTGTTTGGTGTTTTTTTTCCCCTACCAAATGACGACGCTCTCTACATTTAATTTAACTTCATATGCATAAAAACGCAAAATAACGGAAAATGTTTTTTGTGTTTTGTGTTTTTAAAAGGTGATTCCCCCCCCCCCTCCGAAATTGTTATTGATATTGGTAATGACAAGTTAGCACTATTTTTTCTACTGAGGTGGTATTGACAAGCAACCATTGTATCTGTCGTATTTTTTGTTCCTGTATATGTATGTTTGAATCTACCTCAAAATAATGTCACTATTAGACTATCTAAAATATAATAAATATGATTATCGAGTTTAATATATTTCTTAACACGCGTTACACCTCAAAACGTCTGACTGATTTGTCGGATTTCTTTGTTTTAATTTCTGTAACACAATATAGGCTAGTAAAACGCAACCAAACACTCCGTTAATTACATAGCTAATGATATTCCACGGGACAGTAAATATGATACATGAAACACGCCTAGCATCAAGTTGGCTTATTATGAAATGGCTTCAGAAATATTACCGTTGGCTGTAATGCGTTTCCTATAAAAATTAAACCGCAATGCTCAGTTTTACGAAACACTCGATCAGGTAATCCGAAATCAATGTATATTATACGCCCATGCTCACTAGGCTATGTACAAATGTACTTATTATTTAAGTTAGCATCCTTCTATAATATAAGCGCTCTCGCGTGCCGGAGCACCTCAGAAATATTACGGTTGGTTGCAATAGGCTACGTTTGCTAGAAAACCGCATAGCAATGCCCATGGCACACAGCAGATGGAGTTTGCCCTCTATATTGGTCAGGGATGGATTCGAGGTACGTGTTTGTTTTTAAATATCGGCTGTTTATTTACTCGTTCTTATCGCTCTCGTGTTGATGGGCCGACGCGAAGGGGTTAATAAGCAGCGAGACGCGACGGAGCCGCATTAAATTCCCCTCGGACGATGTATTCGCGAAGAAATGACGGAAAACTTACGAGCTGCATCTACAGCGGGGGCTTCCATAGCGGCTGTGTTTTTCATGTTGCGGGAGGGGTGAACGCGTGCTTCTAATTTGCAGCCATTTTATGCATAAGCCTATATTTAAACATCAGATGCATTCGTTTTAATCCTAATTACCATACACTGTCCCAGCAGACAGACATTTACCTATATTTAATAACAAACGATACATTTATGCATTATATTTAACTTCAGGTTAGACCTATTATACTGGCAATTTTGTTGTCAGTTGGATTTAGTCCTAAGAAAAAGCGAACTATAAATAATTACTGTAATTTTAATAAGAAAACATCCAAAAAGGAAAAAAAAGAATAAAAATCGAAAAAGGTACCCCTCGCTGTGAACGGGAAAACCACTTTGAAACTCGGCAGTAGCATTGGATTTTGTCTGTAAGGTACTCGATAACACGGATATTTTAATAGAGATTTTATTGCTAAATGATTCTAAACACATTAATTGTATAGTGATTAGTTCAAAGTAAATAAACTGGAAATACCCCTAACAACTAACCACTGCAAAGCAAGCGACAAAACACATTTCCACCGACGAAAGCACGATTCAGCGGACAGAAAACTCAGATACTTCCATCCAGACCGAGTAATTCCTTTCTATTCTTTTTTGGGCAAAAAAGCTTCAATAAACTCCGTTGCATATATATATGTATATAGGGGATGGAAGATTTCATACTGGTGAGTTAGCAAGTTTCCATTAAAAATGCGACATAACGATTGAGGCCTACTAATCCAATGATTTACAATACCATTCCTGTAAAAGTAGCTTAAGTGGCATTGTGCTGGGATAGGTCATAGGTGCAGTTTTAGGCCCCAGTTCGCGATGCTAATTGCAATTCTAATAGCAATTCTGGCCAGTTTTGTTTGAGTTAGTATTTGGGGTGCGGTTGGGAATCCCGTCTTGCATGAATTACTCGTTTCTGAAGTGAAAAACTCATTCCAAGTATGTAATTTACGACTGAACATGCAATTTTCATGTCTTCTCCAATGAGGGAGACACGAGACATATACGAACAACTTATTTCCAAACGACGCAGCAGGTGCACACGTCGGAGAGCCCGATCAGCTAGCCGCAAACACAGGCTACTCTAACCATGGTGATAACTGGCTAATACGGCGCGGCCCACAAAATAATGCGTTTGAGACGTCACGCTAAGTGGTCGTCACGCATCGTTACTTTCATCGGCGGTCTTTTCTCGTTTTTCTTTATGGATGCAGCTCTAGAAGACGGTGCCGTGGACGCCAACATGTATAAAATGGCGCCACCCAGTGGTAGAACAATGCATATAACACTGCTTTGTACTACGCCACTGCATTGTACTGCCAGTGTAGTACGGTATCGCACAGTACAATCAGCCAGTACCGAAACTATAAAGGAAAAAGTCACAAATAAACTGCTCCAAGGTATTATTCGTATTAAATAATAGTCAAATTATTATTTTTTTAATATCGAGTAGGCCTACATAACTAATGGATACTATTACGGCGAGGAAATTTCAGATTCATCCTGATCGCAGTTACTTAAAAACCCTGGACAACTACAGGCTGAAGCATAAAATGAAAATTCTAGACTCCTCACAGCTGACGACGCGGATTTCAGCGATATCTATATCCTTAGTGCTCGAAGCTGACGGATAGACACCACCGGTCGCGCGTAAACCATTTGCCAAAACCTGTCTTTCTGATGCTCTGGACTTCTGAGCCACATTAGTATATTAAGGAGAAAAAAAAGCGCGAAAATTTTGTCCAGTTTTACCAGCTAATGCCATGCAGTCAAAGTCAACCAAGACCCAAGCAAAAGTCTCAACTCTGTTGTCTGTGACGGCGCTTTTATTAAATAAGCCACAAGAATATATGCATGTTTAACGCAAAACATCAACTATGCCAAAGCAAAAACGTACAGAAAACTGATGTACTTACAAATATTTAAAAATGAGTATTTGCACTAGTCTACTATAGTTCATATCTCATTTGAAAAAGAAAGAAAATGGATCACATACACAAGACATATACAGACATAAGGTTTCGGCAAATAAGGCTTAATTCTTACATTTCAAGTGAATTAAGTTTCTGGATTGAAATAAAGCTGTTGATTTAAAAAAATCTAGTTTATGCGAAGTCCAATTTTATACCAGAACCAGATGAGGGGAAGGCATATGGTATAGAGGAAAACCCGATTCTACGCCAGAGTTTATAATGAAATTGCTTTAAAAAAAAAAAACGCAGATTGCAGTGTAACTCAGAACATTTTTTGATTGCGAGTTCAAGCTGAGAGATCTCAGAAGCCTTCAGAGAGAGATGACGTCGAAAGCAAGATAACGAGACGGACAATCGTTAAATAAAACATCAGTGATGTCACGTTGGCTCCTAATTTGGTTCCTTGCAATTATCAGCAACACATTTCACAACTAGTAACATCCAGGATTATGTTACTAGGCAACGCGTCCCAGCATGTAACCTGGAGTAACGAAGATAACCAGCACCGTGTTGCAGTAAACCGCCTATTTTGATCCAGTGCAATATACCTGCTGACTGCCGCGATATTCTGCAGAATGTTAAGCGCTTTCAAACTGATTCTGTCATTTTAAGTCTCTTTAAGGTGGAGAACGGGTGGCGCAGAAGGAACTGATCTTAAGGTATCCATTTGCCAGTAGGTTAGAAAAATCGTAAATAAATAAGAGTGAAAAGATGCAATACCGGAATCCTCACATGGATACGCGGTTCGGAAAACTGAAGGGTGTGTAGGCCTACACGATCGTATGCGAGACCGTGACCGAAGCGATGAGACAACATTGACTCCGTAACTTACATACGGCTCATGAAACGGCAAATCAGATACAGTAAAAAGTGACTTTTCACAGCAAAACTAAATGGAAATCAAGTGGACATGGACACAGATAAAGTAAAATAACGCACATTTTATAAAGTACTTATAGGTACTCTCTATGCTCAAGTACATCCTAGTCAGACAAAAATGACAGTACTGAAAACAACAAATAGACACGTAACTTTGTGGAAGCTGATTGGGCAGATGAGACATGTGACAACGAAATATCCAGTCTAGGCACAGCGGCCACCAACAGCGTCCAGTTTCACGGCAGAGATCCCTGTTAAACTACAAACACAGCTAACAGGAAATTCGATCCCAAGTTCCTTGCCTGGAGCCAAATCGTGGTCTCACGTTTCCGAAGCGTTTTACTACCGTGCTGGCGCGCACAAGCTCGATTTTTCACGCTGTACGTCGAACAAAAATGAAAAGAAAAAATGTAAGGCAGAAACACCTACAATACTCTCCTCCAGAAGTGTACTCTTTTTTTGTACAGTATATTCACAACACAGTTTTACCCCACCGCGTGCGTGCGGTCCTTGCGTCTGGATGGCTCAGACTCGCATGTCCGTTTTTATTATGATCCGCCACGGAGTGCGCACTCATCACTCCAGCTGCTTGCCGCCGTCTGACTTCTGGTCCAGTCGGCTCTTGTTGCTCTTCACCATGTAGATGAAGTAGGTCAGGGTCTCCTTCTCGTTCACGGGGATGTTGCGGAAGTGGCGGCTGACCGTCTGAAACGTAAACAGACGTGTGGGTCAGCAATGGCGGAGAAGCGAGTAGGTGGCTTTGTGAATAAGGGGAGCCAGTGCGTCCGCGATTACGGGATCAGCTTTGCCGGGGAAAGTCGTGAGTTTTTTTCCCCCCCCTACTGGCCGTTTCCATACACGTCACTTTAAATGCTAACAGACAGGAAGTCAGAGCAATGTAATGAAGCCTCGTTTTCTGGGCAATCAGAGAATAATAATAATTATAATAATAATGCATATGGAAAACAAAACGAAAGGAGACTGAAAGTTTTCATCCGAAAGCTAGTTTCGCTGGCGTGATTCAGGGAGAGAGGTAATTGGATTGAATCGTTGACTTGAACTTTATTAATGGTGTGCAAGTCTCATTATAGAATGTCTGGACCTCTGCAGCCTAGGGAAACCTGGTCAGGTTAATTTACTTTCGCAACCCCCCCGCTCCCAAACAGGCTGGGAACGACACATTGAGAGGGTCGTTTCAGTAATTCTATGCCAGCTGCCACATCGGAATGAGTTCACCTGTTGATTTTTTCCCCCCAGAAATGCTTAGCAATTACTATGTGACCGCTAGCTCTCGAACCCGAATCGCTTTCACCACATAAATCATGGGCGAGGCATTGTGTGGCTTTCATTAATAAGATCAACGTCTTGAAAAGGGAACATTCCGTTTAATATTTCACATCTGAGGGCGTCACGCGAGCCGAGAGGGGCGAGCCAGCTCGGTACCGGTGAAAAAACACAACGCCTGCAGTTTATTTCTTAATCGGAGAGTGTTTTTATTGTAGTCTGAGGGAAGTGCTTTGTTTTATTTTCTTTCGCTATGGACTGTTTAAGGTTTTTCTCCATATATCAAGCTACTTGTCTCTCAATCAAGGCCGTCACGTCACCGTGAAAAATGATTTAGGCCAGAATGCGTCGGAAGTCAGCTGCATGCAGTGAGATCCAACATGCACCTGAGATAGACTAAGAGTCATCATGAACATCGGGATCGCAAATGACCGCAAAACTTAAGGTCGCAGGAATGCAGGAACAGAGAAGGGGGGGGGGGGGTTTGCATGCAATGGAAAACAATGTTTGATATTCCTAAAGCTCTGCCTTCTATCCCACTGACAACAAAGAGGGACCAGTTTGGCATCTCGGTATATTGATACTAAACAGGATTCTGGGCCGTTCGCTGAAACAGGCTTATTTTCACTGGAAATGAGTTTACATAAGGAACGCCCAAACCATTTTCTACCATCGACTGCCCTTCTACACGCTTTGCCCTCCCTCCTTCCTAGCACCACGGGCCGGAGGCTTCCCGTGTTCGCCCTTCAGGGACCTGGTACGTTTCTGCAGTACTTTCCTGCGAGCCGCCCCGTCCAAAGTGCCGAAGGTTAGAGGCTGACTTTCCCCCCTGATGTTACTTTTAAAAAGTCAACGTGTAACACCGCCTGAACAGAATGAGCCTCGATACAGAAAGAAAAATCTAGGAAACACACTAACGCTCTCAGTTACAATACATACCCTGAAATGTGTATAGATCAAAGACACATATTTAATCAAGGTACCTCACTGCTGTTTAAGCAGCAGATGGAAAGAAAAATATTCCAGTTTCCCTATCTTCAAACAGCACAAAGGAGCCTCACCAGTTTCCTTTGCTGTTAAACTGTAACCCCCTTGTGTATTGATCATGGGATTTTTTCCTTTTTTTTTACATCACAAAAGACAAAACAGATACATCAAAACCAAAGATCAGGATGAGTATCCTTGGGTTCCTCCAAATCCAGTAATGAAACAAGGGTGGAGAAACCCCCCCCCCCATCAATAGCATATGTTGCTAAGCTAACAACCAATAATCCATTCAAGTTCATTCATCACAGGTATTACTTTAAGTTAATTTTCTTGAAGCTTCACAGCCCTGAATCAGCTGTAGATCGGGATGTCGGACCCTGGGAAATATTCTCCCGGGCAGCCTGTGTTTCAGACCCACTCTCTCACTTTTAATCTGGCATTTATAGCAGTGGTACTCAACCGCCACCCATTTTTTTTTTTTAATCATGACAGCTCAATCTCGACCCTATATCAAGTACAGGTATAAATTAACACTATTATCAAGCACGCAGTGCGATCTGCAATTTACGGCAATCAAAGTCTATCGCACAAATCTGATTGGATGTGCCAGTGAATTTTAAATGATGCATCTGTGGTTTGGCTTCTTGGATTGGTTTAACGTTCACTAGTTTTGCGCTAAGCAGACCCAATACCTGTTTATATAGGTAAGTTCTAGGACTGGGGCTGGGGAATTTTGATCGTGGATCAGCATGGGAGCTTGCTGGTTTTAAAATGCCTACATTCCCAACTCTGCCTCACAACCCTTTCTGAACTTACCGCGACCCAAACGTCGAGAATAGCTGCTTTAAAGTGCTGTGCGTACAAGTCATTATTGGAAACACAACAAAGGACGTCAGGATGTATATGTGCGGTACCTGCCTTGTCACGGTGCATGATTGAGCGGGGAAGTCGCTACATGGCAAAAGCAAAACTACCGAAGCATTGAATAAACACTTAAGGAATGACATAAGACAAAAAGTAACTGAGCCGGACCTCAACAACGGAAGTTTTAGCAAAACTGAAACTCAAAACTCAAAACACAACGCAAACTGCAGTCATAAATATTCCCACACCACCGCCAACTGCGAAGAGGGAAAAAATAAATGTTTTCTGACTTGGGTATGACATTTAACTTTCTAGAAATGCTAAATCTATTACTAAAAACCAAAAATATAGCTACCTATAAGGTAACTAAACACGTTTGACAGGAAACAGATTCCCCCCCGTCCGTGCGGCAGCTGAACACCGCGGACTGTTCCGGAAGGCCCGGCTTTGTCTGAAGGTTCAGGCAAAATGTTATTAATAGAGTGTAAGGCTGAGGCTGACGCAGAGTGTGGGCAGATGACAGCGTGCAGCGTGTGCGATTCCGAGCGTGGGGACGCTAAATAAGTTAGCCCGCTAACACAGACTGAAGGGTACGGAAACATAAGACTGTGATATTCCCTAGAGGCTTGAGCCTAGCTGCCAATTAAGCAGCTAGCTACACTGCTGGGGGGAAGGGTGGGGTTTAAAACAGTCATTTTAGTGCTGATACCATGTTTTTCTTCCTTAACTATGACCTGAAACTCTCATGCTGCAGACGTCGCTGGTTTCGCCTCAGGATCTCGTACATTGGCCGACTCAGCGAGGATCCCATCCCCTGCTGAAAATATCTGTCTCAGTGAGGCATCATGGCAATACACTTCTGTACTGGCTTGCCGAGCTTCCTGCTAGCCTGTCCTCTTTCAGGTAGTCAAAATGAACTAACAATACTATTTTCAGCAGGAAGTGATGAAACACTCTGACATTTCTAGCAAGGATGGGATTACTAAGGGAAACCTGAAATGGGCGAAAGCTCACATCAGCACCAATAGCGGACATCATTCCAAAAAAAAAAAACACACGCATACACACACAGATAAATGTCTCAAGGTCAGAATGACGTGTTGTGGGGACATTTGGTCCCTACAATGTAATACGCAGATGAGCACAGATGCAGAGAATGATTACCTCAGCCAGTTGTGCCTTGTTCAGGCCCGGTCGCGTCTGCAACTTGTAGTGTCGCTTATAGCGCCTCAGCGTGTTCACCTGAAGCTGAAACAGGTCGACCTGTGGGCACACAAACAGCCGTCCTGTAGCGTTACTGTGGCAACCACAGAACGACAAGGCGTCTTAGTATCTTACAAGTTAACTCTGCCGTCCTGTTTACTTAAAGGGGAAAACGTAAAACTAACAATGGATCTGTGTCAGCTAAGATTAACTACTTTCAAAAATCCACATTTGGGTAAAACATAAGCTGGATAAAAACTCAATTTGACAAGGAGCTGGAAACGTGCACTGTCCCATGTTTAAAAACACCAGGAAACGTTAAGCGTCAGGACCTGGTTTTATGCTAGATTGTTAAAACGACCGATTAGATACGATCGGCAAAGAGTCGCTAAGCACCTCCGGCACTTCTACGTCGTGGTCTGGGGATTCTCCGCCGTCGTCGCTCGTCTTCCTCTTCCGCTTGTTACGAACGCTCTGGATGAAATTCTTATGGAAGTCGCAGATGTACAGGTGCCTGACCTGATGATAGAATCGTTTCCCCTTCAGCGAAGGCTGGGCACTTGTCCAGCACAACTCACAAAACAGCACAATGGCAACAACACTGGATCTTTCCCTTTAAACTAGGGGCGAGCATGGAGCCAAATTCAAGGCAGCTCTGGCTGTGATGCGTCATGCCCATGGCCTGAGTATCCTTGGCAACGGCCATCTCAGTGGGAGGGGCTAAGTCACGCTGGGATTGGGTGTGTGGGCGGGGTTTGTGGGGGAGGAGTTGGGGGCGTGGCAACACGGGACTTACTGGTACTTTTTCCAGGACATGGCTTCTAACCAATGCAGCCCTGCTGCGACAAACAGCCCTCTGAAGGCCTCTAAGGACGTCCCCGGGAATAGCAAGCTTGCTCACAAGGCTTAAACGCCACTTCGCAGGAACTAAACAGTTTTTACACAGCCAGAGCTACGGAAACAGCCACCATCTTGCACGTACGAGCAGGGAACAGAAAAAAAGGGCGCACTTGGCAAACTCAAACCAAATCATATGTGCGGTCAGATGAAGCGTTCAGTTTATTTGGTTTTTTAAATAATTTTGGAGAAACGCTTTCAACAGATCGTCTGTATTTGCTCGGATTCTACCCGTTAATGGATGGTCTACTTGCAGCGGCTAAAGAGTGCGGCCAAAGTGAACACTCATGTGTCCCAACTTGCAAAGCACAGCCCCGGCTTATAACAGCAAAATTTATACGTACGCTCTTGTCAATATCCAGTTTGAGCTTCTTCTGCGAAATGCTCTTCTGGATGCGCTTGCTGAAGGAGGCGTTCCCAGCGGCCCGGCCGCAGCGCTCGCCGTCTTCAATCAGACAGCAACTCTGGCCGTAAAACGGCGGCGCCGGGGGTCCGTCGTGGCTGTCCTCCTCCGTGCTGAAGCCGTTCATAGCGGATGTTTTCGGGACTCCTATGGATCGCCGTCACTCGTGGCCGCAGTTCCCCGTTTTGCGAGCCGGTGCGCGCACAACTACCGGCAAAGTAACCAGCAACTACCAGAAATAAGTGCCGGACTGCGTATTTTATGGAAAATTTATATTAAAGATTACAGATCGCGGGTTACAGCAAATCAAGCTGGATGTCCCACGTAAAGTCGTCTGCAAACGCCGCACTGCCAGGAAATTTTAAAAGATCATTTAAAAATAGCTAACTTTTAGAAGTTGATGTTATTTGCAAAAGTCCTATGCGACGATGCGCTCAGTCGAAATGACGAGCAGGTTCTCCGGAGCAGCTAGGACGCGTTTCGCTATCGGCCGGGACATGGACAGCGAGCGAGCACATACAGACACGCTGGCTAACAGCTAGCTAATCCAAATACCTGCGTCGGCTTTGCTGTGGTGCCAAGACAGCCACGGGCGAAACGCAGCACTCCAGTCGGCTTTACCGTGTCCGTGCAGAAGTCTTTTTTAAACATATATCCGTACTTCTGGTTCATTCGCCTACCCCTAGCTAGCAACAACAATCGCACGACTCTTCTGAACTGTCGGTACAATGAAACATGTTCGGCCCCTGAAGCGGAAGTGTTGTTTCTAAATTCTCATTGGTCGGATTTCAGATGTAGGCGGGCGTTAGTGTAATAAGGTTCTGTCTCTGGCCAATCAACTTATTCGTTTCGCTTACTTCCTGGTTCCCGATTCCCTCAGTCTCCTTTCAGCAGTACTTAATAGGCACTGGATGCGGGAAAGCGACCGTATCTCTTACATGAAGTGTGTAATCTTTTTTTTTTTTTTTTTTTAATATATATATATATATACACACATACACATACACACATACACACCCGTTATATAACATATTTGTGACTGGGCCTATTAAAATACTGCATCAAACACAGACACACTTCACATACTATGGTGAACGATCGTTTATAATTTAAGCGGAGGTTAATCATTATTTAAAATATTTTATTCTTCAGAATGAAACGAAGCAGGAAGAAAACTGAGAAAGTACGTCCACGATGCTTTAAACATCACTTCAGAATGTACGTCCAACTCTGAACTTAATTTCATTTGAACATCCAAAATATTTCATTTCAGACTCAAATGGTTTTAATTTCAGTAAATCGCATCCCTTTCCCAATTACAGTATTTAATTGGGCACCCTGCCTAATTACCAGCACTAGAGGGCGCTACAGTTCGACGTGTGAACGCTCTCCAGAGCATAGCCGCTATAAATACTCCACCAACTTGGAAATAATTCAAGTAACTTATGTAGATCGCCTAACTATATATTCCTTATGATATACATCGCATTACCTACTTTTGCTCCACTCACGCGGCGACGTCATTATCCATCGAATAGAAGAATGCGAGAAATACGATACTGTAAAATCAAAAACAGATCTTAAGTACGAAACATTTCTTACATATATACATATTCAAATACATACATTTACATGTATATAAAAATAAATAAATAAAAAAAATATATATAAAATGTGTAAATCTGTGAAGCTCACGTTCAGAATGTTTATTATAAGCGCAAATTTCCGGTAGCGGCTTCAATTCCTTTTCATATAAAACATAAATTAAACCACCTTAAATTTAAGGAAAGTCACACACAAGGAGAAAATTATTCAAATATAGAACATTTTTTTATTTCACATTTCAGCAAAAATATGATAGGATTCCAGTTTAGTTTTACTGCTCATTGAATATCTAAATATCGTTTTACTTCTGTGTCAGTAGAAAAAAAATACTGAATGATACAAAATGTACACAGATTCTCAAAACAAGACGTGTACGTAGTTATCATGAATCACGAACCGTAACAAACAAAAAACAGTATTAAAACGGAAACTGTCTTAGTATTCTATCCCCGACATGAGTTAATGAAAGAATATGCTCTGTATAAAAAATCGAGTCCGTAATCGCTTCTAAAATTGTACAACTCCAGATTACAGACTTTGTGAAACGGACATCAGTCTACAACAGAAAAAGGTACATTTACCTAAAGCGTAAAGTCTTCAGCAGGTTAAATTCAAATTATGTTAAACTAGCGTACATATCCCCAATCCACATGTTAAATTCTTAGTTTCCAGTGAAGTCTTGTATTTTAATGAAATTAGAATAAAAAGTGGATCACAACTAAATAGATATCAACATTAAGGGCACATTCGCTCAAATGGGAATCGATCATTCGCACAAATGGGTCATTCAGATAAACGTCACTCGGCTACATTTACTAATATGGAATTTCTGTCACTCTCCAGCCAGACAGAACAGGTTAATGAATTGCTCCCTATTAATTTTCCTCTCATCGGAATCTATTTAAAGCATTCGTTTGAACAGTTTACCGGTAGATCAAACTACTAAAGAAACATTTAAAGAACAATACAGACAAACCTGACAATACGCAAGAACCGTAATACCGCAGTTTGATGAAAGTCGGTACATCGCTGTTGAATGAACTTTGACCCCTACGAGCTGCGGATTTCACGTAATCACAGATCTCTCTGAAGCGTACGAGGTCATCGCTTTGCCATTCGTCACCAGTATTACAGCTACCTCTCTTAGTAAAATCAGCATTAACAAAAATATTGTTGAACAGCCAGGGTCTGATTTGATTACGCTACCCTGATCTGCTGTACAGCCCCACGTGTCTAGGTAAACGTTGGAGTCTCTCCACATTCATAACCAAAGCAATGCAGTGACACAGACTAGGTGCCCCCCCTGTCAAAGTGCAGATGCGACATTAAGGTGCAAACTCCACCCCAGCCCATTTAAACTAAACATCTTCTTCATCGTATTTGGAATCTAGTTAGGTATATGTGCACTTTTATGCATCAAATACTACAATGTCGATTTTAAGACATGTCTTATAAAAGATACGAAATGCACCACACTCCAGAAACAAAACCCAAAAAACTAAAACTAGAAGAGGGGAAATAAAATATCCTCTAAAACAAATGCAATGCTTAAATACTCAAAAATAAGTGAGCATTAATGCAGACACCCCCTCAGTCTTTAATGACATGCAGCATGAATCACAACTAAACAGATATCGACATTAATGGCACATTATGAACCTAAAACCATCCTATCACCACAGAGGAAACCCCCCCCATTCACACCTGGGAAAACATCAGAAGGGCAACGCACCATGATTGCGAAGGTCAGTGACTGAATTTAAAGGCTCTGCCATCACGTCTTTACAAAAACTTTGCATGAAGTTCCAAAGGTGGCTTTGCGGTGCGTAAATTTTGCATCGTATGACAGGATGTGATGGAATGGCATGGAGTGGGATGGAGCGACATGGGATGGGATGGATGAGGATGGGACGGATCGGGATGAGGATGGATCGGGATGGGACGGATCGGGATGGGACTGCATGAGTTTGCAAGACTGGACTGCAAGGGATGGGATGGAATAGGATGGGGTGGAACTACATGGGATGGGATTGCATGGGATGACACGGATCGGGATGGGATGTATCGGGATGGGACTACATGGGATGGCACGGATCGGGATGGGACTGCATGGGGTGGGATGGGACTGCATGAGTTTGCAAGATTGGACTGCATGGGATGGGATAAAACTGCATGGGATGGGATGCGAGGGCCATATGTAGACGCCTGACCTGATTTAACCCTTTCTAACGTTTCATTGTTGGGTTCTTCAGGTGGATATTCCTCTTCGCTCCAAACAGGAACATACGGGAATAAATACAACCCATCAAAAGAAAGACAGACAAAGTCAATACGCAAGGGAACAAAGACAGATGGCGTGATTTTCAGACCAAACATGAGTCAAGAGAAGCCGGCGTTGTGACAGGCCATGCTTCTCTCTTCCGCCGCCCAACAAGGCACTGAGATTTCGTTCAAGTTTAACGCTTTAAACTGCCTCTGTGTCACAGGAGTGTCGCCTCTGCAGCTGCCCGAGGACCGGACCAGTCCAGGGCTGACGCCATCCCAGGAAACACCCTGGGATCTCCTACCGGACTCTCTCCAGAAGCTCCTATGGCAACTGAAAGTTCCATGTCGTCCACTGCACTATATGCACTGTAATGTTGACTCAGCTTATCAGTGGGCGTATAACTAAAATAAGTGTGTAATGCATTAATGGTATCCAAGCCCTTACTTTCTAAAAGTGTGGACTCCCTCTTATACCATAATTTACACTCAAATGAGCCACACATCTGACATTAAAGAAAGAAAAATAAGCAACACAGCATTCTTCTATAGACATTTTTCCTAGAGGACCCCATAGCATCAAGGGTACAGACTCAGCACAGAATCTCTGCCATCTGCCAGCATCCAAAATGACACCCTAGGTTTGGCTGACAGAGAAGCCCCTCGGTGTCACAGATGGCGGACGTGGTGCTGCGTGAGAAGGGGGGGGGTGGGTAGTGGGGACTGTGGGGGAGAGGCTGACGTCCGTAACGGGGACAGATGCACCAGAGGAGACATCCGCGAGCCTCCTGGAAGCCTGGCTCGGCAGAAGGTAATCTGAACCAGACCGGTGTCCAGATCCTGAAGCACTTGCTGGCGCCCTCTTCTGGCCAAAGTAAGTTTCTCATCCCTTGCCCCCCCCCCCAAACACGGCTGCATTTCAAACCGCCCCAGTTGGTCTCTGTAGTGATTTCAATATGTACAAAGCTACTGAAACTACTTCACCCCCCCCCCCCCCCCCCCCCCCCCCCCCCCACCCCCCACCCCCCCCCCCCCACACCACCCCCACCAAACCCCCCCCCCCCACGCCACCCACCACCCCCCCCCCCCCCCCCCCCCCCCCCCCCCCCC